>RHGK01000002.1:145427-648801 GCA_005281515.1 Taphrina wiesneri
GTATAGCTCCCAGGGCAAAATTGGAGGCGTCGGTTTCGACAAAGGCAGGCTCGTTTGGGTCAAAATGTTGAAGCATGGGCGCGGACGTAAAACTGTTCTTGAGCTTATCAAATGCCTCTGTGCACTTGGCCGTCCAAGCAAAGGCTTCGTTACCCGTGAGGCTATACAAGGGTTTCGCAATCTTTGAAAAGTCCTTGATGAAGCGACGATAGAAGTTGCAGAAGCCCATGAAGACTTGAACATCATGCTTCGACTTTGGGGGCTTCCATTCCAGAATGCACTGAACTTTGCGTTTATTCATGGAAATTCCCTGGGGGCTTATATCGTATCCCAGAAATTCTGTGTTTGTTACCCCCCATTCGCATTTTTCGGCCTTGACAAATAGGTCGAATTTGGATAGCGCCGTTAGCACCCTGGTCACATGTTCTGTGTGCTCTTGTTCACTGTTGGAAAAGATGAGTATGTCGTCTAGATAGCAACAAACGAATACGTCTAAATATGGGCGTAAAACGTCGTTGATCATTGTTTGAAAAGAGGCAGGTGCATTTGTTAAACCAAACGGCATTACCAGATACTCGAACAAGCCGTACCTCGTGCGAAATGCCGTCTTCCATTCCTCCCCTTCTTTGATTCTCAACAGGTTGTATGCTCCTCGCAAATCTAATTTGGTGTATATTTTTGCGTCCCGAATGCGATCCAGTGTTTCGTTGATAAGGGGCAAGGGGGTCCTATTTTTGATGGTAATAGCATTCAAGCCTCGGTAGTCTACGCAGAGGCGTAGCGAGCCATCTTTCTTTTTAACAAAGATTACGGGCGAACCCGCAGGGGATTCGGAGCGGCGGATAAAGCCCTTCTTTAGCATGTCATCTATGTATTCTTTCAGTTGGTTGAGTTCGGAAGGCGACATGCCGTAGACCGGTCCAAACGGTGGTTTGCTATTGGGTTCCAAGGGAATCTCGTGGTCCCATGGTCCGGGTTTAGGCAGGATATCGCCGTTTGACTTTGTGAACAGTTCCTTGAAGGATATGTATTGGGTTGGGATGGCTGGTGAGGCGCCGTCTGTCCCCGCCATTACCAGGTTTCCTTCTTCTACTAGTCCGATGCTTAGTCCCTGTAGGGACCGTCTTCCCCAGGTTAAAGTGTTTTTCCCCCAGTCGATTTTGGGGTTAGATTCCACCAGCCACGGTTTTCCAAGGATGATAGGGTAGTGGGCGATGCTCGCTACTTCAAGACGCCATGCCGTGATGCTGTTGCCCACCTGTAATTGGTATAGGTCTGTTGTGTGAGTACCCCCTTCTATAGGTGTATCATTAATGGCCAGTAGCGGCTCTGGATGGGGCTTTCTGTGTAGAGGAAGCTGGTGACGTTTAGCCCAGGTCGCATCGATAAAGTTGCGGGTAGCCCCGCTGTCCACCATCGCAAACGTGTCCCAGGCTACTGTTCCTTGAATCAGCGTAACGGGGATCACGAGGTGATCCTCGTGGGCGTTTTCGTTTGTGGAGGCGCAAATGCGGAGTGTGGTGGAGAATTCGTGGGGGTTGGGTCTTGTAGATTTGGTCTCCTGCGCTGCCCAACTGTCCGTGCGCAGGAGTGTTAATTTTTTGATTCCCAATCCTCGTCCAGGGTGTATTCCTCGGATAGGTTGTTATCGGTGTGAATCATGGCTTGTCTCTTTGGTGCTTTAGGGCAGTTTGCCACTTCGTGGGTTGGGTCTGCGCAGTATTTGCAAAGACGTAGTCGAACGCGGCGTTCGCGTTCTTCCTGAGAAATTGGTCCCCGGTGAGGTTTTTCTTTAGTTGCGCTCAGGTCCATCTTTTCGTACCCAAGATTGCTTACGCCTTCCCCTGGGGGTTTATGGTACACCGGCGTGACTCGGTGTCGTGTGTCCAACCGAGTTTCGGCATGAAAGTTGGTCCTTCGCGCAGTCGAGGTTTGATATCGCGAAATACTATCGTCAATCTCAATTGCCCTCCCGATTACCGCATCCAAAGTCCCGTGCATACCCTGTACGGCGAGCTGGTACTGCACCTCGGGATTCAGTCCCTCACGGAATGCCTTCTCCTTACCGGTGTCGTTAAGGCCCGAGCGGTACGCGTATTGTCTGAAGCGTATGGCGTATTCTTGACAAGATAGTTTGCCTTGGCGTAAGTTGGCCAGCTTTCGTTGAGCCGTGGCGGCTTCGTCGGAGTCCCTGAAGGCCAACAGCAACGCGCTTCGAATTTCTTCAAAGGTTAGGAGAGTTCGTCCATCGATTCCCTTAGGGGATTCGTCTGACAGGTTTGAGTACCAATCGTAGGCGTCTCCGTTAAGGAGAGCTACCAAGTACGCGCGCCGAGACGCGTCATCCGGAAATGACCTGTATTCCCCGGTGATTACATTGTCAACCTTGTTAATGAAGGTCCGGATCTCCCCTCGCTGTCCTGTGAAGGGTGCAGGGTCAGGTAGTTTTCGTTTACCCCCTGAAATTCCGCTATGGGAGTTCTCCGGTGCCGCTTCTTGTACCTGTGCCTCGAGCAGGGAGTATTTTTCTTCCAGAGCAAGAAACATGCGTTGCAGTGTTTGGATACCCTCAGTATCGTTGGTCATAATGTAGTCTGACATCTGGTGCGTTGAGTGGGTTTTTAGAGTTAGCAAAGTGTTAGACCGGTGTGACGGGCTAGTGACGGTGCCGGCAAGTGATGTGGACTCGCGGGATTACCCAGGCAACGGTGGTTGTACAAGTGTCTTATGTATGTACCCTAAGAGATACTATCAACTTGATATGCAAGTTGCTAACTGGAGAACAGGTATAATGGTTACCGTAAAACCTAAAAATCCCCTCAGGGATTTGTGACAGTCTCAGGCGGACTGGTTAGGCGCACGTGCACGCTTGTAAAATGAAGGGGCAAACACGTGCATGACAATAGTCTGCCGGGACACATATGTAATATCACATTCGTCTGCAATCTGAGACCATGTTTTGAGTCGATGAGCTTTATCCCGTGTTGCTACAAAGATGAGGTGTCGCATATCTCTTTCAGTGAGCTTCTGTTTCCGACCAGAATTCTTTCTAGGAGCCAAATTTTTTGAATCTAGCACTGTGCCACCATTTACAGAGAGATTCTGCAGCACCCTATGCTCTATGGCTCTTGCAGAGCTCTCGGGTATGGCTAATTTAGCTGCACAAGCTGCTATTGAAGGTCGAGTATTTTCGTCTGCAATATGTCGCAAGGTCATGAGCGCAGATCTTTTGGCTTCTGAATGTGTCGCACCTCTCTTTGGCATTGCTTCAACAGATTTTGCAGCTCTATTGCGATAATCGTGGCTCAATTGGACGCGTCAAAAGTGTGCACAAGTTGTCAACGGTGTTTTGAGCAAGATCTAGCCGACCGCAGATAATTTTGGACGGGGGAAGTACAAGTATATTCTCCACTCTCTTGATTCTCCTGGACGTGCAATACAATTTCAATGCCTGCCTGAATCGTCTCTTGAGACTCCAATGGAGACTCCGACAAGTGGCGCATGGGTGGCTGCCACTGTCAAGCACAGACAGAGCGGAGAGACTCATCCACGCATTCATCCCATCCCCTTTTATACCATTCATCTACTTCCATTCAATCTATATCCATTCCTCTGTGCCAACAACATTGATCATCATGCATCCACAGTTCGTTAGCCCTCTATGCATGGGATGCATGTGAGCACAAGGCTCGGGGCAGCCTCCAGTATCGCCATGCAAGTATGCATATACCTTGGGTGCTGAATGATGTCGGATCTGGCATCAAGCTCTCGCTGGCACTGTGTCTCGCGCTTGACTTGAACGGCTGCTCTACGAGTGCAACATACTAAAAATTAACAACTATGTAGTGTCAAGAGACGTCAGACGTACCATGCAAGATCAGGCACATCTCCATCTTGTCTATTTGTGACATCCATGGATCGAGCGCGATAAAGTATACTATACATGCAATCTATCTTCATCGGCTTCGTCGGCCTCGTTAGAGAAAGGAGTCATCCATTTGTCAGAAAATCATGCTCATACCTTGAAGCAACGTCGACGACACAGAGAAGCCTCAGCGTATATCGATTGCCAGGTAGTAAATAGGTCGTGAGCGTGATAGGACAATTGTTGTTCTTGACCACTACGGCTTCACAGCGAGCATGCCAAATATACAAGCAGTTCAGACGTGCTCATGGCCGTTTCTGCCCGTCTCCCTAGGTTTGTTATGAATCCACGCTCAAATGCGATGCTTACTGGACTGAGGGGCGGACATCACCGATACCCTAGTATCTCGAAGTTTCTGTCATGATGGATGCTGCCTGCCGTGTCCTTTCGGCCAGGTCCTATTTCCTTCGGTCTTCTACCTTTTTAAAGTCTTCGACATCATCGAGCTCATCAGTCTCGTCACACTTATCTTGCTCGTGCTGAGTTTTTTTGTTCTCCCTAGATCGCATAATCTAACCACTCCGGTGGCAGTCTGTAGGCAACCTACGAAGCTTTCAGGTCGTTGGCTAATATCGAAGCTCAGCTGATTGGTTTAATGTTCATTCAGGCTGGTATGAAGACTAATCCATGCATATGACGAAACGACGACTCATGAATCAGGTGGAGTGTTCATGGTAGGACAAAGACCGGAAAAAACATTGTGCTCAAATGCTATCACTCTCGCCACACAATACACGAACGCTCGTTGTGCAGTACAGGGCCTCCTCTTAGTTTTTGGCACGTATGCGAGCTTCTCAACAATGTTCACGCGCTTGTTACAGCTGCATCTACAAATCGTTTGGTCTCAAAATCCTGCTACATTCAAAAACATGACTGGGAAAGTCCTGGCAATGATTGCCTTGCCATATATGATATCTCGTAAGTTCTCATTTCGTTGGTGTATACAAACCTGATGAGCAGTAATCGCCGGTCTGGTGGCTCTTTTTCTAGGCGATCTCGATTACAATCTGGCCCACAGATGTGGACCAACAGCAGAAACCGTCTCCGGCTTAATGTATTGGCCAATGTGTTTCGCAGGGCTCGTCACTGCCTTGGTCCATTTCTGGACATGTTTGAAAATCGTAAATGTACATAGGAAGCAAAGGTATAACGTCAGGATGAAGGGCTCTTATGTTGGTGAGGACACCGATGAAAGCGATTTTCCTCTACCCAAAGAGTCCTTGTCGAATGCTGTCGGAACGAGGTTGCGACAACTGAAAGCTCCAGGCGGACGCAATCGATCTTCTAGTGATTGCAGTTCTTCACAAAATCCTTCTACTGAGGGATTCTGGAAGATACCGAACAGCCCAGAATTGCGAACGAACTACAACTGCACGGAGGATAGCGAGCTTTCGGTGGATTCCTCCTCGAAAGATGACTTCAAGGCCTGCTTCCAAGACCTCAGACCGGCCAACGCAGAAGGAAGGCCAACGGCATTATATCAAATCAACGAAGACGAAATCGATCAGTTGGATGCGCCTGGACCCGAGTTAGCGAATAAGCTGACAGCACAACAACTGCGACAGCAGAAGGAAATTCTTACTAAGATACGGCCAATGAGAACCATTGAAGAACGTCGGCACTCACTGATGCTCAAACTCTGGAGACTCAATTGGCGTAGCGCAAAGATGACCTTGGTTGGAGTGATTGTTTTGTGGATGTATGCCATAAGTTGCTTGATGGCCCTGCATCACGCGCGGTATGTCAAAAGTCACCCGAACATGATAATCGAATGGCTAGACTGTGTCAAAGCACAAGGACCAGAGTAATGCCCAGTTCGATGATCGCAGCCCTCAACTGACATGCTTAGCAATTGCCAATATCTGGCCAGGCACTTACAGGTGATTTGGAGACAACTCATGATTGACGGCGTCCGGGCTTTTCTAGGACTGAGCATCACTGTAAATGAGGTGAGTCGAGCACAATACACTGACCAGGTCCGGGAGATGTGGAGATGGAGAGGCTCGTAGATTGGCAAAGTTCGTATATTGGCTAAGTAGCTTCCACGGTAGCAATAATACACTGTTGGTGGAGCATTATTAGGGCATACGGTACAGTAGATCAATCGTCCGGGCGTGCGTTCCAAGGTTGACGGGACTGCATGCACTGGACGTCTACCCGTGGACCCGACCTCGAGGAAGTGCCATCGACCGGCCGAATCTGTGCACATGTCAATCGGCTCCACAGCGTGCCCATTGGGCAAATTCCAACCGGTTCCAAGGACTTGCATGTCTTCAGGGCATGGATTGCGGCCGTTGATGCAGGCCTCGATAATCCCAATCAACAGACCAGTGACGATTCGATATCAGGGTTGAAAGAACCTTTGCTCAGGAGAACCAAGAAAGTACGTTGATTGCAGACACCTAGGACAATGAAGATCCTGTTCATCAACCCGAACTCTACGAAGCACATGACAGATGCTTGCGTTGCCATGATTCGAAAGAATCTGCCACAGGATGTAGAGGTTCAAGGATTCACCGGCCCTGCTACAGGACCTTCGGCCATCGAGTCATTCTCGGATGCAGTGCTTTGTTGCTCGGCGAACTTGCCGCTGATACTGGAAAGACAATCCGAA
Organism: Taphrina wiesneri; assembly: GCA_005281515.1. Classification (NCBI taxonomy): domain Eukaryota; kingdom Fungi; phylum Ascomycota; class Taphrinomycetes; order Taphrinales; family Taphrinaceae; genus Taphrina; species Taphrina wiesneri. The sequence continues at coordinate 151,967 of RHGK01000002.1, forward strand.
TTCGACGCTTTCCTTGTGGGATGTTTCAGCCATCACCCGCTCACGCAATTGTTGAGGGAAGAGCTGACGCAGCCTGTCATTGGCATCATGGAAGCAGCACTCAATGCTGCGAAGTGTCTAGGGAGTAAGATTGGGATCATTACCACAGGGGACAGGGCAGTGTATATGCAGGATGACGCTATACGGCATTACGGACTTGAAGGGTCCTATGCTGGCTCGGAATCATGCAGACTCGGCGTCCTAGAGCTGGAGTCCAAGTCAACTGCCGAAGTGGAGGACATTATGTGTTCGGCTGCTATGCGTCTAGTCTCAGAAAAAGGGGCGGATGTCCTGACTCTTGGCTGTGCCGGCATGACAAACATCAGATCGAAAGTCGAAGCAAAGATCGGTCCTAAGGTGCCAGTCATTGATGGTGTGGAGCACGGGATACATCAACTGATTTCGTTGGTCAGGTTAGGTGCTCGCACCAGCAAAGGAGGACTCTACAAAAGTGCTTGTGCGTCAAGAATGGCTCGAGGACAAACTTATTTGTGAGCGTATTAGAGAGCACCTTGCCCTGCGAGAACGACTAACACATCGTGCGCTCTCGCGTCCAGATTCATCGATCTGCGGTAGTCTTTATACTTTCCACGACTTAGACTAGCTTGCTGTAGACTTCAGATTGATTTTTAACACAGATGTAATGGTCGGGATGCGTGTTCCAATGCAGTGATTGGTGATCATTTCTGGACTGGACTGATCAAAGGTGTGCTTCCCGAGAATGATCCGCGCCAGCCTTGAGATTCGCGATTCAAAACACTCAATCAACACTCGACAACCGAGCGTCGATGCCGGCTCTAGGAATTTCAGGATCCATCTGATACTTCTGAACCTTGATCGACTGTGAAGACGGCGTTCTTCGCACCTGCAGTATGGCGCAGGCTATGAATCGACTCAAAACACGAATTGCGACGTTCGATAAGTGGCCCCGAAGTAGTCCGACAGCCTTGGCAGTAAGTCATGACTATCTATCCCAAGCATGCCTGAAGCTGACACTCTCGACAGCTCTCTGAAGCAGGATTCTACTATAGTGGTGATCCAGCCGATGCGGAAGACGACACTGTAACTTGTTTCTGTTGTGACAAGGAACTCAGCGGGTGGGAGGATGGTGACGATCCACTCAATGAGCACTTGGCACATCCCAAAACTAAAGCAGGTTGCCCATGGGCACTTCTGATGAATGAGAAGAGGAAACCAACGATTCCACCAACCCATGCAACATTGCAGAAAGCTCGAGAAGCCTCCTTCAAAGGTTGGCCCCACGAAAAAGAGCGTGGTTGGGTTGGAAAAGCTAAGAAGGTTTCGCGCTCGCACAATGTTTTGAGGTCATCACTGAGATTATTAGATGGCCAAAGCTGGCTTTCACTTTGCTCCCTCCCTCGAATCTGAAGACGCTGTGGAGTGCATCTACTGCAACCTGGGACTGGACGGCTGGGAGCCGAAGGACGATCCTCTAGTCGAACACGAGCGCAGGGCGAAGGAACTACATTGCGCATTCTTCGATGGAATTCCCGTCACTGGAGGAGCATCCTCGATCTTCGCAATGACGAGAGACGTCTTTGCTGCTGAGATGCCTACAAAAGAGCCCACACCAGCACCAAGTGAAGTTGACACGACAGAGACACGGCCCCAAAGACAACGAGGACGTCAAAGTTCGCTGGCTTCAGCCAATCTTGCAGTCGTGCCGAGGGAGCTGGAGAAGAAGAAGTCGATCAAAAGAAAATTGCCGGGCGCTCGAGCAAAGAAAATGATAGACCTTGATGACTCAATGGAGATTGGAGAAGTTGCACAAGAGCCTATCCCAATAGTACTGAAATCGGCCCGGAAGAAGAGACCTAGCGCTGATATGTTGGAGAAACTCGACGAGTCGCCGAGTCAGCAAGCACCGCTCAAGAGACCCCGTCTTCGCAGGGCGCGCAGTAATAGTATCAGTAGTGTTACCAATTATGCAGAAGACTTGCTGTCTCCCGAAGCAGAAAAGCCTCAGAGACGTCAGTCTCGCGCAAGAGGGCAAAAAGGTAGAACACCGTTGGAGGACGTCAGCGAGTCAATTCACAATACAGAACCCTCAGAAGTACCGGCAGTTCACAGTATCAAAGAGGAGGAGGAGGAAGAAGAGATCAATGTGCCTAAATCACGTTCCGCTCGTGGCCGACGTCCTTCGACACAGCCTGTTTCGGACAAGGAGAACCCCGTCAAGCCAGCAAAAACTAAGGCGACTCATATGTCCAACACACGGACGCGGAGATCCACTCGAGCAAGCTCAATCGAGCCCAGCTCTGGTGTAATACCACCTCTGGAAGACAATATAGATTCTACAAGGATATCTTCCGACCACTCGAAGAACCTGCTGCCTGTTGCCATACAGGAAGAATGTGAGGAGGAGTCTGCAATGACAGATTCGTTCGCATCAGCCCATAGTAGACCTTCCTCGGTGGACTCTGCTAGCACCTCTCAGATCTCAATAGGGAACGTTGTGTCAGAGCTCGACACCTGGCAAAGCAATGTTGATGCGACCTCAACCAACAGTCAGCAATCGAACAAAAGTTTTATTAGAGTACCGTCGAAGGGTTCCGCCCGTCCGATTCCTAGTCGTCGTGGATCTGCAGCCTCTAGATCCAACCTAGAGGACGTCTTGCATGTCAGTTCTGGTTTAAATGTCCGGGCTGCCGCTAGTGACCCAGTGTTGCATGGCAATGATGATGCGACCAAGATTTCAGTTTCCACATCCAAGACACAATCTACAAGCTCGCAACGGAGAACATCTAGCCGCAGGCGACCGTCAAATTCGCTGCAGAGCGATAATATTGAGGAGATTGTGATGCTGGATCATCGTGCGAAACCGAAACCTCAACGTATGGCAAGGAAGGTCGCAATTCCGTCCTCGACACACAATACCAACCTATCGCAAGATATCGTCATAGAGGAAGAAGCAGACGATGAGCATGCATCTCAGCAAACGAGCACTGTCAGTGCTGCGACTAGCGAAAAGAGATCCAGTGGCAAGACTGTTGAAGTGGTAGTTCCCAAGGAGCAGAGCGTGGTTCCTCAATTAGACGAGGTGATACATCCAATTGCAGAACAGCAAATCGTCTTGGCCGTCCAGCCTACACGAGACGTGATAGACGACAGCGACAATTTAGCACTAGCAATCAGTGCGGCAGGGCAAGACTCGCTCAACGACTTGGAGGAAAGGCCTTCGCAGCTCGAAGATATGACTTTCGATGAGGATGATCGTCCAACCTGGTATGCTGGCTTCCGCGAACTATGTGATAAAGGTCAACAATCAATGGGGAAGGAGATTGATGACCTGTCCTCTCTGACGAGTGATCAACTCTCCATGACAGTCGAGACTTGGCTGATGTACATGGCGAGACAAGAAGCTATAGCATTGACATCACAGTGTGATGAAATGATTGCGAAAATGGTCGAAGCTGGTCGCCTTGCCAGACTAGATATCCTGGGAATATGAATGTATCATTGGGCTACTATATTTATGCCGTGTGTAATCAGTATATAAATTGCAATGTCTGAAAACATTGTTGGTACGTGAGTTTAGCCCTTTGTGTCATGCAAGACGCAGAGGCATCGAACTCTTGTGTATTGAAATCCTTGATCGCCCGAGTGATCACATCTCGGTGCTCAGGACGGTAGGCATTTCCGCAAATTGCCTGTGGTCAATCTGATGCCCGGCCAGCTCCACACGAACAAACGAATGACGATGAATATCAACGATGCATGAGTGCTCAATGTCAATTCGTCCAATAGTTACAGCTAGGGCTTACCGATAGACAAACGTATCGTAACACCTCTCATATCTGCAGACTCCTCGGCTCTTTCCCCTCACCCTCTGACCTTAGTGCCTCCCTCATAAACCACTCGACGACATCCACTCAGACATCATGTCCAACACCCTCAAAAACTACCTCAGCGCAGTACGTAGCACCCTCACCGCTGCTCTCTGTCTACAAAACTTTGCGTCTCAAGTGGTAGAACGACACAACTACCCGGAAGTAGAAGCCCGTCTCTCGGACGAAGCACTCCTCAACCCCCTCATCGTCTCACGAAACGAGAATGAACAGTGTCTCATTGAACCATCCATCAATTCCGTCCGCGTCTCGCTGCGCATCAAGCAGGCGGATGAGATTGAGAGTATACTGGTCAAGCAATTCATGAGGTTCCTCATGGGCCGTGCGGAATCCTTTGTCATTCTCAGACGGAAACCGATTCATGGATTCGACATTAGTTTTCTCATCACGAATGCCAATACGGAGGAGATGTTGAAGCACAAGTTGGTCGATTTCATTATTCAGTTTATGGAGGAGGTGGATGCCGAGATTAATGAGATGAAGCTGTTTCTCAATGGACGCGCGAGATTCGTTGCTGAGCATTATTTAGGTGCGGGCTTTGCTTAGCATCTTTCATGAGTGGTAGATAGACCAAGATGGATTGTTCAATATTGTGCATCTGTGTTCTCATGTTCATGCCCAATGCTGAAGACCGAGAGCCCGACTCCGATAAGCCGCGAGGGCGAGAGGGTGCTTCAGATAGCTCGAGTATAACATTTGGCTCTTGCTATAATAGAGATAGCAGTGGTACAAAGCAATTCATCCTTGTGCTTAAGAGACATTTGCAGAGTAACACTCACAAGCATGGCGCGATAAGGTACACATTGAGGCAGTCTAAGGCAACTCTCTTCATGGGCGTTCGTGTATTGTATTGTTACTATGACATTCGTGTATTGCAAGGTGCTCATCTGTGTAGTAAACACATGCTTTTTAATGCAGTGTGCTGCAGCATTATATCTAGAAGCACTTTCGGTACACAATGGATGGTCCACTCTCTAAAATCATAGTCAGTATTATAAGATGGCAATCTGGTATGAAAAGCTTACCGTCGTACTCGAGCTTCGAGATCCACATCTGCTGGAAGGTAGAGAGCGATGCAAGAATAGATCCTCCAATCCAGACAGAGTATTTTCGTTCTGGTGGAGCCACAATCTTGACCTTCATAGATGATGGTGCAAGAGCAGTGATCTCCTTCTGCATTCGATCGGCCATTCCTGGGTACATAGTAGTACCTCCCGAACATACAATGTTTCCGTAAAGATCCTTTCGGATATCGACGTCACACTTCATGATCGAGTTGTATGTGGTCTCGTGAACTCCGGCGGTCTCGAGTCCGAGGACAGATGGCTGGAATAAGGCTTCTGGGGCTCTGAAACGCTCGTTACCGATTGTGATGACTTGTCCATCAGGAAGCTCGTATGACTTCTCGAGTGAAGACGACTGTGCGGCAGTCTGCAACTCTTGCTCGAAGTCGAGAGCGATGTAACAAAGCTTCTCCTTGATATCACGCACAATCTCACGTTCAGCGGTAGTTGAGAATGTGTATCCACGCTCCATCAGAATCTTCATTAGGTACTCAGTCAGGTCTCTTCCAGCAAGATCGATTCGGAAGATTGCGTGTGGCAGAGCGTAACCCTCGTAGATTGGCACAGTGTGTCTAGACATTAGCATCGCATACTGTGCGACATGTGTGTAACTTACGAAACACCATCTCCAGAGTCGAGAACGATACCAGTAGTTCGACCAGATGCGTACAGGGAGAGCACGGCCTGGATAGACACGTAGAATGCAGGGGCGTTGAACGTCTCGAAAATGATCTGAGTCATCTTCTCCCTGTTCGACTTCGGGTTCTGTGGAGCTTCAGTAAGAAGCACGGGGTGCTCTTCTGGTGCAACACGAAGCTCGTTGTAGAAGGTGTGGTGCCAGATCTTCTCCATGTCGTCCCAGTTGTTCACGATACCGTGCTCGATAGGGTATTTCAGGGTAAGGATACCTCTCTTTGACTGTGCCTCATCTCCGACATAGGAGTCCTTCTGCCCCATACCAACCATGACTCCCTGATGACGAGGTCGTCCGACGATGGATGGGAACACAGCTCGAGGAGCATCATCTCCTGCGAAACCGGCCTTGCACATACCGGATCCCTGAGTCGTTAGCAATAGAACGTGTCAGCAGCCTTGCGATGCGTCATGAATAGAACTTCATTTTGACACGCGACAAGGTCTTATTGGGCTTATATTACATTGTCGACAACGATTGCTGCGATTTCGTCCTAAGACTCGATTAGCCGTGGAGACTTCCGGAAAAGCTTCGTAGAGTCAGAGAAAGGCATTCTAGACAGTCTCTGCTATTCCACGAAGCTTCAATCATGCCTTACTTCCATATCTGATGATTGATGTTTTGGCTAGTAGTCGGTGACGATGCTCAGAAGGCTGGCAGTTGTACTTGCTAAAGTGTCAGGATTTGATCAGCAATCCGGCCATCCGAAATTCCCACCACCGCAGCACTCGCCAAGTCCAGCGTATCTGACGCTGTCGAGCTCCACGTCATTGTCCGCACGCTCCTCCAGAGTGGCAGAACAAATTTAGCGCGCTACCGTACTTTACGAGTACCACACACAATGGACAATGAGCGCTGCCTCGATTGAAAGCGCAGTAATGCACAGATCGTTCGCGAGCATTCTGTAGAAGCATCTTTTCGGACCAATAGGCTCATTCGTAGTGTCAGCTCGCAAGTGCTCTTAGAAGAAGTAGGACTGCGTGCGTTGTTGTGATGAATACGAATCATCACATATGGGTTTGTTAAGTAGTCGTTACAGCTCAACACAAATATCTTGTCCAGTGCAGCTAGTGTCTCTGCTGCCAAGGTACTGACTGATCTGTTGTTTATCATCATACTTGTTGATCATCTGGAGGATTTGTGCTCTTCACCCTTTCTGCAAGCATTGACTTGTGATGCATTGTCTGCAGGTCTCCATGACACTCCAAGAAAACAGGCTTTCATGAGCTTTGCCACAAGAGTCTCATACTATCTAAATAGTTTACTCAACCATTTATGTGACAAATGGAGGTAGTTTCTTGATCGTAAAGAATGGTCTTTTGCGTGGCGAGCGCTCCTCGTTGGTAGACACAAGACCGCTTATGCTATAGCTTCGACCATGAATTTACAGATGCAGACGCTCTTAATGCTATGCTATGTTCCGATCAATAATACACACTATTCAATCGACATCTGGCTGCGATGTTTCCTCATCGCCAGCATCTTCCATGAGCAGCATCAGATCTTCCTGAGCTTGCTCCAATTGTTTTTGCAGGTTGAGCTTCTCGATTTCGAGAGCAGTCACTCGCGTCTCAAGGTCCGCTGTCCGCTGTCCACTCGTACCTTGTGAGTCAATACTGCCCTGCGTGTCCACAGTTCCGGTGGTCCTAGAGATATCGGCATCCTGCTGATCCACCAAAGCTTGAAGGCGAGCGATCTCCTCTTGTGCCTTCAGTAGATTGATTTGTACAACCTTGTGCGAGTTTTCCAGCTTCTGCTTCTCCTCTGCTTGCTTTCGTGCAGAAATGTTCAGTGTCGCATCGAATTCTGATTTTGATGTTGTCAATTGGGTCCGTAACGACTCTTCTTTCTGCGATGTATCAATCAATTTCTTTTGCAAATCGGCATAGGCGTCCTTCATCGTGGACAATTCCTTCACATGTTGAGCTTCCAGCACCTTGGATTCGTGTTGTAGACCCTTGAGCTCCGAGTCCAGGTCTCGAGCTCGAGTCCTTGCTACGTTAGCCTCATGTTCTGCTGTCTTCTGCAGCTGACGAGCTGCAACAAGATCTGCGGCCACTGCATCATGCGCTAAGGTGTCAGAATGAGCTGCAGCTGTAGCTTCCTTCAAATCGTGCTCCAAAGTGGCAATACGACTGCGGGCTGCAAACAATTCCTGGGCCGTATGGGCGGTCGATTCGCGCAGCCCAGTCAGTTCTTTCTCCAAAAAGCTGCGTTTCGAAGTCTCCGATGCCAAGGCTTCTTCAAGTCCTCGAGCTTTCTCAATCGCGGCCTTGCTCTTCTCGGCGTTGGCAACGAGCTCGTGCTGTATCTTGCTCATGGCGTCATGCAAAACCGCATTATCTCGTAGTGCCTTGTCCATGCCATCACTATGTAAGGTAGCTTCAGCTTTAAGAGTAGCGTTTTCTCTACGCATTCTTTCAGTCTCCTGCTTGAGTTGTGTATATTCAACCTCATTCTTCTGGGCGATATACTTGACTTCTTCTCTAAGGCGTTGAAGCTCCTCTTGCCGTGTCTTTATGATATTCACTGCCTCTTCGAGTCCACTAGACTTCCTTTCGAGTTCCGCTTCCAGATCGGCGATGATGTCCTCAGTCCGATCCAGCTCTTCTTGTGCTTGTTCTTCACGCCTGCTTCGTTGTGGTACCGGTGGTTGATCGATAGCTTTTCGAATGATACCAAAGTTGTCTCTAAAGAACTCAACAAAGGCGATATCCAGCAATGGTCGAGGCGTTATTGCAGCGATAACTTGTAGCGGGCGCACTTCTTCCGACTGAGAGAGTGTCGTTATCGCACCAACGATAGCATCGCGCCCTATGCGCAGTAAGGTGTTCCGAAGCTCAGCTCTATCTATAGAAGTATCTGGGGAGAGATCAAAGGCATATGTAATGCTTAGTACACAGGCAAGGACACCCTTGAGACACGGACCACTGCTGGGGTTCATCAAACCGGATAGCAAGGCTTGCAGGGTCGTGCTCTCCTCTAACAAATCCGCGACATTGTCTGGCGCTTCGTACAACCAGCAGGCGAGCAACATGCCGTAAGCAATAGCACTTCGTTGTGCACCTAGCTGTAGAGAGCCTACCAGACAAGCCGAGATAGTTTGAATAAACGAGACAACTTCCTCACCGATGCTGGCATTCCCTATTGAAAGGCCAGTCACGATGTCTCTTGCGTCCTCATCGTCATGTGTGAGATGCAGTAGAGAGCAGGCGGCAAACCACGTCTTCAGTTGATCCTCAAATGCTGTTGGGCTGATAAGACTTTCCAAGAGATTGTTCGAGCTTTCAGACCTGTATGAGTTGACCAGTTGATTCACAATGCCCAATCGCCGGTCCTTACTACCAGTTGCAAACGCTTGTATACATAGACCCGAAGCATGTCTGATGGCAAATGTACTGTCATCTCCGCGTAACAGTATAGTCAATAGCGTCGAAATGTCATTGGAATCGTGCTTGACTTTTTGCATAGGGTCCAGAACTATGGAAGACGCTTTGACAAAATAATCTTGTAGATCTTTGTTGTTGTAAACCAAATCTGCCAAACTCAAGAGAGCCTCCGCACGAATTTCGGATGGCATTGTATCTGAGAAAGCCAAGCCGATCACTCTAGTGAGCAGACCAGCTTTCATGTATGCGTTCTGATTGGCAACACGGTTGTGAGAGCCTCGAAGCACGAACAGACGAACAATCCTGAGTACTTCGATAGTGTTTTTCAGGAAAGAAGGAGAAAACAAAGTAACCTCGTTGTCAATAGCCAGCAAGAGATCTGTAATCCTTCTGAACAGGTCCGTTTCTCGAAACCAGTTCTGGTTGGACAAATTGTCAGCTAAAAGATTATGCAAAAGTGTGAAACAATCGCCCGTGATAATGCCTCCTTCGAGTCCCCCTTCTTCGTCGATGATGGTGATGACCTTTTCAAAAGCGTTCTCGAAAGCGACTCTCTTCTGGATTTCGGCATGAGAGCGTACAAGCTTGAGCAGTAGTAACAAACCTTCATTTCTGATTTGTTCTCGAGGGTCGTCCAGGATACCTACAAGGGCGCTCGTCCCGGTAGGACTGTTCATCACGCATTCCTGTAATTGCTGAGCACGACATTCTAGTATGCTAGCCAAAATCTGAATTGATCGTAACCTTGTATAGAAGTTGTTGTCCACGATTATGTCCAACAAATTATGAGTGTTTTCTGGTCTCTAGCATGGTCAGCTCACCATTGCAGGACTATCGAAGACGCCGACCAGTGTGAATTCGTCTGCGATCCACAACGCGGTATCGTCAGCTCGTCCTCCATCGTCGACAGTGAACAATGTCAGGAGACACTCTAAAGTAGCATTTAGGATCTCTTCATCATCTCGATCAATGGTCAGACTTCGCAAGAGACCTCGCAGTCCGCCAGCGGTGACGGTCTCTTTGTAGTCGCGCGCAAAGCCCTTGAGCGACAGTACTGCGGCTCTCCTGTCCTGCAGCAAGGTAGCATGTTCAAGCCTGTCACAGACCACATTTATGGCATCGTCGACCTTCTGCTTTTCGACCTGAAATGTTGACAACAAGGACATGCTCGTCTATTGTCTAAAGTCGAATCATGTACAATTGTCAATGACAACATTGAAGCTAGATCCGAAAAGAGACTGGCAAATGAGCCGGCAAGTGGTGCAATTTTGGAAAGCACACCCGTGTCGGAAACTTTATTGGATCTGGCATCGAATCATGACTTGAAAGCACAACATAGATACTTCACAACTACAACTACACTCGAAACATCACTTCCGATCAGTCTCGAGATGACACAATGAGAGAGAAGCCATCACTACAACACAGAATGGGTGGAGGAGATGTGCATTCTTAGATGGCAGACAATTATACAGCTCACAGTTTCGTGTGTATTGATATTTCTCATTTCAGGATAGTCCAAAGTCTGCTTACGAGTGCTTTCAAACCGTTCAGCATCCATGATGAAATGCAGATCCAGAACGCTGAAGTGTGTCAGGAAGGTTTCGTTAGAGTAGTTTGGCCTTGTAGGAATACATGCTAGTCTAGATATTCGTCAACACATCGAAAAGATAGTACAAAGAAGGTGCCTGTACAGCTCGCAATCAGGTGGCCATGTAGGTTTGCACTATATCCATGGATCGAGTGGGACAATCCAGGAGGTAGAACGTGAATGCGGCCAGCAGCAGCAAGTCAGCTACTTCGAGACGGAGCGCGACAATGTGAGATCGCGCGGTGAAGCCTTGAGGTGGCTCCACAATCTTCAGTGTTTGTTGATACAGGCGCTTGAGCTCAAGGTACCCAGCTGCAAGCAATCGCACTTGCTGCGAGAAGCTGCAGCAGCTCTCCTGCGCTGATGAGCGACGCACGAGCATTCACACTGCACCTGCATTTCTGGGCTGAAAAACTCGCGCGCAAAAGGTGCACAATCACAAGGGGAGGCGGTCCGTCTTTTCAGGGTTTAGCAAAGTTTCAAACTTTTTACCACTTTGAGGGCTCAAAACCCTAAGCTCAAAACAATGCTTAACGCGTTCGAATTCAGGGTGTTTTTTATGCACCTTTCCGCACCCCAAAACTAACGAGGCATGCCACGAAACAAGTACACGACACACACGTGACCATCATCGGCGACGACGTCTCAAATTTGGAGTTTTGCACATCACACCTAGCCGAATGATCTGTTTTGAGTCAGCGTCTGATGAGCCACGCACTCAGCTCGTGATGCACCTTCTTGCCCACGCAACATATAAACTCCCTTCCGCCCCTTTACAACAAGACATCATCTCATCCATCTTCGCTTTCTCATTCACAGCAAAGCAAAATGGCACGAACCAAGCAAACCGCACGAAAGTCTATCGGAGGAAAGGCTCCCCGAAAGCACGTCTCTCTCGCCAACAAGGCTGCTAGAAAGTCGGCGCCTGCGCAGTCCGGAGGTGTCAAGAAGCCCCACAGATACAAGCCAGGTACCGTCGCTCTTCGTGAGATTAGACGATACCAGAAGTCTACTGAGCTTCTCATTCGAAAGCTTCCTTTCCAAAGACTCGTTCGTGAGATCGCACAGGACTTCAAGACCGATCTCCGATTCCAGTCATCAGCCATCGGTGCTCTCCAGGAGGCCGTTGAGGCTTACCTCGTCTCGCTCTTTGAGGACACCAACTTGTGTTCTATTCACGGACGACGTGTAACCATTCAGCCGTATGTGCTCTTCTTGTGTTGGCAAGCGTCTGTGCTAACTTTAATTAGAAAGGACATGCAGCTTGCTCGACGACTTCGTGGCGAGCGATCATAAGCATCAATATCATGAACCCCATGGTTGTGGCGAGCCGCGTTCCACACCATTTGTACAAACTAGTCTAGCTCTAGCAGTCATTCGTATGGCGTCAATACATATTTTTATCCTGATTTGTTTCTTGATTTGCTTGGGCTGTGTCTGCCTTGAACATTGCCTACCCTCACGTTGCACTAATGTCATCGCTGTATTTCGTCAATTCGCTAGCTGTACATTGCGAACGTCCTTGGGATATGCACGCTTTTCACCTCGAGTCTGACGGAAGCCCTGGCAGAACAACGTGAGCAAGTGTGACGTAAAGCAGAGGTGTACACTGGACGCTCTTCACTGTCCGTCCCTGTTAGCATGCGATCGTCCTTTTAGTTCAAAAGCAATTGCAAACCGGATGCCACGGTAAATTGAAGGAGAGATGTCTGCGTTAACAAAAACGTTGACCATCCTGAACTACATTCCAATTACAAATGATGTTTGCCTCACTTGCAATATGTCTGGCAGCCATTTCACATCACACGTGGATCTTGGAAAGAACAAGCCATGCTCTGGCATGTTGAAGACCTTGGGTGATGGGTCCTCAGCTGCTTGATCACTTAGATAGGAATTTGTATTTCCAAATGAACAAGTCATTTGTGATCAGATCAGATCACCAAACCCAGAAGCAGAAATTCAGCCACATAAAAGACAAGCGCCACAAGCGAGATTTGACCCGAAATTACGATGCAGACGATATATCCTTGTGCATATGATGTCGAGATCTACGAATTTTAGTATACATGTACCTTGAAGAAGTTCACAAGAATCGAGTAGGAAGAAAGCAACCGGCAGAGTAGCCTTGTCAGTCCGGCGCATTCTTTCCATGGTCACACCTTCCAAGCAGCAAAGTGGTCAATTTGCGTTTGGATCTTCAAGCACACCTGGCAATGGTTTCCCAACACCACTGCACAATGTATCGAACTTGGAGCCGGAGTTGCAGGTCATCTTCAAGGGACTACAGAAGCGTGACGCGACTACACGAGTCAAAGCGACCGAGGATCTGATTCTTTATGCAGATAAAGCATTCGAGGGACTCCCCGAATCATTAGCGGAGCCACTGGTCGGTGCTTTCATGAGTCTTTATCCTACACTATCGATAGACGTTGAACGTAGGATCAGAGCGAATGTGCACGTAGTTCTCGGCATGCTTGTACACGCATATAAGAAGAAGACTGTCAGACAATTGTCAGATTGTGCTCCATATTGGCAAATGGGATTGCACGATTGCGATCGAACAGTTTCAAAAGCCGCCACAGATGCGCTCGAGAAGGCTTTCCCATCTAGTGAAAAACAATTCGAGTTCAAGAGACTGTTTCGTACAGTGATAGCCGACAGATGTATGGAAATGGCCGTGGAGGAGGATGCCACGAGTTTGAGCGATTCGCGCTTTGTGAGCAAGGATGACGCCGATGCGAAGTACAACAATACATGTGCAGCAGCATTATCAGTCCTCACTGATGTACTCTCGCACGACAAAAGCAAGCAATCACTTCTGTTGAGCGACAATCGGTTCTGGAAGCTGATCCAGGCCACAGACGTCAATTTACAGAAATCGGGTTTGACGCTGGTCGCAATGATCGTTGAAACACAAGGCATCGAGATTTTGACTAAAACAAACTCCTTCAAGTCGAGTGTAGCGTCACTCATCAATCACGTTTCAATCACGAATCTTTTGCAGCTCCTTTCCCTTCTTCGCTCCATTGCCTCCATTTCGCCAGACACAATTTTTCTAGATGACAGAAAATCGAAAAAGTCCATACCAGCAAGAATCCTGAAAATTATCCGTAATGGACCAGCACCAGGTACTTCAAATAAGTACTGGAATGATCTATCGCTCCTCATACAATTTGCGAAGAGTTGCGGAGAGCCTGTTCCGGACACAATCGAGCCATTCTTAGCAGCGTACCATGCTAGTACAAGCCATGCAGCCCGTGATCAAGCTCTTGCAGCTCGCATAGAGTACGTCAAGCTCTGTACTGCACTGTTCGACTGCGTATCTGCTACTACAAAGGACCATCTGTGGAATTTCTTCTCCAGTGATATTCGCGAAATTGGCAAACTTGACAGCTACAAGGACTCCTTGGCTTATTTGCATGTTGTATCAGGAGAAACCGTCGAAAGCATCATGCTCTCGCTAGAATCTCAAGTCTTGTTGCTGCTGAACTCTGTTGCGGAATCAGACCTCACAATACTGAAATCATGGGCAAATCTAGTTCGCGATTTGGCTACCTCTGAAATTGATTCGCCACGCAGATTGTCCAGTCTGCGGCGCAGTATTACAGAAGCTCTGTTGTCAGACCAATCAAAAGATGTTGCATATCTTTACGTCTGTCATGCTATCAAAATGTCACCTTTTGAAGATGCTGCAAAACATGTACAAGAACTCAGGAACTTCTTCAGCAAGGACGCCTCTAAAGCATTTGCCCGCCCGAACGAGACTACCGAAATGTTGGCACACTTACGTAGCGCAACTTCTACCAAGGATATAGACGCTCTTCTCCATACTATTCTCTCTTCTGCACAATCAAATACAAGTATTGCTGACGGCTTGGTCTCAAGAATTTGTACGACAGACTTCGGTATGAAGTCGCAATCATTGATAAATTGGTTTTTAGGACTTGTCTCAGAAGACAGCGAAGGGAAGAAGACGAGATGGAGAATCTACAAGATTTATGCTCGGAACAATTCTGATCTGACCTCAATCTCAAAGACCCTGCTACCAATGATTGATGCTGCAGCGCACGAGTCTGATCAGGCAAATGATGCACTTGAACTTATCACAGAACTGTGTTCAGCGCACATTGATCTTATCGAATCGTGCGAGCTCAAGCCAGATCAATTCATGGAGGTCATTTGGCGTCTGGCTCGATCAGCGGAATTTGCGAAACTACTACAGACGTTTGGTGCCTTGATGAATCAGAAATCTAAAGGCCTGACAAAGGCGATGCAAACATCAGTGTGGGCACAAGTGGTACAGACGAGTGCAGACAGTGTAGCGTACGAGACGCATTCACATGGAAAGAACGAGCTGACTTAATAGTGTTCAGCAAATTCATGACGTATTCGAGTGCACGCATTGCTCGCAAATCCCATCGGATGTCCTCGCCCAGGACTTTAACAAGGCTCTGATTTCGACTCTCCCTAGCGCTCTGCCAAGTGACCTGACGATTGTAGAACCCTTAGGAGTGCTTACTTATTCAATTCCCTCAGCCGGAGAAAGTAACAGAGATGCACCTACATTTGACAACCAGGGACTTTCGACATGCTGCAGAATTTACTATGTTCTGAAGCGCAGCGAAAGTCTTTCTGACCAGATACAAATTCAGCTTCTTGTTGCCGAAGCTTTGCTTTTGGCTAAGCAGCAACACCCTCTTGCTAACATGATATTTGACACGAACATCGTTACTACAGATCAAATTGGTCTCTTAGATCAATGGCAATCACAGCCAAGTCCATTTCTCGATCACGCAGTGCACATTTTCAACAACGGTACGGACCAGGATGCGAATTCTTTCTTGGCATCTCTCGGAATGTCAAGCGAACCAAGATTCCTCCTCCACTGGTACCAGGCTTTCGTTCTTTATCGAATTCTGATAAAAACCGGGGAGCATGGTATTCAGGCTAATACAGCTGAGACGATATACAATCTATGTTCCACGGACTTATTCTTCAATGTGGCATGTGCACTTGCCCTCAATGAAAATCTCTCGAGCACGAAGAAGTTCAGTTTCCAGACAAATAAGCTTGCCAGTGATCTGACCGGCGACATTCAAGAAAGCAAAGCTGCTACAGCTCTAGTCCAGCTCAATAGCCACCTATCACAAGATAATTCAGAGACGACCGCAATACCACGACAGCGACTGATCTTCTTGATCAAGAACTTGTTGGACTACTCCATGAAACACAAGCTTGCACCTCTCATGTCTTATGAGATCCTCACTCTACTTTTACGAGTCCTTCCTGATGTAGCATCGGAGTATGGAACTTTCTGGCAGGGTGTCATCAATGTACTGCACAAAGTTTTGGCATCTACTTTGGCAATTGATAGTGACATCTCACCACAATACTCAGCTTTAAAGTTGACGGCGTGGCTGTGGACTTCTTTCGAAAGCAACGACGATCTGTCAGAGGCCTGGATCAATGCGCAGCTCCGTACAGAGGAGCTGGTTGCACAGTCATTTTTGTCTGCAGCGACGAAGCCACACAATAATCAAGCCAGTACTGTTTGCTCTCTCATCGCGTCACGTCTGGTCCGAAAAGTACGGCCATCAGCCATCGACAATTTCACTAGCACTAGCTTGACTGCTCTCATCTCCAACAGTGCTGAGCACACACAGCTTACCGCTTATGCCGTACAGTCACAGCTTGTGGACCGACAACGCGAGGAAATAATCCTAGCTGCTGCCCTGGCCAAGGAATATGAAGATATATCAGCAGCGTTTCCGCCGGAACTGCTCTCCATCGTGCTTGATTGTTCGATAGAGGAGGTCGATATCTATGATCACATCGGACCATTGAGCACATCGCAGCGAGGCTACTTTATGGCCTGGGTCTTGATCTTTCAATTCTTCAAGGACACTCCACTTCGCATGAGAGTGAAGTTGATTAGTGACCTTGATGAGATGGACCTGATTGAGCCACTCTTGGCTGTCATCTTCGCAATCATGAAGCTCTTGGACGATGTTCCCGCAGACATTGGTGCATACTCAAAGCCAGATCTTGATCTCGAGCTCATAGTGGAGTCAGGTAATGAAATGCTTGCTTATGCAGTGCACCTCTACTATGCATGCTTGACTCACGTTCCCGCACTTGTGCGGGCCTGGTGGATTGAATGTAAGGACCGTCGTCTAACATCAGCAGTCGAGCAATTGACTGTCAAACACTACTCTCTAGCACTTATACAACACGACGTGCAAACACTACAGAGCGAACAGAGCAAATCTGTGCTCAAGGATGACAACTTGACCGTCCGCATATCTAATGGTGGGCGGGACATTTTTACGACTTATGAAATTGATGAACAAAACATGGAGATGGCGATCAGGTTACCTCCAAATTACCCTCTTCGCAGGGTCGCGGTCGAAGGTGTTCAAAGGGTCGGAGTGAAGGACACACTCTGGCGAGCATGGCTCTTGGGATCACAAGCAGTTCTGACGGCACAAAATGGCTCGGTGTTGGACGCAATCAGCCTCTTTCAACGAAACGTGAGCTTACACTTTGAGGGTGTGGCCGAATGCAACATTTGCTTCTCGGTGCTCTCGGTGCAAGATAAATCCCTCCCATCGAAAAAGTGCCAGACGTGCAAGAACCTCTTCCACTCTTCATGTCTCTTCAAATGGTTCAAATCATCGTCTCAGAGTCGATGCCCATTGTGTAGGACTTCATTCGCCTTCTAGCATCAGCCTCATCATGTAGTAATGGAACGGGAAGCGTAATTGTACATCTCCACACGACTCGCTCGGCACAACGTGGAAATGTAGATCTCTTTCCCGCAGGTGAGTGAGTGACCCCGCAGCGTCATCGTCGGCTCCTCATAAATAGTCCGGGGCCCGCACACACCTACATCTCACTCGTTTTACCAAGTCAAGAAAAAGTCTCAAGGATACAAGACGAAGACGACATGTCTGGCATTACCACATCCATCAAAAACGCATTCAAGCATCCCGAAGACATTGTCGACACGTCATCGACCGAGACTACGGAAGAGTCCATACCACGCGCACAGTCTCAAACACGTTCCTCGGCGCCGGCAAGTCAGACACATGTACAGCAACAAGTGTCGACACAGTCACGGGAGACGGAGACGGATAAATTGGCTGGTCAACATGAATTAAGTCATGCTGAAATTCCGCATGCCGTACCTAGTACGGGATACGTAAGTTCTTTCCTGACGTCCGCGTATAGAGACAAACAGTGTTGATGCGTCTAGGTCGGTGATGAGACGGGTGGCAGGTTTCCCATCCACCACCAGCAGGACACTGCCTCGACTCCCACCACCACTCCGTCCCACGGTACATCGTCTACTGCTGCTGCCGCTGCTGGTAGCGACGGCAGCAAGCATGCCACCGGAACGAACGGTACCGGAAGAGAAGGGGTGCCTGGTACCACGACGGGAGGGGACCCCTCCATGGGTGGAAAGTTTACCCGTGCACAAGGAGCGACGTGATTGTTCGGGAAATGATTATTATTAGGTATAGTATGAGCAATACTTGTACATTACATTACATTACATTCGTCAGTCATGATTGCTTGTGAGATTTGCGTCACTCGAAATAGGTGCGATGTTCTGCATAAATCGTGATTGTGGGCAGTTTCAATCAATGCGTGTCATCACCTTTCATGATTGTTCTCGGTAGACACCTGATTGATCTTCGTTGGGCGACCAGCAATCGGTAAGATGCTCCTGGGAAATGGTACCTGCATTCAGGGCAGATTTACATCGAGATGATCCAGAACGTTTAGGTTTTAAGATGCCATGCCGCCATGGAGGAATCTCGCAGAGTCGACTTTCCATTAATCAGCTTGTTGGTGCTGAAGTCGACTTAGCGTGAAGTCTCACGTGAAGCATCGACTCATGATTTGTCGAGAATGGAGAGAGAAAGTGCCCAGACAAATGTCATCGAATCTATTGCCCAAACCTCGTGAAGCGGCGTACACCTGAGCAGGATCAGAGCATCCTGCACGAGGCTGCCGCATGAGAATTGAAAGAGTCGAAGAGTGTCTCAAGCTCAAGTGCTGCTTAATCTCCTGGTTCAACCGCTAGAGAGATCCTGCAGAGCTTTCCACAGTCCTGCGACGACCTTGTTGCGCATCTCGAGCCTGTAGACTTTTCGTATTCTGTAGGAAGGTGAGCCAGAGGCACCACCACTGCTGCGCCTCGAACTGCTTGTAGAAACTGTGGGTGAAGTTGCGCTACCAGGAATTGAAGCGTGTAGAGAAGTTGGAGATTTCCTAGCAAGTCGGTGTGAGGGTATACTGAGCTTAGGCAGAGGTCTATCGACGACTGCTTTGCACCAGGCCAACTCCTTCTCCTTGCTAGTGTCCCTGGGATGAGCGAGGACGGAGTGCTCGTCGGTGGCTTGAGAGGATACTTCAATCGAGGTGACATCGCCGGAGACGTCGTTGATGCCTTCGGTAGGAGTGAAGGGAAGATCCTGTAGCATGTGCATTATCTCTTTGTCAATGTCGAGATTGGCCATGGTGAAGAAATTGAGCTGGTAGGAATAATTTCTTTCCTTCTGTTCCTGGGATTTCAGAAATCTGGGACGATCTGGCGGATACTGTCGAGGATTACGCTGTTGTTGGTCTGGGAGTGCTGGTAGACTGAAGGTATAGAGGAAGGAGGGAAGGGAGATATGGAGAGGGGGAGGGGAAGGAAGAGGGTGACTTAAGAACGAGAGAGGAGAGAGAGAGAGAGAGGGACTCTTAGGTGCTACAGACAGAGAAAGAGAGAGAGAGAGAGAGAAGCGATGGGGTGTGGCGGGTGAGGTTTGTGTATGATTGTGGCGCGTTCGATTTCAGTGGCTTCTGAGTCCTGCGACTCTCGCAAATCAAAAACAATTTCCTGGTGCATTTCTTCCTCTTGGTGCACCTGCCATCAGCTGATGGATGTCCTCAGGAATTCTCCCTCTTGGCCGGCACCTGACCTCGGGACTTCTGTCCGCCCTCGGTTCCCATTTCCCAGTCTGGAAGGTCTGCCCGGGTGACGTTGCCGGACGACTCCTGAAGAGTGGGGCGTGGCGCACGCCATTCTCATCCCGTTCGTTCGTTCACCAATTTCACGCTTGCGTTGCACACCTCGAGGAGCTTAAGACTTCGAGATCAGGTCCACTCGCTCGGCAGGCATTCATTCATTCATTCATTCCAGTCTACTGCCACCTCGCCTCTTTACTCCTCGATCGTCTGAAGTCAAACCAAAGTCAGCGCTCAGGCATCAGCTGCAGACAGGATACTCATGACCGATCGAGCAGAGGACTCGCTCCGGACTCTCTTTCCCGCTGCTCCTTCGGTCCTCCTAGAAAGGTTGTACAGAGGTCATCTGGACACGACACAAACATCATGGCATCAGGTGAAGTGAGTCCGGATGAAGAGACTCACACTGTCTACGTCAGACGCAGTCCGTGCATCAAACATCAAGTGCAGAGACTTGCTCGTTCGATCGATCGGGATCGAGAGCACGAGCAGCAGTGAGATGGTGAGGATGGATGAAGTCTTGGAAGTGGCCAGCAGCTGAGCTGAGCTCGAAATGGGGAGGGACAGATGACACGAGGGCGGAGTGGTCTCCCATTCGTGCAGAGACGCTGCAAGTACGCGCGCCTCTTTCAGCATGCAGATGCCACAGGCGTGATGGAAATTTGGTGCAAAAGTTCTGAGGTTGAGGTGCACAACCGTGGAAGCACTCGGCAAACTCGGGATGTTTTACGTTTGCCGAGCCACCACCGGTGGAAGAGCAGCTTCAGCTGCGCACTAGAACAGCTTCCGAGTCAATTTTGACATTTAAATAGCCTGTAGCTATAGACGATGATCTTGAATTTTATTATTACCAGAGATGTCTAATCACTCTACTCGTAGATTGCTAGATGCTGCAATGTGAGCTGGAACAGCCAGACTCCATACAAACCCTAGATCTACGTGATCATGCTTACAGGAGATCATGAGAAGCAATGTTAGCACAGCATTTTCTTATGGTGCAAGAAGCTATCGCTCGCACGAGAAAACGAGACAGTAATTGCATTGCATTGCAACCCAATTAGATCATTATAGAATGCGATATAGAAGGGAGGTACAGCAGCTTAAGCTGAAATACATCCTTCTGCAGCTGCAATTGATCATGGAAGCTGAGCTCCGAAACCATCTGAGAATCTAGATGTGCAGCCATCTCGGCTTCCTACGGGAGTCTTAAGGTTCTAACGACTTCGAGGCTGCCTCGCATGCAGTTGAAAATCGTCTCCCAAGCGCAACGACAAAATAGCTATAGTCTGCTTGCCATGTATCGTCATAAGCCTCTCCGAAACTTTCAGTCTTAGATTGGCAAAGTGGACTTCGCTACGGGAGGGTCGTAGCCAGAAGCTTGTTTCGCCAGCATGTCGGCCACAATGGACGACTTTTATAATACCTATGGGCTGGGCAAGGATCTGGATCTCGACAAGTATACCAGACTGGCAGTACGCCTGTGTGATCGGAAGATGAGCTTCCTCAACATTCTCGACGACAAGAACCAGTACATGATTTCCGAGGTTGGTGTCCCTGGCACGAAAGGCACTCGAATGGACAGATGCGATTCCCTTTGTCATCTCACTGCACAACTGAATGAAGGTGAGTTGCTCTGCATACCTGACACATATAAACACCCTCTCGCTAAGCATTTCCCTGGCGTTTCTGGAGATCCTCATTATCGTTGGTATCTTGGCACACCTATAGTGACTCAAACCGGTGGTACCATTGGCGCGTTTTGTGTTTTTGATACAAACGGCGATGGCCTCGTACTCGACGAAGCAACGAAGTCAGCTTTTCTCGATCTGGCGAAATGTGTCATGAACGAGTTGGACCTTCGCGCAGATTGTAAAGTCGCTCTACAGGAAAAGAAGAACTTTATGACTTCAATCTCACACGAATTGCGAGACCCGATGCACGGCATCGGCATGGCTGTTGAAGTCTTGTCGACATCCAGAGGATCTGGCGGTGAGGATCAAGTCGCGCTTCAAGCAATCAAAAAGTGTACGACAACGCTTGACGGCATAGTAGAGCAGATTTTGAGTGCCTACCGATTCACCAACGACGAAATACTGTCCCAACCACTGGTCCTCGAAGAAGTAAACGTTGCAAAAATCACTGAAGACATTCTCGACACGGCATGGATGAGTCGACTTGATCACAACGGCCAGGCAACAAACACGTTACAATCCATTCTCAAACTGGACAAGGACTTGTTCAACTTTGACTTCATCATGAATGGCAGAGACTTCAGTCGGATACTGCTCATTCTGTTTGGCAACGCGACGAAATTCACCGCTGACGGGCTCATTACCACTACATTAAGGATTATCGAATGTACACGCACAGATTGTAGCCTTCCAAACTCGCGCGCCCATGTCTGCCTCGAGCTCAGCGTTGCGGATACAGGGTGTGGTATACCAGCGAGCATGACCTCTCGAATATTTGAAGAGTTCGTACAAGTAGATGCTCACAAGCCAGGGGTGGGACTCGGCTTGTCAATGGTCCGTAGACTCGTCAATTCGAACAAAGGCTCTATCATTGTGGAATCGACTTTAGGTCAAGGTTCACTCTTCAAGGTTCTGCTTTGCGTCGAGCCCTCGAAACATGCTAGCCACGAGAAGCACACACCTTACCATAGGCGGCCAATGACTGGTCGTTCAGTCCGGGTCTCGCCAGATTTTGACACTGAGCTGAGATCGAGTCTTGAAGAGCATTGTATAGCCAACGGATTGAGTCTGCACAATTCTGACCAACCAGATTTGTTTCTTGGTAAGGTCGACCAAGAGATTGATGCAATTCAATGTCCGATAATCCTTGTGACAACGGATCCTCTACGATCCTTGCAGACATCATCGAGAGCATTGAGGGAGGTGGTTTGCATGCCAGTTGGGCCGAACAAGCTTTGTGAAGCCCTCCTCTCTCTCCAAGTAAAAGCTGATGAATGTGCCAAGAATGATGTGGACGAATCAGACTCTTGCAACAGGACCCGAGCGTCTGCTCAGGATGTGTCACTACAACAAACTGCTCTGCCACAAATTGGGAATCTGAAGATTGTGCTGGGACAGACGACTCCACCCCAAAGCACACCCTGCTCACCAGGCTCTCCCGCCGTCGGATCATCGGCACTTCAGACATGTTTGATCGTCGATGACAATAAAGTTAATTTGACCATTCTCAGCACTTTCTTGAAGCGCAAAGGGTACACCTGTCAGGTGGCATTGGACGGTAGCGAGGCTGTTACAGCTGTGCAGGCACGCGACACTTCTCAACAATTCGACTTAATCTTGATGGATATCAACATGCCCATCATGAACGGAGTAGAAGCATCAAGACAAATCCGAGAATATCAAAAGACCAACAGCTTGAAGCAGAGCCTGATTGTCGCAGTCTCAGGCTGCTCTGATGCCGAACAACAATCGGCCATGGCAAGGGGTATGAACAATTTTTTCAAAAAGCCAGTCAATTTGAAAGCGTTGTCTCGCTTTCTGGAGACGGCCAACGTACTGGCGGCTCCTACTTGAAATTGCACCGCATCGCAACGCTCAACAAAGAAGCCAAAGATTCTCATGCAATTCTCTGACGAGTGAGGGAGTGGTGATACCTGCTTGGCTACAACAACATCTGGCTCGAAATCTACACCACTCTAACATGAGTACTAGGACGTTGAATAGGATTCACCTTTGGCTGAACCCTTGTCCTCTCGGAATTCTAGCTCAAAGTGCTACCTACGAACGTCATGGTGCATCGAGGACGATCATTGCCACGTCAAAATCCGTGTAGCGCATTGAGTTGCATGACGGAGACAGGGGAACGAATTCCTCAGACGCCTCGAAGGAGACAATTGCCATCTCCTGCCTGTCACCCTGGACATCAGAGATCTCCAGGACCAAGTCTTCGTCAATATTCTATGCTGACGACTGAGTGATTAGCATGACATAGCCATCTTTCGTGGCTCCGTAAGACCCGCAAGGAATGTGGTCGCAGACATCTGTGCACCTCTTCGCACCCTATCGCGTGACCGACAGAGACGGAGAGGTCTGACCAGAATGTGACGTACGCATTCTTTTTGTTTTTCGGCAGACAAAACAAGATTAACGCGCACACAGTTCTAGCCTCTGTTCACGTGCCCAAGCACATTTTGTAATTTAACTTCCGATATTGTAGAGCTTTGATTGGCCCGGCTCGCTCGGAAAGTAGAGTTACACAATCTTTCGTGGGCCACAACCGCAACCAATCAATCGTCAAAACAACGACCGTTGCGACTTTCAGGGTATCATACTTGCCTGAAACAAACGCTATGACCGCAGATCTGTGTAGTGTCGTTCGTATCTGCGCTTCATGACGGACGCGATAGTCCTAAGGCGTCGCTCATGTGTCAATTTGGTGCACCGTGCAGCAGTCAAAACTCGTTCTCGAAGATCTTCTGAAAGATATGTGGCGCTGGGAATGCAATTTGCTACATTCTTGACTATGTTGTCACGCCGAGACGGAACATCAAGAATACAGCACTTTGGATGTAGAAACAAAAGTCCGCCGTCACCCTATCCCATCGCTCTTACGCTTTTTCCAGCGACACACTCTCACACTCTCTAACCACACACTCTTTTTACCACGAGCCATCATGCTCTTTACGAACCTTGCTCTGCTTGGTACCCTGCTCGGGGTTCAAGCTAGGAGCGGCTTCGACAAGTTACATCGTCGATCTCACGCTCATCATCGAAGAACGCCAATTCTGATCGACGAACTACAATCCGCTTCAAATGAAACGGAAGAAATCAATCTCGAAAAACGAGGAAGTCAGTGTGCATTCCCCTATGGAAGCCTCATGGTGGCCGTCACTCCAAGCTCGTCAAACGCTGGGTGGGCCATGAGTCCTGACCAAGCTTGCACACCTGGCACATACTGCCCATACGCTTGTGCACCGGGATATCTCATGAACCAATGGGACCCTTCGGCGACCTCTTACAGCTATCCTCAATCCATGAACGGCGGACTGTATTGCGGTTCTGATGGAACAATGAGCAAGCCCTTCCCAGACAGGGATTACTGTAAGAGCAATCTATTGCTATCGTCGACACATACTAACAAATCCAGGCAAAGCAGGCATGAGCTCCGTGAGTGCGCGAAACGCTTTGTCGGCATCTGTCGCTTTCTGCCAGACAGTCTTACCAGGCAATGAAGCCATGTTGATTCCCACTACCGTGTACAGTGGCTCCGTTACAGGTCTTGCCGTGCCTGACACTTCCTATTGGGCTGAGACCGCAGCACACTACTACATTAACCCTCCTGGAGTCTCAGCATCAGAAGGCTGTGTCTGGGGATCCGAAGCCAACCCTTGGGGTAATTGGTCACCATACGTGGCTGGAGCAAACACCGACTCTAGTGGCAACACCTTTGTTAAGATTGGTTGGAATCCAATCTACGCTGTCGAGTCCAATGTATGGAACAGTGTCGCGCCGAGCTGGGCAGTCAGCATCGAATGTACCGGTGGCAGTTGTAATGGCATACCTTGCAGATGTGATCCGACACTGGACGGCTTGAACAAGTGCAGCTCAGGTTCAGATGGAGCTGGCGGTGCCGCCTTCTGTGTGGTCACCGTACCCTCTGGTGGGTCTGCCAACATTGTCGTCTATGACACTGCGTCAGGATCTGGCTCCAGCGCTGCAGCATCCAAAGTGAACGTCAAGGCTCTTCAGGCGGCAGTCACAGTCGCCTCGAGCACCACACCATCATCTACCACTACACCCACACCCACACCCACGCCAACGACCACGTCTACCACTACTACTAGTACCACACCAACCTCGACGAGCACAACCACTACATCAACCACTACCTCCAGCACCACCACGTCCTCCACATCCACATCCACATCCACAACCACGTCCACCTCGAGCACATCTTCCTACTCTCCGATTGCCTTCTCATTCCCAGTAACCTCATCTACACCCATCAACTCCACAACGACAAGGGCACCATCCTCAATCGTCTCCATCACACCTTCCTTCCAAAACATCACGTCGTCATACATCATTGCCGCAAACCAGGCCTCTTCGACACCTACTTTGCTGGGTGGAGGCGCAGGTTACGACAACCTAGTCGCTGCAACGACGGCATCATCGACGGCCGCTGTGAAATCAGATGCTCAAGCACTGTTGCGAGCGTCTCCGTTATTGATGTTTATCGGCGCAGTCGTCGTCTTGTCGAGACTGTAAATTCCCCTCTCTCTCCCTTCCTCCGTCTCGTCGATCGTGTTTATATTGGAGATTGGTCTTTTTAGCGGTAGCATCTCAGGGTTTTTGGAAAATTGGGGTACGGTGATGGACATTTAACGTGTAGATATGCATACCAACCATATATATATTGTAATGAAAGCAATGGTACATTCCTGTCATTCTAAATTTCCGTCTACTATCTTTGTCTCTACACTGACTCGATCAACCATTTTCGGTTACGTCAAGTGTAGGCCATCGTTGACTACTTTTCACGCTTGACGCGTGACTTTTTGACATCGTTGTCGTCGACGCTTTCCGCTCAATGATGCGACTTTTGAGTGTCATGTCACGACCGGCCCAAGGCATCAAGTACTTTCCGCACAAGCACTTGAACTCCCTCCTCACTAGCCGGTCCAAGCACCACCGTACCACCACCACCGCCGCCGCCGCCGCCGACGTTGGACCCGGAAACCTTGGCCGCCGCTAGAATTGACGACGACGGGTCTAGTGCAGCAACAGGTTTCCCCGCATCATGAAACTTGCCGAGTGATTCAAGGACATTGACATCCGCACTAGCCTCACGTACCGCTCGCGACTCGGTCAGAAGCAAGACGATCCCGTCGTACGCCGTATGTTGGACTTCGAAGAGGGAAATGGTCGGTCGCGTCTGTGTTGTTGTTGTTGTTGTTGTTGACGACGACGACGAGAGTGTCACGGGTGTGCCTTCTTTCGTGGCGAGGGAGACGTCCATCCCGGCATGTGTGCATTCCCCCACGACGGTACTGATTAGGTCTGTCTCGTCTGAGGATAGTGTCGAGGGCAGGACGACTAGAATGTGGGCGTTTGGCGTTATTGCCTCGACGGCCGCGTTGATTGATGATTTAAGCGATTCCATCACGAGTCTTGAATGTAGGTGTCTACCTAGTGATCCGATGACATGGTGTGACGAGTACTTTATGCGGTTGGTAGTCGAGTCCATCAACCTTGGGATGTCTGTGATACGGCCCCACTTTTATTCCATGATCACAAACAAAAGGTCGAATTGTCTTGTGCTTTGATTGCTGACTTTGTTATGCTTCCTGATTTGCTATGATGCTATACTATACTACACTTGCCCTTCAGGTACGAAGCTATACCCGAGCAGAAATTCGCTATGCTTCACATCACCCACATTGAGCGTCAAGGTGTCCAAATGATTTATGTGATTTGCAATTTTGTCGTCAAATTCTTCGTTATCATCATCGATCTGGGCCAGTCTGTGCTCAAGAGAGACCAAACCCGATCCTGCTCTTCCTCTTCTCCTCGACTTTCTCGACACTGCCATGCGAAGTGCGGAAATTCAGCACTTGTTTGTTCGCTTGAATCAGTACTTCGGCCCAGGCCACCACATTCCCTGCCATGTCCTCGAACAGATAGCTCTTTTGTGGTGTCTGCACGAGGCACTGCTTGGCGTCCAACTGACGCACTGTTGTTGTCTGTGGACCAGTCATGACAACCTCCCCACGTACCTTCTTCTCCTCCGAGGAGTCCAAGAACAAGCAACGTCCATGCGAGGTCACCATCAAATTTTTAGTCTTCTTTCGTTGCAATATCTTGTTGAACTTTCGTGGTACTTTGTCGCCCTCGGAAGTCATTACACTGATCTGCCCGAGTCGTAAGATGCGCTCAAAGGGAAGCGAAAGGATTGCCGACCACTGCAAATCTAGCTCGGAGGGGTTCGCAGAGCTGACTCGATGTGATGCGGGTCTCGTTGGTGCAAGATTATGGGAGCCATTTCGGCTGTTGTCAGCGACAGACTGCTCGGATTTGGGTAACGGTGAGGCGAGAGGTATCGATTGGGCGGATATCTGACGTGGATGTTCTGGTACAGTCGCCGGGGGATTGAGGTTCAGCACCACTGGCTGGGGACGATAAGGTCGGAGTTTGGGAGCTTTAACTTTCCACAATGTCTCCCATTCGACCCCAGCGAAGAAGGCATGCGCACGAATCTCTGGGACTGACAGTCGATGCGCCGGGTCGAGCACCAACAATCGCTTGATCAAGTCGGCAGCCTTGGGGGGAAAGTTGCTCGGTATCGTGTAGTCGAGATGGACAATCTTCTGAAAGGTCTGGTACTCATTAACGGCCTTGAATGGAGGTTTGCCGGCAATCAGTTGATACAGTATGCACCCGAGGGCCCACAGGTCGGAACTCTTGCAAGTGGACTTTTCCGTCAGCAGTTCTGGCGACACGTACTCGGCTGTGCCGACGAACGAATTAGCACGATCTGATTGTTCCATCCCTTCGAGCTCTTCCAACTTGTGATCGCCTCTGGTATCACCATTCGAGTGCCCATTAGTCGGTGGCATGTCCAGCAACTTTGCCGTTCCAAAGTCGGCGATTTTTACTCGCATTTTGTCGTCCAGAAGTACGTTTTCGGGTTTGAGATCGCGATGTATGACGCCTCGAGAGTGCATGTAGTCGATCGCATCCAGAATTTGTGCGCTGTAATACCGCGCGCAGTCTTCATCAAAGGTTGCGAGCTTCTTCAGTACACCCAAGAGTTCTCCGTTCGTTGCGAGATCAAGCACAAAATAAAGACTGCTCTCGTCCTGAAAGGTATAATACAGACGGACAACTCCCGGATGGTCGCCTAAGCGAAACAAAGTGTTCTTTTCGATATTGACATATTTGACCTTTTTCTCCTTAATGATGTGTCGCTTATCGAGCACCTTGATGGCATACTCTTTGAGTGTCTGTCGATCAGTCGCTGCAATGACAGTCGAATAGGAACCCTCGCCCAGTGTCCTGGCAAAGGTAAAGTCCCTGACACCTTTTCTGATGACCTTTTCCTGCCGGACGCCATTCACGACACTCTGGACGACACGTCTACTTGCACCGTCATCGGCCCACTTATCGGCTTGACGTTGACGACCGATCGCGCCGTCGCTACGCGGAGGAGGCATGCCGTTGTACAACTGATGGTTCAAGTGAGCCTCAGATTGCATACTGCTGCTCCCATCGGAGTGGATCGACCGACGAGTCAGGGAACTCTGTGCCGACTGCTTCACATAGCCAGGATCTGCGGAGGTGGGTATACTGTTGGAACTCGAAACGTGGATGGAAGATGAGACACTGTTGGTGCGAGAGGAAGCTGATGGACGGTTGCTCGCGATCCGCTCGATCGCAGAATCAAGCCTGGTCGAGCCATTGGCCTGCCCAGGCGCTGTGCCGTTCATATCATGCAGCGCACGAATGAGGAGGATAGTGATATAGAGCTGAGGAAGATGTAGAGAAGGAAATTCAGAAGATGTGTAAGGAGTGCTCGATGTGAACCATCACAGCAGGCAACGCTTACCAGTACCAACCAAGAGCTGGCGGCGGCATGCAAATTGAAACCTTTGGAAGCGCGACGGATTTCGTTTGTGCTGAAGCACGTGCAGAACCTCATTTCAGTCGATCGGCTGAACTCTGGATGAATAACTGCAGAAGTGATCGCGATCATGAGCGATCGCTCCATCAGCACCGTACAAGATCAATCGACCGGACCATGACCACGACTAGCTATAGACAGCCCTCAATTCAGTATCAGGCGTCCTGTGCATCATTCCCTACTCTTCTCAACCACCCAAGTCAAGGTGGTCGACAGTGAGCATTGCTTGTAGAATTAATATCTTTCATAAATATTTCTTAGCGGATCGGATCCGTGCGCAAATGCCATCAACTGCCTCTGCACACGTGACGCTACCTGCTTGATGCTATATACACGCGATGTACATGGTGTTGATGTGAGACTGATGAAGAAGGAAGTAGGCTCTACTGACAAGATTTAGGCTCGCTTCTCCGGGCCGGCCTCTTCGGGAATTGTGCTTGCCGCACTGGCATCGCTGGTCAGCGTCTCCTGTTCGTTGCGTTTCCTCTTCCGCGCCAAATCAATCTCGTGAGACGTAGGATTCTGGGATTGTGTTTGTTGTTGTTGTTGTTGTTGTGATTGTGCTAAGGGGTTTGGAGAATCGCGATCGTGCGACATTCGTGATAAGGAGTTGTTGGTTGACATTGGAGCCATGTAGTGATCACTGAAGCGACTGCTCAGGCCAGAAGCCTCTGATCTATGACGTACATGTCCTCTCGTGGGAGACTTGCGGGAAGGGCTAGGGGACGGAGCTGCATTGAGGATGTGATATTGTTGCAATTTCTTCTTCCTGGGAGTTGGAGAACCAGGAGTTTCTGCGGTTGACCTGCTTTGTGGTTCTGCAGGGTTCATCAAGCCACCTTGAGACGATTGTGGTGGTTGCCAATGATGAAAGAAGAGCGACCCGGACTCTGGATCCTGCCCAACAGTGCCTGCATTGCGAGGCAGGGGTTCGTTATTGTTGGCCGTATTGATTTGTCTCTGATCACTGATCGAAGTGGTGTTGGGAGGAGCTGTCTGAGGTTGCGTCGGGCCGCTGGGCAGATTGTTGGTTTCCAGTTTGGGCAGATATCGAGGCGACTGTTGACTCGACTTTCCATATGCTGGAATTTGTTGGGGAGGGGGAAAAGGTAGTCTCGACGACGATCCTGGCTGTGCCTGGGTTGGTGAAACAGGGGTATATATAGGCTGAGCAGCATTGCCACCACTGCTGAATAGCTGAGGAATAAGGTGAGGCTGTATGCCAGCCCTGACAGCTTCTCTGAGCATCTCCATTTCCGTGCGTCGAATCTCCAGACGCATCACTTCCTGCTTGAGACGGTCTTCCTCCGCTTTGGCCATCATGACCACCTTTAGTGTATCATCTGACCCTGCCCATCGTTCGAGTATATCCTGTCATCATGTTAGCCTGGTGTCCCCTTGTTATGGCTTCGTGGTGTCACTTACTCTGAGAGCAAAGTCCGAGCTGGGAGGTGATTTCGCAATGGCATTCTGACCAATGCTGCTCGGGCCTGGTAAAGGAAGTCGTTGCATTGTCTATTTGTGTAGGTGGCTCCAAGATGGATCTAGAGCTAAAGTTTGATTGACCTGAAAGAGTCAAGTTGTAGGTTATAGTGTCTTTTGTGATGGGACCGCTTTTCGAATGTATAGATATCGTCCCGATTAGGCCTCCGTGCAAGTTTAGTCCGCTTGACTAGCCAATCAGCCGCACGACTTTACAGGCGCGGAGGATCGTGTAAGAGGTGAAATGCAGATGAATGCCTAGGAGATACAACGGGAATAGGAAATAGGGAAGAACGTCAAGCAGGACCGTCGATAGTGTTGATAAATATGCCGTAAGAACTTGTTCGAATTTGACTGCTTTGCGATTGAAGGTGTTTTTGAACAAGGATGGTGATGATTTCGAAGGCCTAAAGAGCTTGTGCAGAGCTGCCTCGCAATGTCAGGCTTGTCGTAGTGATCCGATCACTAATGCACAACGCGATTGTCGGGTGTGTCGAGATGGCAGGGGGTTGGGAAATTGAGAGTAGGAAAGGGGAGGAGGGTGGAACACAGCTGTGACAATTGCAAGTGGACCTTGATTATCTATCGTTCCGAGCTGCACAAGATGTTTGAGCACGATGAGTAGGGAAACCGATCGGACTGGAGACAGCTGAAGCACAAGACAGCCTACTAATCAATCTAAAGCTAAAGAGGAAGATTTGGGGCAAGTCAGTTGGAAGGGGAGCGTGGATCCATGGGAAATCGCCATGATTGAATGGAACGGATGTTTTGCCCTTGGCAGCGGCGGCTGCTGCTTCTGCGTCTGGTTGCTGCACTCGACGGTCGCTGATGCATGCGTGAGCGAAAAGGGAAATGGTAATCGCTGCCACGGCCATGGAACTTGCCCGATTAGATCATCGGCCCAAGGCGCCTGAGCCATTGGAAGGGGGAAAAAGTTGGTCTCCTGCGCCCAACCGCCTCCACCCAACTCCCAGTGAACTTGCACTTTAAGCTTTCCCTCCTTTTCTTTGTGTTCCTTTCCCTACCATCCTTCCACCAGCCTCAATTCGCATTCACTATAGAAGCATGGCATAGAATGATCCAGACTTGTCTCAGGTCCAATGAAGGTGTCACTTGTCTCCGGTCAGATAGATTGTGACGCGAAAAAGCGTTTCATGCTGGGAGCCACTAATCTTATTACCTCCCAAGTACTGTCATCCCTGGCCTCCTGGGTACGTCAAGGCAGCCAGCAGGTAAGAGTACTGCAGCTGTCTAGATTCTTTTGTGACGAAATCTTGCTGTACGGCCAAAATTCGTTACATTTAAGGGTCGGCCTATCGTCTGGTCTTTTGGAGAACATCAGCCGCAATCCGAGTTGCCATGCAGACAAGGCATCCTGGCTGACCCACCATGGATGTGGTATGCCAACGTGTCTTGGTGCTGTCTCTTTTCGTGCTACATCTTGTGAGATCACGCCGCCCACCAGACAAGCCCGCATGAAGACCCGCACTCAATCCGATCAACGGGTTCTGTCAGCAGGTCGTATACAATGTTCGTCACCTTGTTCGTCAGCCCGGATCTACGGAAGTGGCACGATTCTCGTGCTTTAAGCTTGAAATTTAAGGAGGTAGGTAAAGGCAACGAGCTAAGTATAGCTAACCATTCTTTCGGAAGAGACACAAGCAGCACCTTTACCGAGTTTCCACGTCCGTTGCAATCGTACCAAATTGTGCATGCCAGGTCGGTCGGTCAATCGATCGCCGTCTTCACTTGCAGAGCCAAGGTGACCAGCCTATCTATCTTTCACGAATTGGCAGCCAAGAAGGACTGCAAGTGGGTGAGCTGACTCCAGCTGCAACGACGCCAAGACCAAGGAAAGAGGCTAAAAGTTCCCAGTCGGTGAGCTGCTGGATGTGGAAATGTTTGTACATGTCGCAGCGATGTGACGGAGGTTGTCTTGTGTGGAGGTGCGTGTATATTTATAGATCCCGTCGAGCATCTCCTCCAGGGCTACGAAGCTCTTGTTCTGCGCGATTTCGGCATAGAACAAAATTGTAGATTCCCATCGTACCCCGAACAAGATCAAGAGAGTGAGCGGCCGAGGGCAACGATGGTCCCTTCATCTTACGTTGCGTCTCCTTTCGTATTTTCACGTTGCCCACAGAAGTTGGCAATCGAGGACTGCGCTGTAGTACAGCGAGCAGTCCAGGCCAAGTCACATTTGATTGAAGTGTCTGCGTACTCAGCTATAGCTAAGGACTGAGTTGTGCTGAGACTCAACACTCAGTAGTCATGCGCTCAGTGCTGGTCTTCACCGTAGCTCTACTCGTGTCTCCTGACAACTTTGGGAAGCTTTAGACACCACAAGTTGAGCCACACAAGAAGCAGGACCCGAATTGAGGTTCCACAAATTTCTCGGTGATTCACAAGCCACATCAAGGACGTGATGGAGACTTTAGGTGTATACATGCATGTGCTTTACACGGATATGTACAGTACTCTAGTCCACAAGTTCTATGGTATAAGTATAACTTCGTGACACAGACGTCTTTCCAGCTATGGTCCTGGACCAGCCTCGAGAAAAGCTTAGTGTCTTTTGAACACAGCCTTGTCCGTTCAAGGAAATTCCGTGCCTACATGATACACCCCGATGATGATCGTCACGCCAAAGGACCCCACCAACCATAGGCGGATATGACTTAGTTCCGCTCCAGACCAAATTTGAAAAAGTGCATCAGCGACAGACAAAGTAGCTGCGACGTCGGAGATTGCACAGAGATGCTCTTTGTATCATGCATGGCAGGTGCATGGCACCTTATTGTTCTCGACCACGGTTCAGAATCTTGGTGCCTTGAGAGTAATGTCCAATTCTAGTGACAGAGCCTGAGTGCTCTAAGACAAATATCCACAGCAGATGCGTGCTCGATTGAGGTTGCTCACAGCAAGGACTGCTATTCGACATATCTGCTGAAATCGGAAGCAAGCGCTACTGCATACGTGTTGTCAGATATAGCCTTGGCCACCATTCGGGTAGTAAGGCATTTGCATGTGTCCCTGCTGATGTTGCTGCTGATACAGTGGAGCAGCATATTGCATTTGGGGTGGAATTTGTTGTTGATTCATCCTTGCTATTCCAACTGGATGCTGTCCGGGAGACTGCATGTATTCTAGAGGTAAGGATTGCTGGGAATGTGGAGGTGGAGATGCAGACATGCCAACGTGTTGCGGGTAGCCAGGCATAGACTGCATTTGTAGGTGTCGAAGCTGTTCTTGTCTATATGGATTCACGTATTGTGAACCCATGGGAGGCGCTTGTTGGTTCGTTTGTGGAGATTGGTATAGAGCGATGGCCTCGTTGGCATTTGTTCCCGGTGTACGCACTTGTTGAGCGAGATGCTGCTGTTGTGGAGATTGTTGGTAGTGTGGATGTTGAAGTTGTTGTTGTTGCTGCTGCTGAGGAAGCACTTGTGGTGCACGTTGTTGAGCGAGGTGCTGCTGATGTTGTCTTTGCTGCTGCTGCTGCTGTAATTGCGCGTGTTGTACTTGTTGCTGATAAAGCTGCGCTGGTACAACATTCGGTGGAGACATCATACCATTACTCGGGGAGTGCGAGGCTCGAACTTGTACTACCGGATGGGGAGAATAATGACTTGGTAGCTTGCTCGGTAACGCTTGTCCTGTAAGGTGATTGGGACTAAGCTTGGGTGGTTTTGGAGATTGTCGAGAGGACACAGCGGTCGCTAGTGCAGCGTATAGCTCCTTGACACTGTCGACACCTTTAGGTGGTACTAAGGGAGGCAGCTTGGCATTCTTGCGGTTCTTTGGTTCAGCACAAGCGGCGAGAAAAGACAGATTCGCAGAGAGTCGCTGACAACATTCATTTCGCGTCAACTCCGCAGTACCATGTTTCGAACTTTCAGGATCGTTGTTGTTGCTGCTGCTGTTATTTTCGGTCAGAAGCAAGGTCTGCTGGAAGAGTAGCTGGTTGATCTCGAGGATGACAGAGACAAGGTCGATGTTGGACGATGCCGACGTGCCCGAACTGGCTAGAGGCGAATATCAGCACCCTTCATGACAAATGACAGGTCCCCCGTGGATCTCAAAGCTTGAGCTGCACATAGGGAACGAGCACAGGTACCTACACATAGACAGGCGACCGACAGACTACCGAGGGAAAGTTGTCTCGGCGGTGCAGATGGCGGACGTCAGCGGAAGTGACCACTGAAGGCACAGGTCTGCTAGCCTGAAGGACGAGCCGAGTCCAGGACGCTGAAGATAGCGGACAAGGCTTGTGTAAGACGTGCGAGGCGTAGATAGCTCAAAGAGCACGACGTGAGGCGGGAGACCAATGACAGAGCAAGCGAGGCTGTAGGAGACGTGTGAGAAAGTGAGGGATAGCGAGTTCGGTGGATATGGAAGGGCCTATGCAACTCCGACGGCGATTTGACACTGTTATGCAGGAGAGACAGAGGTGCCAGGACACGCAAAACGATGGATCTTCAAAAATCTGGGCAGGGTCGAATCACGCCAACGAATGCGGGAGACGTGCCTTGCAAAATTCCAAATCTGAACTTCCCGAATGCCGCCGAATTCATCGTCACTCTGCAGTCTTGTCAACTAAGCTAGCGTCAGATAGACATCGGGGAAGAGTAGAAACATGAATGTTGAGTGTAGGGTTGTACAAAAAAAGGAGAGTATGGGATGCTAGGCAGGTTGAACACGGATCTGAGGCTGTACATTGTCTATGGGTACGTCCGCTACGATCCGCCGATAAGCTTTTGGGCCACCCACAATACGCGTCTGAGCCCAGATGGATGAATGCATGCATATGGTTCGTTGTGCCGGAAATAGATGGTCTCCCACAGCTGAGTGCAGTCGGTAGACATCCATCCCAATGGCAGACCTCTAAGATGGCTCCTTCAGAGGATTGTGCCGTCCATGGGCGGGTACGAGCAGATGACTGACGAGTCGTGTCCCGTCACTCTTGCTTAGTCACTAGGCACACGTTTAGGAAGACATCTATCGTTAGCCGAGGACCAGCCCTGGCAATCCACTCTACTGTGATTGCAGGCAGTGCTAGCATGCATGGCTGTAGCTACAGTAATTTGACTTCCAAGTCTATCATTCCAGGAATGTCGTGTCCTTTGATAATAGAGCTTCCCACTGCTCAGGGTTTTCTATCTCGTAGCTCTTTGCCTCTAGTATGTCACTGCCATATATATCACCGTAGATATGCGGGAAGGTGCCATGCGACTTGCTTTCTTCCCACCTCGTCTTGGAGGCAATGTCTGAAGTTCTGATCTTCAACAGTGTGATCTAATACGGTTTAGTATCAGATTCTCGTCTGGTCTTGTGGCAGGAGACAGCTGCTAGCTTAGCTCAAATACCTTTCTATCTTGCGTGAAGAAGCGTCCCACTGTTCCAGGAACTTGCTCTCGAGTTGAGAGATGTATAAAGCCATCGTTCTTGGACTCTTTAGAAGATCACGTAGCTCACTATAAGTTTCTTACTTTGTCAAGATCGGACAGAGGTAAAATGTCTCCTGCTTGCAACGCCGGGAATGTTTTCCCAATCTTATAGACGAAACGGTTCTCAGTGACAGCCATTTTGGTAGTGTCACACCGCTACGGACCTTGATCTTCTTCGCAGGCGACCGAGGACAAACCACATGCAATTGACTTGGTAAGTGTCCAGTTCCAAGCCCTGGAGTCTGTGTTTGTAAGGTCTGTGTCTCAGTGTGGAGAGAAACAGAAAGTGAGCATTCCGAACCCGATGTCGATTAAACCACGGGAGCTCAGCGAAACGATCGCGTGGCGCCCGTTGCGACAACATCGATACGTGACGATGAAAACACAGCTTGAAAGACGTCAACCTTTCAAGTTCAAGCTTCTCGGCCAGCTTGATGCAAGACTGACCCGACCAAAAGTCCTTGAGGGACCCTTCGACGTCTTCTAGCAAGCGAGAACCAACTTCAATCTGAGCAAATCTCTCGCTACTGAGATATCTCGGAGGTGTGAAATGGCGAGCGTGTCCACAAGCAACCAGTCATGGGTCACAAATGCTTTGCAAAGCTCGAGGAACCAGAGTTTGCGAAGCTTGGAAGAAGTGTCTATGCATGTTGCGAAGGACCTAGAGTGGTTACAGGATTATAGATCAGAAGCGCTGGTGTCCTTAGTAGTGTCTCGTGATACAGCTGGACCGCAGACGTCGATAATCTCTGGCCACGAAGACCACGAAGGCGCTGTATCAAGAGACCATCATGTGCATCACGAAGATGTCCCTGTGGCTATCATGTCCGTGGAGCACTCTATGGAGCACGTTAAGAACAATGCGACGGAGAAGACAACAGATGTGCACGCAGGGCAGACCACGTTTGCGTCTCAATTAATCGAACGAAAAGGTGACTGTAGCATCATTAGGCCTGCATCATCAGTGTCAGAAAGCTCTTCTGGTCAGGAAGCAGCTGTTGGCGCACTGCAAGAACATGCAAATGTCAGTGCCGAGGACGTTGTGCCAAAAACTAGCAGTGAATTCTCAAACTCGATGCAATCTCCTGTGGCCACTGGACGCGAGGCAGCGACGGAAACGAACAAAATACCTCTGAAAATTATTGGCAAAGAAACAAGCACAGGATGCAAACAAGTGAAACCAGTGTCAGCATTTCTACCAGAGGACGAAACGGTGATTGTGCCTGCTCTGCAAAATGATACTCGGCCGATCACCAATAACCAGGAGGTCGACACAGATTATCTGCAACCAATCAACCTCAACTCGCCGGAAAAGACATCACATCGCAACGATTCAGCTTATTACTCCGCAGCTGAATCGCCCAGTACGACATCAGTCACTCAAAGTTCGCCTCGAAAATCTATTGCATTTGCATCACTACCTCCACGACAGCCTTTCGCCAAGAAAAGCCTGGGTCCTAGGTCCAGTCAGAGCCGTACAAGTGTTTTCGATGGCCCTCGATCGAGCCAGAAACTCACCGCTCGTGAGCCCTCAGAGCAAACTGTCATAAAAGTAGAAGCACTTTCGACGCCACAAATAACGAATCGCACTAAGTCTGTCCCATCTGGTCAGGCTGCCGAGATCGAGGCAGGAGAGCGAACGATCGATACGCATCAAACAGACCACATTGGTATTACAGGTAAAGACAGCCTCAAGACAGAAACTCAGAATCCCTACCAAGCAGACCTTACTGGACAGACTAAACAACCGCGAGTCGTGGCGGGAACAAGCACCGAAGATGACGATTGGCTACCACGTTTCGAGACTTCTCTTCCGAGTCCTCGGAAACCGAGAGAGGTGAGTCATACTGCTGAGCCCTCCACGATGCAACATGCCGCGCAACCTGTTCAGACAAACACTTCCACAAGGCCGGATCAAGACATGGCACTCGTAGGTGAGACCGAGAGGTTTACTCCTGGTCCGATAAAAGCGGCTATGCAAGCTGCATCTGCAAAAGCTACATCGTACTTGCGACAAGCACGAACTGCATTTGGCTCTCCTTCCATTAATCACACCAAAGTCTTCAGATCAACCACACCAATGCAATCCCCTCCCAAGCCGCGTTTGAAGATGGAGCCACAAACTCCCAAGCTATACCCGAACCTCGATGCTTCGATGCAGCCAGGTTCTAAGCCGAGCATGATTCCGAGCAAGACCCCGATTAAGCATCAAGGTGTGAACAAAATCGCTTCAGATCCTCCACGCAGATCACCTCGAAGATCACCCAAGAAGGGCTCGGAGGCCACACAAAGTATGGCGGTTATCGCCGCTAGGAACGCCTCTGTCAAAGCTACTACGGAAGCTCATGCAGGTTCTCTCGCGGCTAAGCATGACATCGAGCACTCGCGGAACGATTCCCCTCCCAAGCCAGCAAGATTAGTGAACAAGCCACTGACTCATGCAAAAACCAAACCTTTGAGTATTCGAGTTGCCACAGCATCTCAACGAGAGATCGACAACACCAAGGACCGCAAGGTTCCGTCAAGCTTAGTGCGAATGCACGAGAACGGTTCGACCGCTGTGCTATCGCGCTCCACGATGGAAAATGGACAATTGGAGTACCTAAGCAAGTCACAACAAGGCAATGTGAAGCGTCCTGCTCCAAACAGGCAGATCAAGGCTCTTGCAGCTGCGACTCAAGCCAAGGAGAAGGCCGAGAAGGAGCAAGAACGACGAGAGCAACAGAAACGGGACCTGGAAAAGAAAAGACACGAGAATGCCAAGCGTCAAGTGCACGAAGAAGAGAAGCGTAAGAACGAAGTT
This sequence comes from Taphrina wiesneri, assembly GCA_005281515.1. NCBI lineage: Eukaryota > Fungi > Ascomycota > Taphrinomycetes > Taphrinales > Taphrinaceae > Taphrina > Taphrina wiesneri. The sequence continues at coordinate 191,014 of RHGK01000002.1, forward strand.
ATGGAGGAGTTAAACAAGAAAAGAAAGGCTGCTGAAGCTAGGTTACTTTCTGCAAAGAAAATGGGAGCCCGTCCTGCATCAACGAACGCCTCTTCGCGCGCCGAGACACAACTGAAAGATCATGATTCGATGTACACAAAGGACAACCGACAATCTGTTAAGAGAGCCCTTACCGAGACGGACGAGAACGCGATGAATACCGTTCCCCAGGATGTCAAGAGACAACGCATCAGTGAACAGGCCGACACTGTCAATTCCGTCTCGCACACTGGTTCTACAGTGATCAGCAAGCCCATTCGAGTCTCACTGCAAAAGAAAAGTTTATTTGGACATCCTGGAGAGCCTGGGTATAAGAAACCAGGGACAACAACATTGACCAAGCCTGGCCCGGTGGTCGACAGCGTCAAGTTTTCTAATGAGCCAATTCGTTTTGCAGCAACGAGCACTACATCGACCACCATAGTCACGGCTCAAGAACAAATCAAAGTCCATAACCTTCCTCCATCAGAACTGATTGAGTTGCCAGAAATCAATTCAGATTACTCTGACTCTGATGATGACGAACCTGCGCAAAAAGACGCATTCGAGCGACCTAATTGGGCCGAAACACCAGAACTCCGTAAATTATTGCGAAAACAACAACGGATCGATCCCGATGATGTTTTCGGTCCCATTCCGCCCCTTCAAATGGAGGAAATCTTTAAGGGCAAGGAAAGAGCACTGGCGCGTTTCAGACCCAGGAGTAGTTCTGCAAATTGGTCCGGCAATGACAAGTTGAGTGCGGAAGAAGTGACTGACTATGCACGAGCCATGGGTTACAAGAATTAGGCTGAGATGTTCAGTGGTCGATAGGACATGTTGTGAAGCGATGGAATGGCGAGCGGTTTGTGTAAGGTTGAGTAGTGTCCTTTATGTATGCATTCCATAAAGCATCAGTATACGAGACTTCTTCACGAGCGATTGTGTTTTGCACACTAATTTAAGCCTGTCCACGATATCAGGCATTGTGTGCGACTACACTGAATCACGACGACCAGAATCGCGCACAATGTCAACCAAGCAGGAAGGCAGACTCGCAATCTAGCTTCACATGAGATCTTGTATATCTATAAGTGCTAACAAAGCAATAACCAATACTATACGATTAAATTATGGAGCAGGTATGCTCAATTTCTTTCTTGAATCATGGGTCACATGGATGATGATCGCGGTTGTCGATCAGTTGTGCTCCTGCTTCTGAAGGATCTCCTCAACTGATTGAGACGCGTGCTTGACGTTCTTCTGGACAGTACTCTTGCCATTCTGAAGAGCCTGCTCAGCTTCAGCCTGGCTTGGGACAGCGTCCTTGACCTTCTTGCCTGCTGAGAAAGCCTCATCTTTTAGATCGTTTGCACCGTCCTTCACCTCGGTTGAGACATTTGCGTCCTGAAAGTATGTCTTGGTATGGTCAAGGGTCTTTCCGGTCAGCACGAGGGCAGTATTGATGGTGGTGATGATCAAGCCCCTTGGCTGATCTTTCGGAGCTGCATTCTTCTCTTTCTCATAGACGTTGATAGCAGTGCTGTGAGCCTGTACAGCAAGGTCGGTCAGACTTTGTGCTCTGCTGCGGGTGGTCTCGATCCCTCCGTTCACGCGCTCTTGCAGAGCAGCAGTACCCTGTTGAACCCTGGACACTGCCGCCTCAGGAACCTTTGCAGGGTTCTGTAGGGTCCACTTTGCGTAGTCTCCGGCTGTGGTTGCGACCTCGGAAATCTTATCAGTTCCGAATTGTATCGTGTTGCGAGCAGCATTAGTGCTACGGTCATAGAGGGAAGTCGAGATATCGTAAACTCGCTTGATGGCGTGGTCAGCTTTTTGTTCAACTTCCTCAGCATCTGGGGCGCCTTCCTCAGCATCCTTTTTGGCAGCGTCTAGTTTAGCTTGAGCTTTTGGCAGGTATGTGTCTAGAAGACCTTCCACTCGATCAAGAATAGGTCCAACAATTGGATCAATTGAATCATGCAGAGTGGATCGAGCACCATCTGGGATGTCAGTATGGAGGACCATTGTTGGGGATCTACTCACTCGTTTGAGTTTTGGCATAGTCCGCAGCAGCGTGTCCGTTCTCACGAGCCTTACCAGCGACTCCGCCAATCCTTTCATGAATTGCTCCAACGTAGGTGTCGACCGTAGTCTTGGCAGCTCCGCTGGTTTTCTCCTTTATCTCTGACGTAGGTGCTTTGACTAGAGGGAAGCGGGATTCGATGTTCTTGAGACCACTGTCTGCAAATGAGTCTGCCTTCTGAAGCAAAGGGTTGATTGGTCCAGTGTACTTCAGTGCTCCAGCCGAGACAGACTTGAGAGTCTCCCCAGCATTTCGACCGATTGGGTATGAGTAGATCTGGTCAAGAGAGTCGTTGACTACTGGCAGAGATTGTACATGAGCAAGAAACTTGAATTGTAAGCCTGAAGCAGTGTCGTCACCAACATGTGGTGAACCATTCATTGTAGCTGCCATCTTCTCCTTTTTCTTTACAAGTAGCAAGAAACTGAAGGACTAAAGAAGAACAGGTATGAAGCAGGAGTTGTGTTGCTAGTGGGTCAAAAAGAGAGAGACCTATAGAGACTGGGACTCAGGGAAGGGCAGGACACAGGAACGGCGAGCTGCGTGCGAACCTCGATCGACAGACTGGTCAGAGGCAGAAGATTGCAGCGCTGACATGTGAAAGAGCCTCTGCGTCTTCTCCAAGTCTCCCTCATAAGTGGCTGAAACACGCTCACCAATCGTCTCGATTCCGCTCAGCCCATCAAAAACATCTCGATCGCAACGTAGCTGTCCCGCCCGCGCTTCCGTGCCTACACTCTTTCATTGTGCACCATCTAATCCAAGAATGTGCTGTGATATTGCCATTCGAGAAGAATTAGATGATCTTCACCAAAGTTCGTCCCTTGGAAAGACTTCCTGGAACGGACGAAAGCATGTGAGCGAGCGTCATGATCAGCAGCAGCAGCAGCAGCAGCAGTGAAGGAGTGATTGATTGTGGCTCAGTGGAGGGTAAACAGGAGACGGAGCCATTGATCGTGGCTGAGCGTGGCTTTGTGTATGTGGACTGTGCGCAATCGACAAGAATAGCATGTGACAGTCCGGAGAAGACTAGCGCTCGCTAATTCTCTGACTGGGCCACTGGGCCACTGGGCGGAGCCTTAGCCCGCGCCCTGGACTTGGACCTGCAGGCTCTTGCTACTGTACTACAGCAGGAACTGGTAAGTGACCTGAGAAAAGGCTCGTCTCTTGGCTTGGCGCCCCTGACCCTCAAATTTGGGCCTCCCTTGACCAGACTATCGATACAGGCCATGTGGCTATTCTTATGAATATACACTATGCTACAACTATGCCGTTTACAGGTACAGAGACAGGCTGCTCACAATCTATGCACACAAAGATGCCTTCGATATCGATAGGCGCGCTGAGTCATGGCCCAGCCGTAGACTAATTCAATGACGAAGGGACTCGTCCCTGCACATTCATGTCAAGACAATCAATGAAATGGCACCATTGTGGTACCATATTCTCACATGTTCGTATAAGCCTTGGTGTGGGTGGTAGCTCTGAAAGCGGTGCAAAGATGGCCGACAGCTGTCATCTCTTATCTCTTCTTACTCTCAGGTAGGTCATGACGAGTCTCTTCCATGGTCTGACACCAGCCTCATACCGGCCATATCTCTACGTTCATGCGCCTCCTGACCACTGCAGCTTCCGGATGCCGAGAATGCAGAACCAGGAAGTGGGTTGTGGCACAATTCATCCCAGATATCCATGCGACCAGACTTGAAGCATCCATGGACTGTTTGTAGCTAGATGCCGTCTTTACAGCAGCGCTCGTTGATGTGGACTTGACCATGTTCACGGACTGGCTCATGATCTTGTTGAACAAGCGCCTTCATCTTCTGAACAATGGCGTCATCCTCGATCTAGCAAAGAACCCTACCCAGGTTCGAGCATACCACTGTTGCTTAGCCTGTAACATGGTGGCTTGCACTGAACGTGATTGTCCTTTTTTCGTGATTGAGTCAGTCTGGAAGGCAGTTACTACACAACTGTGATCACGATGTCCAATGAGCAACACACGCCCGAGGATAGCGACCAGATTTCATCGTGCAACCGACATGCAGAATGTGCATGCTCATGAGCGATCCCACCTCAGAGGCGTTTCAGTCACCTATCGGTGTCAATGAAATTTGCATACAAAAAACTCGAACTTACCACTAGCGCAGCCGCGACAGCCGCAGTGTATGCACTCTACCATTTGATCCTCGGATAACTTTTCCTTTGGAACGCGACAAATGCATGTGGTATTGAAATTCGTCTCCTTGGTCTGAATGCATCGAAGACAGCACAACTTTTCGTATCCCTGCTTTTTCCACTTGGCAATGAGGTTGGCATCTGCATAGGATTGCTTGAGCAGCCAATCGTAAAGTTCCTTCGATATCGCTTCTCGTTTGTAGTACATGTCGTAAATATACCGTGACCGTTGATGATGAATCTGGAATATTGGAGCTAGTGCACTCAATTTTGACTTGGTCTCGTGCGGATCGTTCTCCACTGCCCAGTCAGCAGTCTAACAAGCATGAACGCGCAATGACATACCATCTTTCATCTTTTGTGCAAAGTCTTCGAGGACTGACTCTATGTCCTCAAATCCTGCAGGCGGACGTTTCGACCTCGATGTCTTGATTCTTGGCATTTTATAACGCGAACTGATCGATCCTGACAAACAGACAGATGGTGTCCAGCGATATGTATCTTAATACACCACTACAACCGTAAGCTTGGAAAGCGTACTGGCAACTATGACTTTTGAGAGGAGCTCTGTAATCACATCGGGTCAACCATCCCTATCAGAGTTACCACGAACTCGCCTGCTACTATCGTGGCTTGACTCGCGTGTCTCCTTCAGCACTTGCTAACCTACACAACTCGGGTGATTGGTACGTTAGACAATGGCGTGTTCAAGACAGTTACACGCACACGAAATTGATGTGCAAGCCATTAGCATCTATCCATACACTACGAGTACCCCATGACAAGCTTACTCAAAATGACGCACCAATAGTGTCTTCACACCGACGAGGACGATCAGTGTGGCATGATCTGCTCCTTCACTTTTCTCGCACGCGTTTGCAAATGAGAAGTCCTTGTGAAGAGACCTATTTCTTGGCATCCATGAAGCACCGGCGAAGTGTTTACTGATAAAATAGAATGACAAGAGAACTTCACAAAATGATCATTGAGCAGCTGGGACAGGATGACCCAAAGATCTTGCAACGCTCTATTGGACATGATATCTGCATTATTCAAATTAAGAATCTTAACCGCTCACCCCGTTGTCAGCACACGAGAATGGTGAGCCGACAGTGCCTGCCGCGTACGACCGTATGATGGAAGCAATCGATGCCCAAGTACCAACCACAAGAATCATGACTCCGATAGCAATAATCAAGATGTTGAAAAGACTTTCCAAGATGTGCAACGGCGAATTCCACCATCTTCGTCGTGGCGTGATCCTGAAGAATGCTACACCCCAGAAAATGAAACCAAAGAAGGAGTCGAAAAGACTACTCATGACGGAAAGCAGATCACTGAAGAAGGGAATGCATTCCGCAATAATAAAGCCGATGACCCAGCTTGCGAAGACCAAAGTGGTCCATATGATCCAGCCTTTCGTGGTATTGCCAGACGCTGGTGCATCCAAAGCATGCTTGGTCCCCTTCGTGAATCGCATGTACAAGAATTGACAGAGCACAGAGGCATATATGACACCTTTAAAGTCAGTTGAGTCAATAGTGAGGAATATGATAGTCCTTACCAATGACGATGACAGCTGGGAATGCAAGGCCGTAAGCAATCTTTGCATAGTTGCCGCGCAAAGCTCCAATAGCTGGAGCTACTGTATACTGTCCGAAATAGATGTACATCTCCACACCGGCTGCAACCATCAAGATCATTTCCACGACGGTGATGGCATAGAGAGCCTTGGGAAAGTCCTTTGGGTTCTTCATGTCACTAAATCATCAGTATTGAAATCAACGTGCAGCGCTTCGTAAAACATACGCGACAAATGATGGAATGGTGATTTGCCCAACAAGAGTCTGTCCTGGTCAGTAAAGTTCATTCCATCAAGCTTGTAGGCGCAGCATACGTATGTGATGTTGAGAACCGCGTTGAAGACAGAAATGAAGTCTGTTGTAGTAGCTGTGGCTTGATAATTGATGGGACCAGTTTCATAGCCAGCTGGACTCGACTGAATGCCAGCGAACACCATGGACACGATGACTGAGACTACAATGGAGATAGCTGATGCCCAACCCAGCCAACTTATTTGCGAGAACGTTCGAGGTAAAGTCGCGATGGCGCATGCAATCGCAATGATGCCACTGAAAGCAATAGTACAGATTCCGTGATTGGACAGGGTATTCAGCATGATCGATCCAGTCAAGCAATGCAGAGCTTGAATGAAGAGGTTGTTCAAAAGGAGACCGACCATGGTAAGCTCGTAGAAGACCTGGTGACCACCGAAGAGGATCTGACCAATATCACAAATGTGCTTCACACCTGGGTTGAGCAAGCAAAACTTCCACAAGATGATGGAAGTATAAGTCACAATAGCTTGCACTCCCAAGGTGACGAGAATACCACCGACGAGTCCCAGGTAAGAGAACGACCAGGGAAAGGAGAGAATCGCCAAAGAGATGTATTCTGCTCCGAGCAATGCGGCGACTTGTTGCCAAGACATACCATTAGGATTTCCTAGCACCTCGCCACGCTCGTCACTCAACTTTTGAGGAGTGTTGTTGTCAATTACCTTCTCTTTATCGGTGCTCGATGCTGAGTCCGGAGAGTAGTACCGCCCCATCTGAGGTCCAGTCGAGCCTACGGGGGCATGAGCTCTCGGCTCGCCCGAATGATATTCGGATTCGAGGTCTCGATCAGCATCACTAGACAATTGATCCGAGTCCTGGTGCTCATTGAGATATGGACGAGACACGATGGCCGGCGCGAGGTATCGAGCACCGGTGCCAGTGCCTCTAGGTTTGTCGCTCAGGGTGGTAGCCATGGAAGTTGACTATGGTTCAGAAGGAAGACTGTAACAGTCCGAGGTGGTTCCGTGGTTGCTTTAAGTAATTCTGAACACCAACTCGATTGTACCCTCCGTGTTGCGACCCGTAGTAGACGTTGGACCTCAAGTGACTCGGTGCCGATATACGTTAGTCTCAGAACGACCAGGAACAGGAAAACGCGAGTGTAAAGGAAGATGTGTAATACAAGTGGGTCAAGCTAAGAAGGTATTTCTTTGACCCACTCGAGGTCGAGAGGAAGTGAAGCAGCTGAATCCAAATCAGGCAACTCTCACAGGCTCACGTCATTTCCCATCGGCCCATCTTACTTCATTCGGCTAGTGTAGCACTAATTCCAGCCACATGCCACATGATGGCAGTGGCTTGACTTTTTTGCTCATTTTCTCCCGAAATGAAGCAATTTTAGGCTTCCAGCCTTGGAAATCCTTCCCACCACCTCCCCCCCACTCCTGCGTCACGCTCGAGGCCACTGCAGAGGACTCTCCACCTCGGATATCTTGTGCCGTCCGTCCGGAAAAGCTTTGACATAAGCTCTAGATCTAGTTACTTATACTAATGACAAGCTTAAGCTTCCTCAGTACACTTTTGGAGCGTTCAAATATCTTCATATGGTGTTTGTGTCCGTTATCCAAGTCAATCGACTTGCGTGTGTATCGTACATGAACCTAGTAATATGAACCTCATTTTTATTTACAACGCTACCTCCAAGATTGGGGATGACACTCACATGTCCTCAAAGATGTTTTGAGGCACGCCCGGGGCAGCATCACTCTCTCTATCATCACTCTCTTCATCTCCATTCCGTGCCCGTCTCGAGGACATCAACTTCTTCTTCTTCTTTTCCCTACGCAAGTCCTTCCAATCCTGCTCTCCATCGTCGTTGTCGTCGTCTGAATCCAATGTCGCAGCATGGGAACCCTTGCTGGCGAGTTTCTGCTCTAATTGCAGCTTACTCTCGGCCTCTCGCTTGCGCTTCTTCTTGTCACGCCTGGCTTCTTTTCGATCATGTGCATCCACCTTGTTACTCCACGCAGGCACCACCTTTTTCTTCTCATGTCTCTTGCTTCGCTCGTGATCCGGGTTCTGGTTACTTGCTTTCTTCAAGGCTTCCAGTCGAGCCGCTTCACGCGTCTTGTCCGCGTATGCAAACGTGTCCATCTCCACAGTTTCATTGTCGTACTCGACTTCTTGGCCTTTGAGTTCCGGCATGCTTGGTAATCGGAGGAGTCCATACGAGGCCGCCGCACCAGCGAGGTCCAGGTCCTTGAGCCTGAATATATATGCTGCCTGATGCTTACTGTAGAACCTGACGTATGACACAAAAGACTTCATGCCGCGCTCGTAGAGGTCCCTGTCTTTCCTCACCAGTGCTTTGAGTTTGTCATTGATTGTCTTGACGCCTTCGTCGAGCTGTTCACCTTCTTTTTCGTCTTTTTCGTTGTAGACTTGGTTTGTTGCCGTCAACCGTGGTATGCGAGCCACCGGCGTTTTCCTGACCTTCAAGAACGGCACGTACTCTTCTTCCCTGCCTCGATTGAGCAGCACAATCGCTTTTCCTGGTCGTCCTGCTCGACCCGCCCGACCACATCGATGCGCAAACGCCGAAGGATCCTGTGGCGGATCGATTTGTAGCACCAGGTCCACGTCAGGCACATCCAGTCCTCTTGCCGCAAGGTCGGTCGTGAATAGCACGCTCGGTGTACCTGCACCGAGACTGACGAACCGCTTAAAGTTCTTCTGACGCACTGAGGGCGCTTGTTTACCGTGTAAAGGTATAATTGTGAACTTCTTGAGTTGTGTCATGCAAGAGAGGAGAGGTTGAAAGTAGTCCACAGCAGCGCAAGTAGGGAAGTAAACAATTGACTTGGTGAGATGATCTTCGTTGAGGGAATAATGCAACAGTCGAATCATTTGAGCAATCTTTTCCTCGGGTTTGACCAGCATGTAACCGATTTGTAGACTTGTAGGCGTCCTTCGATCTCCTCCAGCCTTGGCTTTGACTTGTACGACAATCTTGACAGGATTCCTCAAGCCCGTACGTACCAATTGTGAGACGGCGTCTGTCATAGTGGCACTGAAAAGTCCAGTTCTTCGTTGCTTTGGTAGCCTTGCAATGATGCTGTGTAACACATCCTGGAAACCCATGTCTAATAATCGGTCCGCCTCGTCCATGACCAAGACTTCCAGCTCTTTGGTCTTAGCGCTGGATGACGTATTGAAGAAGTCATTGATTCGACCAGGAGTACCGATGAGAATGGTCGGTGAATCCTGTCTGAATTTTAGGACGTCTTGCTGAACAGACGACGAGCCACCGATCAAAGGTTGAGCAGTCAGCCCGATGGCTTTGGCATTCGCCAGTGGATCAGCCTCGATCTCTTCTGCTTCATCGTCATTTATCTCGTCGTTGACATGATCTTTGCTTTCCGAATCAATCGTCTCACCCTTTAAGGGCGACTCAACGGATTCATCCTTCGGCTGCTCGGGCGCAAGGAGAAGCAGCGAGTTGAGTACCGTATAGATCTGCATCGCCAGCTCACGCGTAGGACACACCACCAAGGCTCCAATGTGATGGTGCGCCAGTGCGTCTTCACGCCGAATAAGTCGTTCAATTAACGGCACAAGGAAGGCCAATGTTTTTCCAGAACCGGTGACGGCCTCTACCACAACATCTTTGTGCTTCATGAAGAGGGGAATGGTGCTCGCCTGTACCGGTGTCATTTCCTTAAAGCCCATCGTCGATATAGCTTCGCTCATCCATTGCGTCAACTGGAGCGAGTCCCATGACCTCGAGGACATTTTGATACCGACCGTGTAGTCTCGAGATTATCACATATACATACTTTTTGATACGACTAGATGAGGCCCTGTAAACAATACTTTGCCCTGTAACAATGATGCGAGACCGCAGGTATGCTTACATCGTTCACATCAATGTAAATGCTACTTGAATCTGATGGACAAACTATTTTCGAGATGTGGCTTGGCAGCGGACCGCATCTTCAGCCTTCCGGGGCTGCAGGACGATCTTCTACTCAATTGCAACGAGAATTGTGAATTAGAAGGATATATACGATACATTGGATGCGTGACTCTACGAAATTGGATGTGCATGTCATCCAGACAAAGACCATCCAATCACTACCTTCCAGTGACCTTCTCATCACATGTCAAACCGGAAAAATGCACGGAATATTCCAAGCAATCCTGCTCCCTTCATTTCCGAGATGTCATACAATGTGCAAGACGAGGGGACGGTTCTTGCAAGTTACAAGCAGTCTTCATGCCGAGCAAGATGAAATACAAATGCAAGATTGAGTGATGGTGAGTGAGGGAGGTGATGAGGAAGTTCGAGTTTAAGGTTGTGGGCAGATGATACAGATGCTCGCCTAATTTGTCGCATGCGCTCAGCCTCTTGCCTGTGGATTAATCGTGTGATTTCATCGGTAACGAACGACGTCGTGGTTCACCCCTCGACTTTACCCCCACGGAACCACTCCTCAGCTGCTCATATCTTGCAGTTCTGTAGCGGCCCTGGCTCGAAACAGTTGAGCAACAATTGGACAGTCTGATATGTCCTTGGCCGAATTGCCGGTGGAGATTATACAGACCATCTACTCGTTCCTCGATGAGCCGGGACCACTGAGGGCATGTTCATTGACCTGTACGGCGCTGGCCATGGCCGCGAAAAGCGGTCAAGTTTACCGGTCTCTGTTTCTCAACGCGTTTGAGCCTCGACAATTTATCGTCAATGAGACTGCGGAGCTGTACTACAAAGAGTTGAGGCAACGTTGGCAACTACTGCGGCATCCGTTTTCCGTGACCCCGGATGCGCTCACTACGATACAAAACATGTTGTTCGAGGCAGACTCCTCCATCCTGGAACTCGGCAAGAACATGCGACACTTGTTGCGTGCAAGGGTGGGGGACCTATTGGAGTACGATCTGGCGCCCAACCACCCGGAAGCATCGCTAAGGACATCGGCACGACCTCTATTCTACAAGGTCACATTCTTGCTCATCTGTAGCATGCTCGGACCACTCTCGTCATGGGAAATAAAGTTTGCGCAACAGACCCAGGAGAGTCCACTGATACGACTCGATCAGGACCTTCTCATCGTCCTCTTTACTTATGAGGACTTGTTTCACAATCACGTCATTAGAATTTCAGAGACGGGGCGACCCAGTGCAAACATCATCTGCGCGACTCCGCCACTGGATTTCTCGGGCCCGAGACACGTCTCCAGTCCCGACTGGCAAATCTTCAACGCCATCATGAAAGTCCTGCTGCACGTCAAACACACCACCTTCAAGACGCTCGTGCTGGATGAAGAAATCGAGAGACCGATTGCGCTCTTGACGGCCGCCTCTACGACTGACTTTGCACTCGGCCGGTCTTCGTGGATAGGCATCTACGTCTACCTCGACTTTGACACGTTTCAGTGGTTGGCGAGCGAACAGACGGATCTATCAACACATACCCTCTACTCCGACGGATCGCAGACGGTCAATTTCGACTTGCATACCGATGGATCCGTCACGGGACACGGGAGGGGAGCATGGGCACGCACCATGGGCGGACGATTCGAGGTGTACGGTACCTGGACGAGGATACGTGGTTGTCCCGCCGGGTACAAGAGAGTCACTTTCATCAAGCGGTACCACAGCAATCATTCCAGATGGCTGTATGATGGCATCGTTGTGCCTGGTTCCAATGGTGGCATCTACGTCGGTAGATGGAAGGACGATACGGATCAGATGGCGGGAGAGTTGGCCGTGCAGGGACCATTCATCTTTACTCGCAATCAGTTTCCAGAACTCACTGAACCCTCGCAGCGGTGATGGAATTCATCGTTACAGACAATGAATTGAGCACGAACGGCGTCGTTGCAATGCTTATGCTACATTATCACGATGCTATATCCTGATGTCATGCTATATGCTATGTGGCACACTCGACAGGGCTTCTCGAAGCAACATGGTAGCATATGCAGCCGATTCGAGCTGGAACTCTAGCCTGACGGCCGTGTTTGGTCCAGCGGTTGGCAAGGATATTGTCCTGCCCTCCAAGTCGTCCAGATTCGTCGGCACGAGCTGAGCGTCTTTCTGCTCGTCATTGTACTTTAGGATTTGCCACTCCAGATCGATTGCCCGAGACATAATCTTGCGATAAGAGCCCATCAATGTCGTCTCTTTCGTGTTGCGGACCATGTTGAACGGATCTAGTTTTTCTTTCTTCATGAATTCGGCATAGTACTCCTTGATGTCATGGTCCGGATATGAAACGTCACAGCCCGGTAGTGGTAGAACGACATCGTAGATGGTGTACTTTGATAATTCTTCAGGCTTGAGATGACGGGCGCGCAAGACAACTTTTTCGTCCTTGTCAGTCGTTCCATCAGCATCATTAGTGGTTTCGGGGTCTTCGAGAACGAGATCACCTGCGATCGGAGTCATGCCATGTCGACGAAGTCGTTGAGTCGTTGCATTATTCCAAACTAGGCTCTGGTAGGCGTGCATGTAAATCAATCTTAAATTCCTCGGAATGCTGTTGAAAGCGCCTGCCCAATCGCCTTTTTGCTCATTCTTGACCATATGTTTGAGCATCGCGGTTTCGGCCACGCACTTGCCTGGCATGATATCTAGAGTCTTTGATGCATCTTTGGTCTTAATCCAGAGCAGTTTTGCTTCTTTAGTCTCTCTCCAGGCTCCCGAATGCTCCTCTAGTATAGCGTTACATGCGGCTTCAAACTCCCCACGAAGAATATGTATGCCAACTTGCTGAGTGCCAGTGGCTGAGCTTCCGAATCGTTGCAGACCGTAGTAGTTGACAAATCCCTTTTCTTTGATCAGTTCGAATGCCTGGTTGATGGACTCATCCGTAGAGTGCTGTATGTTTCGTAGAACCATTACAAACTTGTTGCCCTTCAGATCTCCCAGTGACAATCCTTTCGGTGCGTAATGAAAGTCTCCGAGAACGACATTCTTCATGGCATTGCTTCCACAGATACCAGCAAGTCGATTTATATGTGTTCGATAGGCAGAGAATAGTTGCACCGTACAGCCACGCTTGTCCTTCGTACCCGCAAAGCCCAACACTTTCGGTGGTATCCTGAGCAATTTCGAGATGTTGTTCGAGACGTCCATGGTGTCTCGTCCGTCCTTGTAGACTGTGAAAATAGTGTGATCGCCAGGCTCAGTCCATGCCTCCCGACGATCGCCACCACCTTGATCTCGACCTCCACGACCTCGTCCACGCCCTCGACCACCTCGACCTCCGCGATTACGGTCGTGCTGCTGTTTCTGCTTATAACTTATTCGCATCTTTTTATCCTCCCGGGCTTCAGAATTGAGAGAGCCAAGGAAGACTTCTCTGATCGCTTTATGTATACTCGTTCGCTTCTCTCGATCCGAGATGACCTCTGTTATTACTGGCAGCGGAGCATTAGCTCCTTCACCTTGCCAATCACTAGAATACTGAAACAATTCCTTGATCTTATTGAATGTGTCCTCTCCTACAAGCGAACTCAATGACTTTGCCGCCTCGCCTTCGTAGTCGAACTTTTGCTCTTCGATCATAGATTGTTTCTCCACTCTTTGTGCTTTGGCCTCTTCCTTGTCTCGTTGTAGATCTTCCTGTTTCGGCACGTTCTTCAGTTTTAGTATCTGGCCAGCCTGACTGATTTCAAACACTTGAAAGTCAGATGTAAGTTCTTTTAAGAGACATTCGAATCTAGGCAAGCTGTCGTTAACATAGACCTCGATACCGCAGTCGGTCTCAGACAGGCGTTTCTTAGTGCTTTCCTCCAGTGCAGGCTGTACCTCGGGTCCATTACCATTCTCGGGCTTTGGTATGGTAGTATCCGTTTTGAGCCTTTTATTGGGAGGTCCAAGTTCTGTTGTATCTTGAGTAGCCGACATAGTTTGCGGTCGACTGTTGTGTAGAGCAGCAGCTCTTGGCAGGAGACTAGCACGATTCGCGGGTTTGAGCCTTATAATTGGAGTCAATCGCAGTGCAGAGAGCAGCCTCGTTATGCTTGGAATATTTGATCAATCGTCCAACGACGAATTGAAAGGTAGGATAGACAGACAGTAACTATGTAGAGATCACCATATGTCGCAATGCGACCTGTTTACTACTACCATGCACAATACAATTCTGTAGATACATTTCTCTCTCGAGAAACAGAAAAGTTGCAGCCACAGACGGCCCGCAAATTCATATCGCTGCCGCGTGTGGCTTCAGATAGGAAAGGGAGATCTGGACCTTGTTCAGTGATTCTGCTCTCACGATCAATTGTCAGTCGGTTTCTGGTCTTCACAGGTAGCCTTTATGAGTATGTTCTTAGGTACACATCGCTACAGGCCTATCACTGCCTGCGTTGGAAAGCACGTACAAGACATTCACAATCAAGCTCCTGAAATTTCACCTTCTCAAACATTCTTTTGGCACAGGTGGGCTACAACTGTATCGAACGATAATTGTTCCCCACAAACCACAATTATCGAGTCACCAACATGTCGCAAGCAGATTCTTTTTCGATAAAGGTAGGTGGCATTAGTCGTGTCCGGCGACTGTACTGATAGTCTAGGATAATACGTTTGTTGCCACCCGGCCTGGCAAAGTTAAACTTCTCCTGCTTGGACTCCGACGATCCGGCAAGTCGAGTATACAAAAGGTAGGCATGCTTCGAAGCTCTGAGCTATGGCTGACTCTCTCAGGTAGTCTTCCATAAGATGGCACCCAACGAGACCTTGTTCCTTGAATCGACAGGGGAAATTACAAAGGAGCACATCAGCTCATTCGTAGACTTTCAAGTGTGGGATTTTCCCGGTCAAATTGACTTCTTTGATGCATCATTTGATGCCGAATCGATCTTTGGAGATGTTGGAGCTTTGATCTTTGTCATCGATGCGCAAGACGAGTATCTTGAAGCACTTCAGAAACTTCACATGACTATAACAAAAGCAATATCTGTAAACCCCGGCATAAACATTGAGGTTTTTGTCCACAAGATTGATGGTCTTTCGGATGACTACAAGATCGACGCACAAAGGGATGTACAACAACGAACGGTTGATGAGCTGACAGACATTGGGATGGAGAATGTTGTCCTCAGCTTCCACTTGACATCGATATTTGACCACTCCATCTTCGAAGCATTCTCAAAGGTGATACAAAAGCTGATACCGCAACTACCTACTCTTGAAAACTTGCTAGATCTGTTCTGTGCGAATTCAATCGTGGAAAAGGCTTTCCTCTTCGATGTCATGTCCAAAATATATATAGCTACAGACTCCTCACCAGTGGACGTTCAGTCCTACGAAATCTGTTCGGACTACATTGATGTCATTCTCGATGTCTCAGAGATCTATGGCTATTCAAGACCAGGCGAAGACAAATCAGCACGGCCGACAAAGGATGCTGAGGCTTCCAGTATGATCAAGCTGAACAATGGCACGATCTTGTACTTGCGTGAGATCAATCAGCACTTGGCCCTGATCTGCATGATGAGAGACACAGGTCACGAGAATGGAGGTTTGTTGGAGTACAATGTGCAAGAGTTGCAGCGGGCAATAGAAGAGGTTCTCGACTAGCATTGATGTATGCGAAGGGCTGGAATATGGGGGTTTCGAGCATAGTTTTCAAGCGATGGCGGGGTGGGGTAATCTTTACATTGCTTAGCTTGAGTATTACTTGTAAGGTGTAAATGAATCCAAGAAACGACAATACCGAATGTGGTTGTCTGATACTACGGGACTAGTCAGACAGTTGTGCTTGAGACGTGCGGTGAGGTCAGACGAATTGCAAGAGCAGTAGAGGATAGCACTCCAGTGTTCAGTGCACGGAAGATGCCGTTCATACTCAAATTAGAGTTTCAATCTGTGGGCGGACGATTTCGGCCAAGACTGGTCATCTCCGCCGCCGCCAGATGCGGTTTCCACGAAATTTGTAACAGAAGTGACATAACGGTCCAAGTGACAGGTGATACTTAGGCCCTGTTTATAAGATCACCTCGATTGGAGACTGGTCATATTCCAATATCAGAAGTTAAAAGATGTTGATCGATCTTGGGACAGGACCATAGACAATCAGCATGGTTGCGTGCCAAAAAATGAAATCAATCCCAAAGACAACCTCGATAGTCATCATTGGTAATGGTCCCTCAGCACTCTTCTTGAGTTTTCTCCTGAACGGTAATGTACCGTACTACAACTACGATGGTGCGCATACGCTCGACGACCCGATTCTGCACCGGAAGCTCATGGAGCTACATAGTCGTCCTTTGTATGACTCTCTCGAAGATGTTACTCGATTGTGCGAGCACTTTGAGGCCACCGGACGATACTCGAGCGATGCTTGGCCTGTCAACACTCTTGTTGATGCTCTGCTGTGTCCCAATATGGACACAAATTGGGATGCTGAAAGCGCAATCACTTTCCACAAAGATGCTTCTTTCATGTGTGACCATGTTGTGTTTGGTTCCTCAACACTTCCAGGCGGACAGTGGGCAGAAAAGACAGGTCAAGACGACGGCGAGAATGCTCGGACACTGAGCTATAGCGAGCAGCTGTCACTACCGGGCTATTCATTCGCTCAATTCTTTCGAGAGGAGTACGGTGAAGAGTTTGGACAATTTGAGCGA
Organism: Taphrina wiesneri; assembly: GCA_005281515.1. NCBI lineage: Eukaryota > Fungi > Ascomycota > Taphrinomycetes > Taphrinales > Taphrinaceae > Taphrina > Taphrina wiesneri. Next base: position 207,774 of record RHGK01000002.1, read on the forward strand.
CCACGAAGGCCACAAGTCAGTGCGTACTATGCTCGCTATCCTTCTCGTGTCGACATCTGCGGCTCTTTGTGGAATGGTAGTCGAGTATCTTCGATTAGCAGATTGCCAGACGGGTACTACAGCATTACAGGAACTGATTACCAGGAACGTCCCTTTTCCGTCACTTGCCAACATGTGGTACTCGCCTGCGGTCTCTTTACACATATGATCGAGCCGCCAGATATGCTGCTACCATATGTCGGCTCGCGGCATGAACACTCGAATCTTCCCAACTCACCAATCTTGATTATAGGCTCCGGGTTCTCTGCAGCTGACGCCATCATTGAGAACCTTGGGAAAAGACCTATAGTACATCTCTACAAGTGGCAAACTGCACAGTACACATCACCACTGAAGCATTGTCATCGTTCATCATATCCTGAGTATGCAGATGTCTATCGACGGATGAAGTTGTCCTCTCACACGACAACAACTTTTCCTGATTATGATGGGATTGCAGATTGTGCGGTAGTGTCAATCATGGAAACAACTGGTCTGTATCAAGTCACGATAGCCAATGACGCAACAAGTGCTTCATGCACCGTGGTGGTTGGTGAGATTGCATTCCTTGCAGGGAGGCGGACGAGTTTGGACTTCTTGGAACCTGCAATACTCCAAGGACTTCAGATGGAGTCTACTAAAGGTTGGCTCGAAAAGAGTGGTTTGCGCGAGCAGATCACACCAATCGGTCCTGCTTTGACTGTCGATGAAGGCAGAATTCTGTGCATAGGGAGCATCACGGGGGATTCGCTGGTTAAATTCATGTTTGGAGCAGCGATGGGTGCGGCTACCCGGCTGCTAAGTGATTGACGCATTGTGACACTCAGAAACTTACATTGTACCATATTACATATATCTATGTATAAATGTTGGCACATGGGGTTTTTGTCCTCTTCCGCTCGAGGGTCTCCGTGAGAATTCTTGCATGGTCGCATACACCTGCGAGGCCATTGACCCGAATCGGTTGTGCTATGATAACAGCTGGAGCTGTAGCTGTAGCTGAGGTGAAGTTGTTCATGCTCAATGGACGAAGTGATCATGGATGATCAGTGGTTCTCGGGATGAGCCACGGGTATAGATGAATTGCCAGTCCCAGTCCCTTTTCCCTTCACCACATCCACACACCTTTTCGACTCCTCCCTCTGTCCTCCTCCCTTCTTTCCTACCGTAGCGCTGCCGCCAGTCTTCCACCTGCTCACGTAGTCAAAGTGAAAACTTGAGAACCTGTTGTCCTACTCTCTGTGAAACCCACAAACGAATAATGTTGGTACCCCTGCAGCAGTGATAAGACATCGATGAGTGTGTGCGATTGAATGGATTTGTGCGAGGACATCATGCAGAACGAAAAGTAATGGCCCAGTGTGGATGCCTGCTTGCCACGACTGCCTATCTTGCACGTCTTTGCCAAATCTTTACATTTCACAACATGCATCGAAGCATCACGATCATGCAATTTAAAGAATAGTTTCTGATCGTGTTAGACATCATGGCTGTAAAGAAGAAGTGGTCGAAAGGAAAGGTCAAGGACAAGGCGTAAGTCTACCACAATAATCATCTTGATTCATGGATCCTACGTCTGGTCGAGCAGGACGTCTCGCATTGCGAAGTGCTCGATCGACAAATCCAATCCTTTCTTGCGACGATGATTCATATTTCGGAAACTAGCTAATGATCACAGCAACAACGCCATCATGCTCGACAAAAACCAGTATGACAAACTCTTCAAGGAAGTAGGATCATACCGTTTCGTCTCGGTATCTGTCCTCGTCGACCGACTTAAGATCAACGGATCGCTCGCCCGACGTGCTCTCGTTGAGCTCGCCGAGAAGGGAATCATCAAGGAGGTTGAGCTGTCACACTCACAGAAGATTTACACAAGGGCGCTCGAGACCGAGGCCTAAATCATTTTTCTTCGAAGCGTACATTTTACTCCCTGGCGTCTTACTTTCACAACCACATCACACAAATGCATCAATCCTCACGACGATCTCTCTTTTCCATTTTGCTTTGTTTGCCAGTCTATATGATGTTTGTACTTCCTTCATTGCACTCTTAGCTTCCCAAATTGTCTCGTCAATGTTTTGATGACGGTAGACAATTGAAAGTGCGGTTACTCGATCATCGATACTGTGTCGAAAGAATTGTTTGACACAAACTTTTGCCGTATTTGTCGGGTTTGCCTTCTCCACATCTCACCAAGATACTCCACGCAATCCTACAAATCAGACGTTCACATCAAATGCACTCTCATGTGTCATCCTGAGGGACCATACTTATCTTTGTGTGCATCGTCCTTGTCTTGTATCTGCGTTTTCTTCCAACTCGTCGTCGCCCGCAACACATCTGAAGCTGCTTCTTCTTCTTCTTCAATCTTGAATTGAGGCTCGTGAGTTGCAGACACTATCCTCACTATGGACGCTTCGTGCGGACCAAGCAACGGCATGAAGTCACTACAACGGCACTTTGACAACGATCAGAGCCTGCATCAATCTCGCATCCGCTCGGGGCAATCGAACCAAGCATTTCGTCAAGCGCCAACGCAAGAACAAATCAATCTAGCGAGTCAAGAACATCAAGCTTTCCTCAATGGTTCCCGATCCGATTCATTCGTCCCTCTGCCTCGTCAACAGGTGCTGCAAAACAGTACTTGGTCACAAGACTTTCAAAACTCATTGCCCTCTATACAAAGTACCCAACAAACACCTCTTCAAGCGTCTCGTGGTGCTTCACTACAGGGTACTTGGGGAGCCGAATTCCTGTCCATGGCAGCCCCATCGTCAATGACTCGTCAACATGCGCAGCTGCCGCATCACAACATGAATCACGTCAATGGTCAACCACTGTACCTCGGTCATCCGACCCTTTTCGCGGCCTCGCAGCAAAGTCATCCGGACATCATCAACGCAGCCTCGGCGCACCACACGACATCATTCGATGACGCCTTTGCTGAAGCGGAAGCATCCCTTCTCGCACACCGAGTGGCCGAGGAAAGTATAACTGGGGCTCAACAGGAAGAAAGGGAACTCGTTGGGTTGACGAGCGATCAGCGAGAAGCATATCATCAGGCTGAGGACATGGCCATGATGGATCACGCTGCAGTGGAGCGCATGAGTGACCTCGAGACTCGTGAGGAGGTGGAGCGGCGATTTGAGGGCGATGCGTTGGCCAGTACGGCTGGAGACTTGATTCACAACATGCGCGACGAGCGGTCCGAAAAGTTCAAGAATAGTAATTTCATGGCCTTGATGCACAAGTTACGGGATAGAGAGGTGGTCGTGGATGATGGCAAGATGGTGGACGCCGTCAGTCGGGAGGAAGTGGGTGGTAATCAGACGCGAGACATTGATGCCCTCGTGTCTGAACGAAATCAATTACAGGATGTCGTCGTTGATTGATGACTATTGTGGAAAGTAGACAATTCTATGACTGAATATTGATAAACTTTCAATGGATGAAATTTGTACTCATAGCTAGAGTATGCTCTAATAATCAACATGCTGACGCTATCGCTCTGACAGTACCTTGCAATGCGCCGATCGTGCAAGTTCGAGAAGAAGAAAGGTTGATGAGGGAAATATCGTCATGCGCTGTCGTGTCGTAGTCGGTCTTTGCAATGCCACAGAGACGAGATGATGAGAAACTAGTCCACCAACTTCGCCCGTAATGCCATACCAAAGAAAGGATGCCTCAATGCTTGTTCTGCTGTGATTCTATCCTTTGGATCGTAGGCAAAGATTTTGGCAAGTAGATCCTTAAACTCGTAATTAAAGAGACAGGTGGGTGGGAACATTTCTGCAAGGCTCCTCATCTGCTTGACAAATTTCTTGGAGTCCTTGCTGGTCTCGCGGTTAGGGTAATCCAGTCTGCCCGAAGGTCGAAACATTTTTTGTGCAATCTTCGAGCAAGATCGAATGATGCGGCCATCGATACGGCCGCACACCACCTCCATCATGGCAAGATGCTCAAGATTATCATGAGTCTGAAAAAGTGCATCACCGGTGAAGAATTCCACTAGGATGCAGCCGATGGACCAAATGTCACAAGGAAAACTCCAACCCATGCCAAGGATGATTTCAGGAGCCCGATAATGACGCGTGCTGACCACGTTTGAGTGATATTCGTCTTGGAATGTTGCACTTCCGAAGTCGATCAAACGCACCTCGCTGGTGTATAAGACCCTTCTATTCCGCACGCCAGCTCGGCTTTCATACGGCCTGAGTGAGCTTGCGTTATCGACAAGCAAGATGTTTTCAGGTTTCAGATCTGTGTGGATCAGATCAAGCTTGTGCAAAAAAGCAACACTCTGAAATAGTTGTGAAGCAAAGTCGATGATGTGTCTATGTGGAAAAGGTGCGAAACTATTGCCTTTGAGGAAGTCGAAGATCGAGATGTTGAGCAATTCGGTAACGATGCAAACGTGATTCCTAAAGTCGAAACAATCCTGTAGATGTATGCATTTACTGATCATTTAGCAGAAAACTCTTGGAATTTTGAGAGGAAGACTCACTTGCGATTGTACGGGTCATTTTCCTTCAGAGTGCGAAGGACACGAAGTTCTATCATGCTGGCATCCCGATACTTTTGCACAGCTCTGATGATTTTGATTGCAACCCAGGTGTGTTTACTGCGATCGAAGGCTCGAACCACCTTACCGAATGTGCCTTGGCCTAGCAGCTTGTCAATCTGATACCTTTGAGTGAGGCTGGATTGGGGCTCAATAATATAGTGGCCCTCGGAATCATCATAAGTACGTTCACCAAAATTGTGAGCTGTATCGACTTCCTTCCTCAGGACAACTTCGAGATTCTTCTTATAAATGCGTGAATGCTGTCTGCTACTAACCGAGCTCTGAGTCGTGTATGTGACATTACGACTATAATCCAATTGACCAGCATAGTCAGAAAAGCTCTCCATGGCATCTTCCCTCTTGCGTTTGCCATTTGCAACAGATCGGCCTTGTTGCTGGACACGGTACGGGCTAGTGTAGGAACTTCGGTAGGCGGGATAGTGTGCCGCACCATAGGTATTGCTGTCAATCGTGGAGGACGAGGTTTGAGGATAGGCTGCAGCATAGTTCAAACCCAAGTTGTACGCTGCAATGCTGGTTCCATACGGCTCAAGAGGCAGGGTCTGTGCGGTAGGATATGGCCCGGAGCTGGCATAGCTGTTGATGGAATGATAAGGTTGTGACAGATTGCCAGCTTGTTGTGGTAGTGGTATTCTTCGTCGTCTTGTCGCAGCGTTACGGGTGTTGTTGGAGGGCGGCTCGTGATGTGTGTTCCTCTCTGGACTTGAGCTATCCCCGATCACGATAACTTCTTGTTCTTTTGGATTCCATGCCGACGAGTGATACGTGCGCCTCTCGTGAAAGTCACGGTGATGTACCGGAGGTCTAGCTTCAACACTGATATCTGATTAGCATGTCAGATGCGAGAGTGCTTGAACTGCACATACTATGCCATGATTTGGAGCCTCACGGAACGGGGCGAGTGATCGACCCTACTTCAACGCTAAAAGTGACCACAGGGTCGCGAGGAGCATGTATTGCATGTCGAAACCTGCTTTGTAAATCACAGAGCGAGCAGACACGGCCAGGATGTATGAAGAGGCAATGACGACTGTACGCAGGATCGGTGGGTAAGGTTGACTGAATGGGAATGGCGTCTGGTGGTGAATCGGGTGAAGTGTGGGAACTTGATTCATCCGGTAGCGCCTCCTTCAGATGCTGATTACCTTCGAAGCTGAGGCCGTGGCTCTGCAGACCAGCATCAGTTGCAGGTCCCTGCGTCTGTACAACTCAACTTCAACTGTAGGCAAGGTCTTTAAATAACAGTACAGGCATTGTTGCAGACAGTCGATCAATTCAAATGATCCAAGAACACTGCTTCTTTTGTTTTGTCGACCCTGCTATCAGTCTAGTGGTGAAATAAGTGCAAATCATATAACCTGTATCAACTGAAAACTTGCAAGATGTGCTTGCTCGATAGATGAATGTTTCGATGCCTTCCGTGTGGTTAATTAGTCCTAACAAGGCAAGCACAGGGAGGGACATAGCTGTCCATGTGCTACGCATGAACACATGGCTTTTAGTGACAATCTATGCTTGCTCGAGATAAGCGCAAACATGTATTGGTGTCAGTAAGGTACAGTGACTGGTATGTACCAATTGAGTCGCCATTGAGCATGATTTAAGTCCTCGTGCAGTTGTTAAGAGGCAGCTTTTCTAAATGCTTCGTCCCTTTCCTCTCTATCCAGTTCTACAAGTGCATTCGAAGCATTGACAAGCTGCACAACAGAGATCAGCTGCTTGAGAAAGCAGGGCACAGCGCTGATCAGGGCGATGGCCATTGGCCAGGAAAAGTCAACATTGAAATGTCGTCCTGGCAGATTAGAACTCCAAATATCTCGAGTATTGAAAGCCACCTACCGAAGAACGGCGGAGAGTCCGCACGAGGAGGAAAGTGTAGCAGATACAGAGCCACAAAAAAGAGCTCGTTGAATGCACAGAACAAGAAAAGAACGACCTGCGGAATCAGCACCGAGTAGTCTCACAAATGCTTGTAAAATGTACGTTGTTGCCATAGTATAACCTTAGTAGCCAATGTTGGTCTGCTGGAATCTTTTTGTGACTCGAAACACCCTGATTCAGAGTAGAATACATATGAATGTAATGACTTGCGAGGTCGATGGTGATCAAGAGCTGGAATATGAAAGTGTATTCTGGGTATGCTGCAGACAAGAAGCACAACAGGCAACCCGTGGTACATCTATCGGTGACCATGTCCAGAACAGCTCCGAATTTCGTTGACTGGTTGTATCTTCGTGCAGCCGCTCCATCGAAGGCATCCAAGAGACACGAGATGCTATAGAGAACCGTGCAGACCTTCGGATGCCACGGCATATAGTATAACGAAATCAGAGCCAGGAGAATTCGCGAATAGCCTTGTTCGTAAGTTGGGGTTCAAGAATTGCTTAGAGCTTTACCAATCAGATTCGGTATGAACAAGTATATGTTCTCCGAACCTTCTACGTATTAGTACACTGGGTCAGAAAATCGCCGTGCGTCCAACCTCGTTTAGTGCCAACATCACGATTGACCGATAGTCTGCGCTTTGCTTTGCGCTCACTGGCTGTCAAAGCCATGATACGCACTCAATATTTTGTCGAGCTAGGAGCAAGGTTCCCAACGAGATTAACCTGTTATAGACAGGGAATAGAACCCACTCGGTGCTATCGGGACAAAAGATATCGCAAAGGTGTCTGAGCAATTGTCTGAGTCCGTTGCAACGGGTATCGTTCGGCTCCAGCTGCAGATGATGGAGGTGAAGTGATCACAGGAATCCAATCCATGAATTCCTCGCCAGATTCACGTGCACCTGGACGCACGGCCCGTCATACTTCTTTTGGATATCTGGATGTACACATTGAAGAAATGTACTGCTTCTGATTGGTTGAAGGACTTTCTTGTAAGAGAGAATGAGGATGCGCCACTTCTTATCTTCAGCCTCCAGTCTCTCGCCCACAGTCAAGCGTGAAGGTGGCCACCAGCGCTCCCTCCAGACCTATCGGGCTTCTGCGACTCCACGGTCAGACATATTCAGTACAAGCGATTGAGCACGAGACATCGCACAGGCGCAGTCCAAGTTCGTCCGTGTCTTTAGAATTCTTGATCAGTAAGCTGCACGTAGCATCCATCTTTAGTGGGTTTTCCCGAGCAGTCTACGGTATGGCACCAGGACTTTTGGTTCCGACAGTCGATGTGTCGCACCTCTCGAAATCTGTAGAGAGCGAGCTCAAGAGCATGACTGCTGGATGGTCTTCTGAGCTCGTGTTCTACCTCAACGGCACAAAAATTGTTCTCGAGAACCCAGATCCCGAGGCTACCATACTCGAATACATCCGTGCCATCGGTCTTACAGGCACAAAACTAGGTTGTGCTGAGGGTGGTTGTGGAGCTTGCACCGTCATAGTCGCTTCTTATGATACGACGAGGAAAGAAGTCTACCATGCGGCCATCAACGCGTGCATCAGCCCTCTTGTCTACCTTGATGGGAAACATCTTATCACGGTTGAAGCACTTGGTACTTCCAAAAATCCACATCCTGCACAAGAGCGAATAGCAAAATTTCATGGTTCTCAATGTGGATTTTGTACTCCTGGGTTTGTAATGTCACTATACTCAGTCTTACGAAATAATCAAGACCCAACGGAGCACGAACTCGAGGAAGCTTTCGATGGGAATTTGTGCCGTTGCACAGGCTATCGACCTCTACTTGACGCTGCTCGTTCGTTCGCAACGAAACAATCTCCAACAAAGGAATGTGGTATGGGTGACCAGTGCTGCAAGATGGGAGGTTCCTCAAATGGCAAGTGTGGAGCGACTGAAAAGGAGGCTCCAACTCCAAGAAGTTTCCCAAAAGTTGACTTCAAGCCATACGATCCCACCACGGAGCTCTTGTTTCCACCATACCTCAAGCGATACGAAGCTAAGCCACTAGCTTTCGGCAATGAGCACAAAACATGGTTGCGACCTGTAAGTGTTGATGACCTCCTTGACATCAAGAGACTGGCTGGGGCGAATGCCAAGATCACTGCTGGGTCGTCCGAGATCCAGGTTGAGATCAAGTACAAGCACTTGCAGTACAATCTATCCATCTTTGCCGGCGAGATCAAGGATCTACAGCAGATTCAATTTTCACCAGATCATATCAGTGTTGGGGCTAATATCACCCTGACCGAGTTTGAGCATCAGCTCGATCAACCAGCATTGAAGCACTATGGCGAACAGGCAGCTCAACCATATACTGCAATATATAAACAATTGAAGTACTTTGCTGGACGACAAATCCGAAATGTAGGAACGCCGGCTGGCGCTCTTGCGACAGCTTCGCCCATCAGTGACTTGAATCCTCTTCTGATGGCTACTAATACTACGCTTTATTATAAGCAAGCAGGCAAGGAAGAGGTTGCCTTCCCCGTCCTGGATTTCTTTACTGGTTACAGACAAACAGCATTACCCGAAGATGCTATCATCTCGCGCCTGGCAATTCCGGCAGCAAGACCTTTAGAGTTCGTACGGAGCTTCAAGCAAAGCAAAAGGAAGGATGATGATATTGCGATCGTCACTTCTGGAATGAGGGTTAGACTTGATGAACACCACAAAGTTGTGGACGCAGCCCTCTCCTTTGGAGGAATGTCTTTCAAAACGCTTATGGCGATACATACACAGGAGTATCTTGTTGGCAAGTCGTGGGTTGACAAATCCACGTTAGAAGGAGCCATTGAGGTGATGCTGGACAAAGATTTCAACATGAATCACGGCGTACCCGGCGGAATGGCAAACTTCCGTCGCTCTCTGGCTGTCGGATTCTTCTTCCGATTCTTCGAGGAAATTCGATCTATCGTGTCCGGGGACTCGAGTGTTGAGCTAGATGCAACGAAAGCAATTGAGCGAAGGTCGAAGACGTCGTGGCGTGATTCGAGTCCTCCCATTCAAAAAGACACCGCAACCGTTGGCCAGGCATTCCCTCACGCTGCAGCCATGAAGCAAGTCACTGGAGAAGCCAAATATACGGACGATCTGCCTGCCTTGGCAAATCAGCTTTACGGCACTATGGTGTGGTCGTCCAAGGCACATGCCAAATTACTAGCTGTAGATCCTTCGAAAGCACTGGAGATGCCTGGAGTAGTGGCTTGGATCGACTCAAAAGATATTCGAGCAGGTGCCAATCAATGGGGAGATGTTATTCGTGACGAAGCATTGTTAGCAGAGGACAAAGGTACGATACATGCTATCCAAGATCTTTTTGCATACTTATCTTTTAGTGTTCTGTCACGGACAGCCCATCGGAATGATCCTCGCTAATACTTATGCAGAGTCTCGACTTGCGTCTCTCGCCGTTGGTGTAAAATATGAGGAACTTCCAGCTATTCTTACCTGCGCGGAAGCCATAGAGCAGGACTCTTTCCATCCATATCAGAAGTTTATACGTTGTGGTCTTGAGATTGATGATGCTTTTGCACAGTGTGATCACATTGTAGAAGGATTCTCTGCGATGGGCGGCCAGGAGCATTTCTATCTCGAGACCAATGCCACCGTTGTCAATCCGCGAGGCGACGATGAGTTTGAGGTCTTTACCGGGACACAAAACGTGAGTTTGTAAATCCGCTTCCTGGCTGATGACTTACAGTTTCTAGCCCACATTCACTCAAATGGCAATTGCAGAGTTGCTAGACATCCCATCGTCTCGGATTAATGTCCGAGTCAATCGTCTTGGAGGAGGTTTTGGTGGGAAAGAGAGTAGATCCGTGCAACTTGCGTCCATAACAGCGCTGGCTGCTAGCGTCACCAACAGACCAGTTCGGTGCATGCTCGATCGGGATCACGACATGATCTCATCTGGACAACGAAATCCATATCAGGCCAAGTGGAAAGTTGGGCTCAAGAATGGGAAGATCTTCGCACTAGATGCCGATGTCGCAAACAATGCTGGTTGGTCACTCGATCTTTCAGGGGCCACCATGGACAGGTGCCTATCACATATGGAGAATGTCTACACTGTGCCCAACGTCCATGTTCGCGGCCGATGTTGCAAGACCAATATTCACTCCAACACGGCGTTCCGTGGATTTGGTGCACCACAAGCATCCTTCCTCATGGAATCCATAATTGAGCGAGTCGCAGATGAACTTAATTTAGATGTTCACACATTGCGAACCGATAACATTTCACACAATGGCCACAAGACTCCTTATGGCCAAGAGCTGATCGATTGGCACATGCCTCAAATCTGGGACGAAGTCATTGAGGAAGCAGAGTACTTCAAGAGACGAGATGAAGTCAGGAAATTCAATCAACAATCGACGTGGAAGAAGAGAGGTATTGCCATCGTCCCAGTCAAGCACGGTATTTCATTCGGAGCCTTACATTACAACCAGGCCGGCGCTCTCGTACATGTCTACAAGGATGGAAATATCCTGCTCGCTCACGGTGGCACGGAGATGGGCCAAGGTCTTCACACTAAGATGATACAAGTATGTGCCGAAGAGCTAGGAGTCCCGTATGAGAAAGTCTTTGTGAGTGAGACTTCGACCGCCACTGTGGCAAACACAAGTCCTACGGCAGCTTCAGCTGGTTCTGATCTCAACGGTGGTGCCATTAAGAATGCCTGTGAACAAATTATGGCCAGATTAAAGCCATTCAGGGATGCCCAGCCTGATGCTACTTTTACAGATTGGGTCAAAGCAGCATACTATGCTCGTGTCAACCTGAGTGCTAATGGATTTTACAAGATTCCGGACATTGGCTACGTCTGGGGGTCCCACAGCGAGGACGCTCGTCCAATGTATCACTACTTCACTCAAGCCGTCGGTTGCGCAGAAGTAGAAGTGGATTGTCTGACAGGAGATTGGGCTCTGTTGAGAACGGATCTGAAGATGGACATTGGCAGGTCGATAAACCCTGCTATTGACTATGGACAAGTCGAAGGAGCATTCATCCAAGGAATGGGCCTCTTCACAATGGAAGAGTCTTTGTGGACACGTCACAACGGTCAGCTCTTCACGAAGGGACCTGGAGGATACAAGATCCCTTCTGCGGGCGACATTCCGGACGACTTCCGCGTGTCATTCCTGAAGAAGGCAGAGTGGAGGACTTTGACGACTATTCAGTCTTCCAAGGGAATCGGCGAACCCGGTCTCGCACTAGGCCTGGCTCCATTCTTTGCCCTTCGCGACGCCGTCAAGTCTGCCAAGTTGGGAGTCGGCGATAACAGTCCATTGGATTGGGTCAGTCCCGCTACCACGGAACGGATCAGATGTTCCATGACGGATGACTTGATGCAACGAGCGCGCGTCTTGCCAAAGGAAGGAGAGAAGGACTTTTTTGTACATTTGCCATAAGGTCACTCGCTCGGTCGCTCGGTCGGGTCTATATATGTCGGATACTGTCGATGGGTTTATCATTTATGTTTCTCATGTACTTGCAGTTAGTTGTATACACGCTCATTACACCTCGTCCTGCTTCCCGCGGTCATTATCCTGCTCTTGCCATCTAAACTTCTTCTCTGTGCCGTTGCATCTTTGCGCGGTGTCACACAACTTTTCATTGCCACACTCGCATTCCGTACCACGCAACCACCGGTACGTGATGCTCCATCGATCTCGCCTCGGCCTCTCCAGCCGTCCTCCCACACCATCGACGATATCTCGCTTACGTTTCTTGATGCCGTGGGTCCAGTGGAGTCTTGCATCACCCGTCACCTGCATCATTGATCTGGGCAACAAATCTACCTCCACGACCGTACCGTCCCTCTTAAAGTCCATGATGACGGGCGCACCTATACTGAGGGCATATAATTGATCATACACGGAATGCGTGTCGACGTGAGGCGGTATCCCTGTGCCTGGGACATAGTACTGCAAACAAACCTGATCGGGGCGTCTGCTTTCACCCCGTGGTAGAGTCTCCTCCAACCACGCCGGGAAGGGAATGTATGCGACAGATGCGTCGATGCCCATTGTTTTATATGAGAATGTGTGGCCGTAGTGTAGTGCCAATCTGCCTTTCCTATCAGGCCATGACAGTCCTTTGAAAATGTTGATCAAGGTTTCTTCTTGAGATGGTGTGAGAAAGTCAGTCTTTACGAGGAGTCCTGGCACAGACTCTGGGATGGTCATTAGTGACGATCCGTTATGCCAAGTCTGTTGAAGAAGTTGGCGAATGAGCTAACGTTGAGCAACTGATGACAAAGTACTATTTTGGTACTGTGTCCACGTACGCTGATGCCTCAAGCTCGCACGATTGCAAAATGTCAAGTTCAAAGAAGATCAAGATGCATTGAAGACTTGAAAATCTTTCCTACAGAGTCGCATGTCAGACTTACATGGAATCTAGCGTATTTAGGCATGCATGCAAAGTCAAGCATGTGATGCTGATATTGTCCATGTCGTACAAACCCTTGTTACTCCGTAGTATCTAGATGTATCTGTACTAGGCCATATCTATTTACAAGCTTATATCTTCTCACAACGCCTCGCTGTCGCCAAATACAATAGCATCTACAATTGGACAGAAGCATCGTGGTGCCGCTACTCGAGAGTTGCTAGTGCGTTTCGAGCCTCGACTATTTTGGAGCACTCTGTCTTGTGGCCTTGAGACTTGAAATGGAAAATTTGACAGCTCCTGGAACAATATGCCACCGAATTGCAGCGTCCACAGCGCATCAACTTGCCATTGTTGTTACAGATGAGTGAGCTACAAGTCACATACTTCTGCAAGACTGCTGCAAGTGCTTGCGGATATGCGGCCTTGCTACCATAGCGGATCTGTGCATATGGGAGAACAGTCTTCATGATCAGCAGCACCCGATCGACGTCAAGTCCAGCATGAATGGTGGACGTCTGTCTGTCAAACAATACCGCTATGGCACCAGTCATCGTGCCAAGCAGGTTCGCAGGTATGTCTCGGAATGTTCCAAACAGCCAATTTGCAAACTTGAAAGCATGCGACATGATTTGTAGGCGTTCCTCACTTCGCACTGTGCCAACTTCTATGGCCAGAACTCTAAACAAATTCGTGATAAAGTGATGAGCATGCAATCTGGTGCTAGCAGTCTTGATGGATTCATTGACTTCCTTGAGTGCGAGTGCTATACCCTGTGTCAGACGGGCATCGAGCAGTTCCCAATGTGTATAGAGACTCGATTCGAGTGCCTCAACTTCAGCCTGAACTGTTGTTTTCAGCACTGCACCACAGGAGTCACAGCTCCACTTGGTGCTCTCTGGCACTCCAGTAGTCGATAATCCGTCATTGCCAGCATATACACGACCTTCGCACGATGACTGTCGACATGGTACAATTCTAGTCCTGTCCATAGCATTTTCCGTACAACGAACGCACCCGCACAAGAAACCTTTGCTCAGAAGAAGCACTTGCTGCCTGTACTTTGTCGGCTTGATCATGGTCATAGCATCGAGATATGCAGCAGTCAGCTCTTTGCCGTTCTGTATCGTATCGTTGGAGAAGAAAGAGATTGTGAGTGACTCGCAACGGTAGAGAGAGTTTGGCGAGCATGAATGATTGAGCATGGCACCTTTGGGAAAGAGGCATGCGCCATGGGGGGACTGTACTGCGTGTGCATTGAAGTGCGCCTTTAGTAGAATGGGAATCAAGTCCTGACGAATGTCTCCCTCCAATGTTTCTCCTACTCTCTTGGCATTCTCAAGCTGCAGTACCCAAGATTCGACCAAGTCTTCAAGTGCATGGGAGGTGGTCTGGATCTCGGAAGTGAGATCGTCTACCCAAGATCTCTCTGCCGCAGATGCAGATGCGTAAGATCTCAGGATGCCCAGCAACTCATTCCCTGCTGCAGTCTCCCAGTAGAGTGTCGCCTCCTCTTCCAGAAACCGATAGCCCCGTTCCAGGTCTCGAGAAGCAATGGCACACCTGCCCAGCCCTTCTCGATTCTGTATCTCCATGGCAGATGGCCTGTAGCCCGATTGTCAAGTCGATTTTCTGTGCAGATGGATCTTCTCGCCCATCTGCTGAGTGCTGGGGACATCGTATTTGATATACGACTCTGGCAATCTACCCGATGTATAGCCGTTATCTCGCAGCCACTGAGATGCGCCACGATCACGTGACTGGGAAGTTGAGCTGCGGATGAAATGGAATCGAAGGCTGGAATTCGGGTTCGCGAACTGTGTTGTAGCGTTTCTGCAGCTGGTGTACTTTAATCGAGTGGCTGTCTCTGTGTTATTGGACTAATCTCCTGTTGCCGACTTGACACAGGGGAGAGCGACGTCCATGGTAGAGATTCCCGAGATCAGGATAGCGGGAACAGACGACGAGCCCGATTCGGATGCGGTCGAAGAAGTCATTAAAGTGTGCTCACATCTGAAGAGGGCGTGCAGATTTCGTCGAATAGAACCCAAGATACGGGATCTCAAGGATCAGTCTTCGAGGGTCTGCAAGAGCTGCGCGAAGCAGACGGATAAAGCCTCAGCTGTACCAGAAAGTGCTCAACTATGGCTGTGTCTGGGCTGCGGAAACCTCTATTGTGGCAGGTACGATCAAGGACATGCTGGCAAACACTACGAAAAGTCAGGGGACACAGACTGTATGATGTGGAACATCGAGAACTTCAATTGTTGGTGTTATCTCTGCGACGACTCGGTAAAGGCTGGACGCAACAGGAATGAGGCTCTGACACAAGTGGAAAAGTACTGGTTGAAGCATGCTGAATCATCTCCCGCGCTCGTATCTGAAGTAGCAGCAATTCCAACAAAGGACCTGACGTACAAAGTCATAACGCCAGGTCTGCAGAACCTCGGCAACACTTGTTTCTTCAACAGTGTTATACAACTACTGGCATCTGTCGAACAGCTGCACGAAATTGTCTCGCCTCAACCGTTCGAAGAGCGATCATCACTAGAGATCAAATCAACTTCTGGCTTGACTATGGCATTCTCGAAGGTATTGAACGAAATTTACAGCGCGGAGAAAGAGAAACTTGTGTTG
Source organism: Taphrina wiesneri (assembly GCA_005281515.1). Taxonomy (NCBI): domain Eukaryota; kingdom Fungi; phylum Ascomycota; class Taphrinomycetes; order Taphrinales; family Taphrinaceae; genus Taphrina; species Taphrina wiesneri. Next base: position 223,333 of record RHGK01000002.1, read on the forward strand.
AAGCCTGGAGCACTATTTGGTGAAATACATAGAAAGTTTCCACAATTCACAAGGGGCGTTCAACAGGACGCACAGGAATTGTTGCACTATTTGCTGGAAGGCCTCAAAGCTGACGAGACGACGGAAAAGCCTGGTGGGCGGCCATATATGAAACGTACGCGTTCGCGACGACGGACTACTGGCGAGGAGGAATTTGAGATGACTGAGCGAGTGGTGGACAACAAAAAACAGGATGCTTGGACTCCTTCAAACTACATCGAAAGCATTTTTGAGGGAAGGTTAGCTTCTATTGTCATTTGTTCGACCTGCAAATCCATCTCCACGACATACGACCAATTCGAAGAGCTCTCACTATCAATAGTACAGGAAAAGCCACCAGTCAAAGAACGAAAGTCTCGGTTCCGTAGTGCCTTGACGGACATTGGTCGTAAAAGCCGAGCTTCCCTCAGTCTGACAAGAAACTCATCGTCCAGACGAGGATCTTCCACAGCACCATCGACCAGAACAGAGTCTGATTATGACAATGATTGCCGGTCGAACAACGTGTCCCAGGTCTCGCCTAGTCAAGCTGCTCCGATATCTGTGTCAGAAGCTGTTTCTGAAGAAGAGGCGGAAGATGCAGCGGCCGTTGAGAAACAGCTCAAGGCCCATACCTTCTCCATGTCCGAGGCTAAGAACCGCTTACTGTCCTTTGCTACGGCTCGAAAGTCATCTGTGACGACGTTGAGCCCGGAGGAAGCTCTATCGCCGACCACGACCACCCTGAGCACGAGTTCGAATGGCGCAATACCAAGCATCCCGCCGCCCTCAGTGGAGCGAATGACCTATATCGAAAGACTGTTGCAAGAGCCAGAGAATGTAGACTTGGTCGGCTCGATAGAAGACTCCCTGCGCGACTTTACTGCCGTCGAATGTCTCGAGAACGAGAATGCGTTTGCTTGTGAGGAGTGCGCAAAGCTCTTGTATCCTCAGGAGCCGGAGTCTACCGCAGCCAAAGATGGCCCTGCATCAATGGAAGGAGTGTTGGCTGAGAATGACACGGGAGAGCAAATCACGCCAATTACCAGCGGAGAACCGATGCAGGTCGACTCTGCAGAGGAAGTGCCGAGTCGTCCTCCCAAGCATGTCATGCGAAAGGCGTACAAGCGTTTCCTGGTCGCGGACTTTCCAAATATTATGATCTTGCATCTCAAACGATTCCAGCAGTCGGGCAAGTCTATTTACTCGAGCATGAGGAAGAACGATGCTGTGGTTACCTTTGACGAGGAACTGGACATGAGTCCGTACCTGATGCCTAGTGCCAATGCTGTTCAGGAGGAGGCACCGGTCCAAGTTCGGTATCGGTGCATAGGTGCCATCGTTCACATAGGCACAATCAACTCTGGGCACTATGTGGCCTACTTCCTGACGCACAAGACGATCGGTGCTGGCGGATCCCTCACGAATGAGGCAGGCTCGAAGGACAGGCGGTGGGTCTTTGCATCCGATGCCATGACACGTCCCTGTTCATGGGCAGAGGTCTCCAAATCACGAGCATACATGATCTTTTACGAGAGGATTATAGTCTAGGCACTTTACACTATTCACGTGGTTACCCTGCATCCATGGCTCGGTCAGCTCAAGTGCGTGGCCAGCAGGGCGTCGGACACAGCAGTTCACGTCCAGTCGGTGAGATAATTTCACTCCAATGCCAAGGACCAAATGTCCCGAGAAATGGGGTGCTGGACTCCTGCCGATGGGCTGTAGATATGTCAGACCACCGGTTGACTGTAGATGCGCGGGAGAGCAGGTGCCAGCTGGCAGATCTAGAAGCTTAAGCTTATAATTCTTATCGTCCAGGGGTGACAGCAGGAGGGAGAATGTGAGCATGCGCAGGGCTGAGGGAAGCAGGAATGGAGGCGAAATGTGCGGTGGCTGGGGATCAATCGGTCCCTCATTCACTTTAATCACTCACTCACTCACTCACTCACTTCACTCACTCACTCACTTCACTCACTCACTTCACTCACTCACTCACTCGCTTCTCCTTCTGATTCTCCTTCTGGACTGGAGATTGCAGGTGAGCTCCCATCTGATCGAAAGAGGCAAGATTCAATTCTAAATTTAGGAAAAAACACAAACAGAGACACGCGAACCGAGCACCAGCCTCTACTCACTCACTTCACTCAATCCCATCCCATCCCATCCCATCCCATCCACTCAACTCCATCTCATCCCATCCCATCCACTCACTCCCACCCTCGCACAAATAGACCAGCCAGCCGTACTACCCCTTGGTCCCTCTTTTCCCGTTCCCCTTCATCCCTTTTCCTCTCTCTCTCTTGTTTCTTATTTCTCATTCTTACTCGCGCATACAGTTCACAGTTCGATTTACTTTCACCTGGCTATCCCTTTGTCGTCAAAGCTTGTTGTATAGGCTCTCAAACAAATTGCCCGACTTTACAATGCTCAACTCTATACTCATATCGACACTCGCGAGCCTGGTCTCAGTCATGGCCTGCGATCCGACCACGACAACATGTCCTGCCATCCCGGCCATGCCGTCGTCAGTCACGTATGACTTGACCACCTCCAACAGTGCAGACTTTAGCTACATCATGCCGGCCAGGATAACGCAGGACGGTACGGGCCTCGATTTCGCCGTCTCCTCACAGGGCGATGCACCGACTCTCGTGACGAACGATTACCTGCTCTACGGAAACGTCAAGGCAACGATAAAGTCCGCCCCTGGCACCGGCATGGTTTCCGCATTCATCTTGATGTCTGACGTGCTTGACGAGGTCGATTGGGAGTGGTTGGGCGTGGACGACAACCAGGTCCAGACAAACTACTTTTACCGCGGCGAGACGGCAAACTACGATCGAGGCGGCACGAGTACCGTGGCGACACCGGAGGAGACGACGCACGTCTATGAAATCGACTGGACCTCGACCACGCTCAGGTGGATCATCGATGGCACGACCGTCCGCACGCTCAACCAGGCAGACACGAGTGCGTACGGGTACCCCAGCACGCCGTGCCAAATCAAGATCGGTGTCTGGGCATCCGGAGACCCGACAAATTCGGCCGGAACCATTGAATGGGGCGGCGGACCGATCGACTACACCAAGGGACCGTATAAAATGACACTCCTCTCCCTCTCCGTGACGTCCTACACCACCGCCTCGTCATTCACTTATGCCGCCGGAGGACAGACGTTTTCCATCTCGCAGGATGTGGTCGGTGGCAGTAGTGCTTCGTCAGGGACAAAGTCGACCGCCGCGCGTACCGGTGCAACGACTGCCGCTGCTGCTACTGCTGCTGCTGCTGCCGCCGCCGCCGTCAAGAGTACGCTCGTGACGAGGGCCAGTACCACGTCGCCCGTAGCAAGTACCACCGCCAGCAGCCCGACGACGACCGCGACCGGTAAGAGCGCTTCCAACACCAACACTGCCGTCGCCGTGATTGCCGCCGCAGCACAAGTCTCTGCCTCTTCCACAAAGACCACGTCCACCCCGTCATCCGCTTCAGCGACTCTCTCGTCGGCCAACAAGTCATCAGCGAACCGAGCTACTGCGCCAGTCTGGCTCTCACTCGGTCTCGCTTCCCTCAGTCTGATGATGATGATGATGATGATGACGGCGGCACCTTAGCACGCACGCACGACACACACAGAGAGAGACATGACACAAGTAATGAATCATTTATAGGCATAGCGGTAGATTAGAGATATTCATCTAGTCCGTTTGACACGGCACCACACACTACCGCCTCTTTCATCAAGCATGCTTCATCACCTTGTCATCGTGTGTGCGTGTGTGTGTGTGTGTATCGCCACGACTGCAAGACTAGTCCTGTCTAGCCTTGAGCATCCTCTTGACAATCTGGTCCTTGGTGACGATATACACCACGGCCCCGTAACCCGTCAAACAGTCCCTATCTTGCGCACTCAGCAGGGCCTGCGATATGGTCTCGAATAAATCTTCAGGCTCTAGATCCGGCTCCCACAACGACTCGCCTGTCCCGTGTCAGCAAGCTAAAAGAGACCAGTATCGACAGACTTACACATGCCGAATAATTGGTCACTACTCGTCCCTGAGACGATAAAGTCTTTGGCGAAATCAATGCACCCGATGGAATCGAATCCACAAATGAATGGTTTATTCGTCTGACTATGCAGTCCGGCGACCACGGGATACGTAAAGTACGGTCCGAAGCGCCTCTCGTAAAGTGTGCTGGAAATCAGGTGCGCAAACGTCTTGGGTTCAATGACTCGCTCTTCCTTCAATTTGTACATGTTTGTCTTGTACCGAAACAATTCATTCAGCGTGATGACGTCCGTTGCGAGCCCAGTCAGACCCAGCAAGGTCTTTTCCGTCGTTGGGAAGATTTTGGGAAAGTTGTTGGCGATGGTGAGTGCTTGTTGACCCAGTCGCAAGTCAGACGCGATGGCGACACAGTCTTTTCCCACCATTGCCACGCATGAACCGCCCGAGTATTCCATTATCGACATCCTGAGTGAGTTTGCTTAGAGTCTCGAGGACTGATGTGGTGAAGGAGATGAACCTGTCTGTGTCAAATGAGATGTCGTTGGTATCTTGCAGACTTGTTTCGTTTAGTCACTATGGAGTTTCCTCGTATGAGCTGCTTGCTATTCCTATGACCTCAACTGAACAATGGATCGACAAGTGGGACAGTTTGTGAGGTGTAATGCATTCGCGTCTCTTGGACACATTTGAGTGCGTGTATGAACGTCAATGGAGAATGAGATTCGCGGCCCACAACCGCCAAGAGTGCCAACCAATACGATTGAATACGAGCTCAGCTGATAACCATGATCACCCAGAAATGATTCTCTACATCCACTCTCACCTTGAGCTTTGAATATAGCTATAGTACAAGTGTCATAGAGATGCCTTCGTGAGATCAGTTGGTAGATTGACAACCGAAATTTGTGTGTTGGAGAAAGATTCATTTGTCAAGAGTCCTCACATCTTCCACTCTTGTTGACCGTCTTCACCGCCGTGGCGTTCTAGGACAAATCACCATACAGACGAGCCACTGGCACTAGGCCAGGATCTTGTGCATGTCGTCTTTCGTGACAGTGTCACATGCTGCAAGACAGTACAAGATACAGTGCACACCAGCCAAGATCCTGAATGATATCCTTATAGAGGCATGTGATCGAGCCGGTCTGGATCACAATGTTCATGCACTGCGGCACGGCAAAAGCAACCTCGATCCATCACTCTCAATACGTCTTGCACACTTACCTGGCGGGGCCAGACTGGATCTGGTACCAGCTGCTATGAACGTGAACGCCAAAGTCAACGTTGCCCTTAATGTCCCGGGCGCTGCAAGGAAGGTTGTCAGTGTCACTCCGGGTTCATCTCTCTGGTCCTGCCTGCAGACTTTTGAGGAACAACATAGCTTGAATCTATTGGAAGCATCAGAGTCAAGGGGTGGCCAAGTATATCGGCAAGACGCCATCGTACAGATCATGAGCAAAGAGTACTGTGGGCGTGAGAAGTTGTCATCAGTCACTCTGGCCTCCTTGGGCATCAAAAGTGGTAGTGCAGTCATTCGTCTCTCTTACAAGTCGACTGATGAACTCTCCACCGATGTACAAACCATCAAAGCACAAACTCTACCAACAGAGACGGCGACCACAGTCCCAGTCGTTCCGCCAACCACTCATGTACCACCTACCATTGGCTCTGTACTTCAGTCTAGCGATGCTGAGGTCGGACCAAGTCCGTCAGCGCCCAAGGGACGACTGATAGAAGTTTTAATACCTTCAAAGTCAGGTACTCCACACTATAGCGCCACAAATGAGCAGTACGACGACATCAAGATGTCTGTTGAACAGGCCAGAGTCTACCAAGCAGCACTCTCAGGTAAAAGCCAATCCTCTACCCCTCTCCTCACACAGAAATACCGTGATCAGCAAGCGATGGACAAGAGACTCAAGTCGAGACCGGACTCATGTAGTGTCAAGTTCAAGTTTCCAGACAACACCCAAGTCATCAGTTCATTTAAGCCTTCCGAAGTCTCTTCAGAGTTACACGCGTTCGTGTCGACACTAATTGAACCAGCAGACTCATCCTTCGAGTTGGAAGTCTCTGGTGCTCGCCATCGTCTACCGAAAGACTCGCAAGAGTTGTGGCGCGACTTGCATTTTGGTAAAGCGGTAGCGGTACACGTCATTGGAAAAGTACACGTCAAGGAGGAATTCAGGCGGCAAGGCAAGGATGTTGGCGAAGTACTGGCCAAGTCTGATGACAAGAGCGCAGGACGCTCATTAGACAAGGTCGTCGAGGAGCGCGCAGCAGAGACGACGAGCAAGGGCAACGACGAGGGCATCAGTGCCAAGAAAGTTCCCAAGTGGTTGCAAAAAACGCTGGGGAAGAAATGAGTGCAAAGGGCGCAGTAGTCAGTGCTCATGTAGTAGTAGTAGTAGCCATGTCTACATCTTGATCCAATTGTCTCTTTTCCCGCCTCTTCCTCTCCTTCTTCTCTGCAAATGCAGCGTTCAGGGTCACTACATCCGCCATGCGCTTTCGATGCATCAGAGGCACATACGTGGCTTGCACCTTGATTTTACCATCACCGAGATTCGTGCCTGGCTTACTCGTTTCCTCATCGATCGGGACTGCTGCAGCGTGCACCATGAATGATGAAATGGCATCCTTGATTCGTGCCTCGTGCAGTGTCGCGAAAGTCCGCTCAAAGATACGCTGTGATTGCGTCGAGTACTTCCACGAAACTTGATCTCCAAAGTCGCAATCATATAACGTCAGGGGCCAATCATCCGCCATCTCATAGATTGGTTTCGTAGGAGTCTTGGAGACGTCGAGTAGTTCCTTGACTACTTCCGGCTTCTCGAGGCCTTGACCCACCAACAATAGAACTGCCGTGATGCATCGTACTTGGTGCCATAGAAAGGCCGTCCCCTCCAAGTCGAGCACGTAGAGGCCAAGCGTACTGCCGGCCAACGTGTCTGATTGAGGAGGCACCAAGTCACTGATTTCGCAGCGCAGAATGGTTCTGTGAAAGTTGCTGATTTGCTTCGATGCATCCAACTTGCAAAAGTTGCGAAAGTCGTGGTCTCCCACGAGATACGAACAGGCCACGTTCATGGCGTCTCTATCCAACGATGCAGCACCCGGCACCCGAGGAGCGAGCAGGTACTTGTAGTGTCGCTTGCGACAACTGAAGCGGGCATCGAATGTAGATGGGATTTGGTCATCGTACGCCAGGACACGTATGGATGGCGGTAAACAGCCATTCAATTGTTCCAACCACGCGAGTTCTTTTGTGGTGGAAGAAGTACTTCCATTGCCCGACGTGTCATCCTTCAGAAACGCAGATCGCACGTCGAGAGCCATGACTTGACCCATCGCACTGACCCCCTTGTCTGTTCTTCCACATCTAGAGAATCTGCACTCGTCCGGGTGACTGATAAGGTGGGTCTTTAGTAGTGCCTTGAATATCTCTTCCTCTACAGTAGGCAGCTCTGTAGGCATATCTTGCGTCACTAGTCCATTGTAGTGCCACCCAAGGTATGCAAACTTAAAGGCCACGTATCTCTGCTGATACCTGCCAAAGTCGAATTTTCTGCCGGAAGAGTTCACTTTGATCTTTTTGTGCTTGGGCTCTGATCTGCTGCCTTTGACCATACTCGAAGAACCAGACTCGTTGTCCCGCGTATGGCGAGCGAGCTCATTCTCGAGATGCTTGATGCGGGCTACCAGTTCTTTATTGTTCCATGACTCGTATGTAGTCATTCCTGTACGTTGTGCGAAAATGTTCAAGCGCTTGGTCAGAAGTTTTTCACAAGACAATCTGCGATTCATTCATTCATACTCATGTACGCAACTTTTGAGATGAGAGCTCTTAAGAAAATGCCTCATAGGACTTGCGAAGTAGAAGTAGCAGCTGCTGCCGTTGCCATTGCCATTGCCATCCGCTATAAATACTATAGCTACACCTAGACAATTGCAAGAATACAGTATCCAGAAACTACTGATCACAAAATCAGCAAATCAACCTTCTTCAGGTCACGTGCATGATCATGATCAGTAGGTCATGAACGTGAACATTGATCAATCACTGCCCTAGTGGTCCTGCCAATCTTGAAATCTTGCAATTGGAGAATGAGGTTCATGATTACATCAAATTTGATCAGAAAAGGGATACATGCCCCATGTTTACCTGTAGCAGCGCAAGCCAAGCTGGATTTGAAAGACGGCTTCAAGATTGTGTAACATGTGAGACGGTCTCTGCAGACTTGAATCTTGACTTGAAGTCCTCATGAATACAAGTTCGCGGAACAAATCATCGCAAGATACCATGATTTGCATACACCCCCGTCGACTTCCTCCTTTCTCAAAAAGTACCGCCAGGCCTCGCCATCTGACTTGTTAGAATACCGACGGATGAAGAAATGGTGACCCACCTGGTCCCTCAATCATGCCCAGATTGGCGAACAAGATGCCCTTCCAGCCCGGCTGCATTTGCGGTGTCGATTGTACAAGAGAACTCAGCTTGTTCGCCCACTCACCTTGCACAAAATGTGATGAACCTTGGAAATTGATTAGCTGAGAGCGCATGATGTTGAGAGCCATACGAAAGAACGGTGTGATGGGAGTGAGTGGCAACATGTGGATGCCATGTATGTATTCCTTGTTTGCGCCAAAGTAGGTGGTCTGTAGCAGTCAGTACTACAGCATCTGTGTTACTTGGCTATTACGTAGTCAATTTTGTTCTCAAATTTTATCCCTGAAACGCAATTTCGTGTGATTTGAGGTGGTAAGACTGCATTGCCGTTTGAGAAGAGCATGTAAGTAGTGATAGAACTGCGCTGTACCGCAAGCTGAAGAATCGCTCGGTCCGCCATCGCTGCATCTCCAATTACTCGAGCGAACAAAAACATTGCGTAGGACATGTTGTAATCCTCAGAACTGCTCTCTTCATCCTTGCCATCCGCTGACTCGTATATGCCTTTTGACCAACTGTGCCCCACGAACCAGTCCATAGATCGATATGCGCAAAACCATGAGTCTGCCACAGGTGATGCAACATCTCTGATCAAGTTCTTTGCCCAGCTCTCGATCTCCATCCGATAGACTGATGTCGGTGCCAGTCCCAAGAATAAAGCCGCACTTTCAATATGGTAGCCATAATGATAGTGGTGATCATTGTACCATGTGTTGCCAAAATCCGAACCGTCACCGTTTGTGAAGCCTTGGTTAGACACAATGCCGCCCCAGGTTTGATCGTACACCAATCCATACTGTTGCTGGTTACGAGCAAAGAACAAAACGTTGCTTTCAAGCTGCTGCAAAAGCTGAGGATAGGTGGGACTTTGCACCTTGGAGGCAAGCAAGGTAAGCTGAGCAAGCTTGTTGAGCGCTTTACCACAGAAATACATGGAATCCGCACGAATCTGACCCTTGAAGTCTTGTCGAGCATCTTCATCTATAGTAGCCAAGATTAGTCCTCTGTACGCTATGGAAATCTCAGGACAGCACAAGAGCTGAGACGAGCTTGGCAATTGAGCATGCATTGACCACTCATCTGCCCACACCAACGACATGCTGCCATTAGTCTGACTCGCTAGATTGTTCCGGTAGGTCTTCTGAGCCATACGTCCATCAAAACATTCAACATGATGTGGCAGAGCATACATCAAGACAGGCTGGGGACCTACTCTCTTGAAGCTGAATGTGTATTGAGCTTGATCAGTAATGCGTCCATCGAGCTCGACTCCCACTGGAAATGAACCAGCTACATAATCGAACAGGCCTTCAACAGCTGGATCTCCAGTGGGCAATTTGGCCACTTGCAAGAGTCCTGACCATGTTGCTCGAGCACGAATTTCTCGATTGGAAAGCATTTCTAGATCGATAGGCTCGACGCCTATGGCATACAAAAGCCAGACCTTGCCATCCTCCAGGGTCAGACGCCATTTTCTTGTAGTACCTGCAAGCCTCATTTCTTCAATGTGCCGGATCATCACATCCGAGGTGATGCATGGTATGAGCTGTTGATACTGAGCACTCACAAATGCGCTGCCGCGCACGATCTCGAATGAGATCGTCCCTAGGCCGTGTGAAGTGGTACTGAGCTTTACATTGATAGAGAATTGATCAGCCTGCGAGAGTGTCAGAACAGTGGGCTGCTCTCTAGCAGTGAGGCTCAAAGAAACGATTCCGACCGGACAGAAAAAGTATTGGGACTCCGAGGCCGTGCTATCGGGTCCGAAAACTCTCTGATCCTCATCGGTGTGGTTGATGTCTAGACCATGACCCGACCACTTTAACGAATATGGAAGCGCATACACCTGTGATTTCTGCGACCCAAGAAAGAAGTTGGCATAGAACTTGTTGGTCTGTATTGGCAACCCAGAGACTGAGCAAGAGGCGACGGACTTTGGTCGCAGATCATGTGAACGACCTGGCAAGTGGGGCTCTGTGGTACTCACTGCATGATCGAAAATACCTTGTTTGCCTGATGTTGTGTGGTCACGAGACGCCCCAGTCTCAATGATTCGTGCAATCAAGACGGGGTCTTTATATGCCGAATCTTGTGCGGGCGCACCAGGTCTTGGCTTTGTTGCATAGTTTATGACTGGAGGCAAGGGCATTAGTAGCGTTCCTCACACACCAAACAATTATGTCCGTGATGCCTTGGAACCACTTCGTTGTGGAAGAGCCTCTGCGGTGATCAATATCAATTGTGACGATCACCGGTCAGGATGAAGCTACCTTTGTCGCTCTCTTCTTACGACGACGTTGCGCAGCGAGTTTGCGGATAGCGAGGTGGTTTAAAAAGGACGAAATGAACCTCTGGGTATCTCAATTTCGCGGGACGGTTAGTCCCTTACTATATGCATAAAAAGACAAATGTACGATCCTGGAGAAGAAGCGCCTTAAGAACGGGCGTCAAATTATGCACGGAAAATCCAAGGAGGCAAGACATCTATTGTAGCTGCTGCGTAATACTCTTTCACTTATTGTAAGGAGTTGCTGTCCGATCATTTCGTATCTCTTGCTTATATTAGAAGGAACATGACCGCAGAGTAGGAGAAGCGGCAGAAGAAATTCGGGCCACTTGAGCTTGGTAGCAATGACACTTCACTATTCGATGATCTAGGTCTTGAAAGCACGTTTGATGAACGATGAATAGTAGCCTTCATCCAAACCCGAGCTTTCTGTAGAATGTTGGGTATCAATGCTCGAACGGGCCAGATCTAGACTGGTCTTACCAATGCCGTCTTGTTTGACATCGAGAAGCTTCTTGCGAATTCGGTCAAGCACAGCCTTGCGCCTCGCATACTCGCTCGTGCCCTTGTAGACTTGCAACAAGCCCTCATAGAACAATACCTGTTTTGATGCTGACGAGTACTCCTTAGTCATGATCATCTCGCCGATAGAGTCCTCTATTGATTCCGGCGGGCTCCATTTTTTCGCGTCTTGAAAGACTTTTTGAGTCTCCTGCATTTTGTGCTTGACATTTTCCAGCATCACTAGTTTTTGTATGGCGACTTCTCCTTTCTGAGACAGTATATCACGCTTCGGCTCTGTCTTCGCGGCCATTACACGCAAATCTTGAAGGCTCCCACGCAAAACTTCTACATCGTAACCCAGACGCGGAGCGGTCCGCAACATGTCGTCCACCAAGGAGTTCAGCTTCTTGGAAGCAATGACGCTAGCCTTCTCCAGGTCATCAAGCAATGTATTGACAGACTGGTAGATCTGGGTCTGGCTTCCCACCACGGTCAAGGTATTGTTGATGTAGCTTGTCGGCACATGACTTACGAGCGAGAAGTCCTCTAAGAGCTGCTCTGGAGTTCGCTCACTTGTTCTTGTCATCTGATCCATGCAGAGACACGGTTTGTTGTGCCCTCAAACTGTCTCGCTCTTCAACCAAAGTACCTCGTGGTCATTCCCTGAAACTATTGAAGCCTTGAGAAAAACACATCTCCATAAGCAGCAGGCGCATGAAGAAGGAAGTCACAGCATTACAGGCACTAAGAACAAGCTCAGCTTAGACCTGTAGTCCTTCCATCACTACCGTCTCAGCATCCCGATTGCGATCTTTGGTGGCTGACGCCAGAATTAATTCCGTCGTCAGAGCAGCCGCTCCACATATCGCGTCCATCAAAACCTTAAGTTCCTGTACGGTCTGAGACATCCATATGCATTTGGACATTCTTAAGCTTGATGACCAATTCAATCCTGCCAGTACAAGCAATTGCGAACAAAGACATATGGCGGTCCGAGTGTACAGATCTGTCGAGCTCGATTGTGTATAATATACGCAAGAGCTGGTGTATTTACACGTACAGCAGCTGCTAACGTAGCCGATATGTCGTATCACCACCTGACTCGGACCACCTATACAATTGCTTCTAGAACATGGTTCAGCAGGAAGCTCTTTCACAGTCTTTGTCAATAGTTCTCAGGCTCTCATTGATATAATCGCGTGAGCTGGCAGTGAAGATTGGCTACGGTTCATTCGAACGCAGGTAGGCCGGTGAGCTCTTGGCGATTTTGGAGAATCCTCATGAGCATAGAGTTTTCCGTGTCTATGAGTGTGGTTGGCCAATTCACTGACCCATACATGCTGTTTATACAGAGGTTACTTACATAGGACTATGGGCACACATACGCGAAAATGTCTTACTGAGATCACTCAAATCGAGGCGGAAGACATAGTACAACAGTCAGTATCGAGCCTTACAAAACCCTTGCACCTCATGTCTGTCTCATTTCGACACGGCAGATTTGGTTGAGACGCATTTCAGAATGGTGATTGCTGTCTCCTAGCCATTCGTCACAATGTCTGGGCGTGCATCAGGAAACTGGTGTTAGGCTCCCCCAGGTTTGGTAAGCTCTTTCTCCTTCTTGAATGCCTCGATCCATGCCGATGCAAGGTCCTTGGGAACCACGAATATTCTGACGATCCCATCAATCACTTCAATTTTCCCACTACTCAAGACTGATCCGAGGTTCACTTTCTTGCCCAACTTGACTAAACCACGACTGCAAGTCTCCATGAAACAGTCTACGGTTTTTGGAGTGTACTTTTGCTTTTTATCCCATGATGGAGGACTCTCTAATATGAGGTCTAATTGTGATTGTACTGTATAGACCTCCGCGAATGCTGCTAGGAAATCAGTCTGGTATTCCAGAGGATAGATGAAAACCGTCGGGAAGATCAGTGAAGACTCGACGTCCTCTGGATCTGACAGACACAATTTGGCGTCTCCCATGTCTGGTGGACGAGCACTTTTCACTACACTGATCTTTCGTAGATGAAGAGCCTTCGTCACATGAGCTGCTTCCAAATTCGACTTTGCTTTTCTGGCATCTTCCTCTGTTCTCTTCTTTAGGGCTTTCGCTAACTTCTCCTCTAGTCCATGTAGTTGTTCTTTCAGTCCAGGATTTGTGGGATCTAGAAGTAAACCTCGTGTAAGGACGTCTTGAGCTTCATCAAGTCTGTCGACAGCTATACACGCTTTGGAAGATCGGTAGAGCGCCTTCACATTTTTCGGATTGATCTTCAATACTCTTGAGCAATCTGTCAGCACCTTGCCATAATTCTGCAGTTCTAGGTTGCACGCTGCTCGATTCAAGTACAGAACTTCTTCGATGTCCGGCCTGTCGCATCTCGTCTGTATCCCTTTCGAGTAGAACTCAATTGCGTCTTTGTACTGTTTGTGCCTGTAGGAATCATTCCCATTCTCCTTAAAGGACGTTGCAACCTCCCAAGGCTCCCCATCAAATGCCAACGATTTGAGAGCCTCTAAACCAGTGTTCTCTCCCTCGGCTCCATCAGTCTCATCGAGCTCGCGCATGAACAGAGGGATCCTGTTGAGCTCGGCGAACCTTTCGTCGAAGGACTTTTCCTGAACATCTGCGATGGACTTGGGCACTTCTGGACCAGAAGTGTGTCCTAATGGTGCTTTTGAGCTTGACGTCGATTTTGCAGGCTCCAACTTGATGATGTTCAACTTCTCGTCCAGCTCCTCAATCTGACCCATCTTGGTAGGCTGAAAACCTGCAGATACCTGGACTTGTGACGATCTCCGTATATCAGGAGTCTTCTCAGCTCCAACTTGTCATATCCAGCAGCAGTCTACCAGAGCTTATAATGAAGTTGCAATTGGTAACGAAATGGCCAAGAGCTGCACAGATGAGGGTGGAGCCGGCGCACACAACTTCCAAAATTGCGCTGCAACATATTTTGTGGGCACGTGTGTGTTCTCAGGCACAAAGATCACGTGACCAAGAACGGCACAGTCACTCCGTGGAAAATTGTCCATCAGCGATCAGTGGTCAACGTACAGCGAAGGACTTGCAGGCATCGTAGACTTGTACTTCAGCTCGTCCATAATTGTATACAGAAGATATCTCTAACTTTTACAAAAGATGACTTCCAAACTTCCAGCTTCCTTCAATGCCGACCAGGAGACGATCCAGATTCTCCTGGCTGCTCAGGCTCACATTGGTGCCAAGAACGCCAACACTAAGATGACCCCATACATCTTCAAACGAAGACAGGATGGAGTCAACATCATCAACATCGGAAAGACCTGGGAGAAGATCGTTCTTGCCGCTCGAGTCATTGCTACCATTGAGAACCCACAGGACGTTTGCGCAATCTCAGCACGACCTTATGGACAGCGAGCTGTTCTCAAGTATGCTGCACACACTGGTGCTTCCGCCATTGCTGGTCGATTCACTCCCGGTAACTTCACCAACTACATTACTCGATCTTTCAAAGAGCCACGATTGATCATCGTCACCGACCCACGAACCGATGCACAAGCTATCAAGGAGGCTTCATACGTGAACATCCCAGTCATTGCTCTTTGTGACACTGACTCTCCATTGGCTCACGTTGATATCGCTATCCCAACCAACAACAAGGGACGACACTCCATCGGTCTTATCTGGTGGTTGCTCGCTCGAGAGGTTCTCCGACTTCGAGGAACCATTGCATCCCGAACTACTCCTTGGTCCGTCATGGTTGATTTGTATTTCTACCGAGACCCAGAGGAAGTCGCCACTGAGGAGGCTGATGAGGAGGACCTCAAGGCTATCGAGGCCGCTGGTGCTACACAGGCTGAGCCTGATTGGGCCGCTGAAGGAGCCGCGAACGTTGTTGGAGGCTCAGGTGGTGTTGACCCCGCTACTGCAGCTGTGGCCACCGCTGGTGCCTCGGGTTCCGCTGACTGGGATGCAGCTGCTGACTGGTCTGCTGATGCGTCTGCACAAGCAACCACCGAGTGGGCATAAAATGACGATACGCGCACGAACGATCGTGGCCGAACAAAGTAGTACACAGGAAATGGCTGTGTAGAATCATCAAAAGTATAAGATAAATACCCGGGACATGCATTTCAATACACCCAACCCATGGCTGGATTCTTCTAGCACATGAAGCGCTGTAGGAGTTTCGTTATAGAACTATGCAATTGTCACATCACTAGAGCCAGATCGTGTTTGCGTGCACTTGCAGACAGAAACCACCTTTTTGACCTAGACGTGCTAGTTTAGGCAAGATGTGCCGTAACGTACTTCCAAGGTGTACTGCCGCCACGAATGTAGTGCATGCCTCGATAAATTTCACAGTTGCTCAGCAGCTTGCCATCGTGATTGCAGATCACGCGTGTGGACTTTAGATGTTCAAGACTTGTTTGCAGAGTATCGCCCCGATAATAAGGCCGTCTGCAAAGCCAGCGAGGCTAGCGAAGGGACACTGGTGTGCACGAGCACTTTTACCGCGAAATAGAGCGCTATGTACGACTTCTGTTGCCAGGCATAAGCACATCGATAAGCCTAAGCCCGGAGAAGAGTAAGTGGAATCACTTGTCAGCACTATTGGCACAACCTTCTTGCACAGGTATTGATGTGCGCTGTAGAATCAAGGTGACCTTCATACTACAAAATGGCGAACGCACGACACTTGATGCACCCTCTGGCGCATCTATCTTGGACGTTGCACATGAGAATGATGTGGAATTAGAAGGAGCTTGCGAAGGCTCCGTTGCATGCTCGACTTGCCATGTCATCGTTGATCCTAGCCACTACGAGAAGCTCGAAGAGCCTACTGATGAGGAGAACGACATGCTGGACCTCGCATTTGGTGTAAGTCTCTCGACGTACCGCACATTGTACTCGCTAACGTACCCTAGCTGGAAGAGACCAGTCGTCTCGGTTGTCAAGTCATATTGGACAAAAGTATGAGTGGCATAACAGTCAAGCTCCCAAGTGCAACTCGAAACATTCAACATCAAAGGCCAAATCATTAGACTCATCCTATACCGGTCTACACGACCTGGGAACGGGTCTAGGGGGCGACACTCATCGCAACGCAAGAGGCAGCCTGTCGTCAGCTCGTAGCATGTCTTGGTCGAGCCACAGCTGTGCTACTCAAGTCTTGAACCAAAGCAATGGTCATCGTGTGTAAAGCAAACGAGTAGTGGACAGTCTCATTATGTACAGTACAACAAACGATCTACTTTTGCAAGAACTTTTCCCTTTTTCCCATGATAGCTTCTAGAGACTGCAATTGTTCTTGACATGCGCTGGGACGAGAGCTTGTCGTCAAGTTGACTAGCTCCCCAATCTGGCCAAGTCTCAAACACAGAAAGTAGACGGCCTCGGGAATGTTCATAAAATTTCCTGGTACCCGGAGAAAAGGCACAACAAGGATCGCCCGTCCCCTATTGAAGTGATATCATCAATTTCCACAGACCAAACACTCCAGCTGTAGTAGGGAGCCAGACACTGACATGAACATGAGTATTTGTTCAGCTGAGGTCTGGATCCGGTTGAATCAATGATGATTGACTCCAATTCCCAATTTGGAGAAATCAGTGGATGTGTTTGGTGGCTTGAACGGCGTGGCGCATATCGGAGCTCAGATGCGTAAGAGCCAAAAAATTGTGTATGTAGACGATAATGGTAAGGATCGATCGGTGCATTATTATAGCTTAGGAAACCTTTATATCTCTTGGTCTAGAGCACGAAAGCCTTCAACTCCAACCCCAGCGGAGTGTCGATTGTAGACTTTCTGGAGTGTCTGCTTGCTCGTACAAGCTGGAGGTCTAGGAAGGTGCAGCACACCGATCGCTGACCCGTCCCAAAAGGACAACCTTGAACCATGAACATCGCAGTTCCTTCAGCAACGTCTATCTCGAAGGTTAGTTTCAGTACCTTCACTGATAGGGATGTTGAAAAACTGTCCGTGATTCAAGTAACGGCCGAGAAGATCTTCGACAATCTGCAGGTATGACTTTACACGGAGCGAATGAGTTTTGATTAATGGGATAATAGCATCCGACCTATGGAGGACTCTACGATCCTGCCATGGGACCCCTCATGAGGGGTGTCTCATGCTCAACTTGTCATCTCGATGAGCGATTCTGCCCAGGACATTTCGGACATATAGCCTTGCCGGTTCCATGCTATCACCCGCTGTTTTTCCCACAATTATTTTCCTTGTTGAGGGGAATGTGCTTGTACTGCTTCCATCTGCGTCTGTCTAAATCGGAAGTACACAAGTACTCATGCAGGCTGATCTTACTCGACAAAGGACTTCTTCTTGAATCTCAAGAATTTGCAAACATCGACTTTGGGAAAGACGATCATAAGATGCCAGAGGAGATGTCCGCCGATGAATCGCAAGACGAAAGCAATGAGTCAGACACTGTCGTTCGCAAAGTTTTTACCCGTCGGCTTCATTGGATGAAAGATGCGCTGAAAAAGCGATCAAGCAGGTTGCCGAACATACACACAAGCGATTCAGCGATATCAAATGCTCGAAGACTGCTCATCAAACAGTTTTTAGCCCATATTGTGGAGCGAAAGCGCTGCGACAATTGTTCTGCTTTCTCACCCACCTTCAAGAAGGACGGGTTTGCCAAGATATTCGAGCTACCACTGACTGCAAAGAATGCTGCGTATATGGACCAACATGGCAGGACACGACAAAATGTCATGCAGTTGACGAAAAAAGGCTTTGAGCAGTCTGTTGCCCAGGCCGATCCCATCCCTGACGAAGAAGAGGAAATCGATGAGAATGCGTCCTCCGCCGTTTTGAGCGACTCGGAAGAAGAAGCTGGCGGGCTAGTGAGCAACATAGCGAGGGTCGGTTCGGCTGCTCCGAAGAAGATGGCTCGTGTCACAAGATATGTGACTAGTCAAGAAATTCAGCGTTATATCCAGAAGTTGTTTGTCAATGAGCCACAAATCACGAAAATGCTGTATCGTGGTGGACGCAAAGCAGATCCGAACATCTTCTTCTTGTCTGCTGTCCTGGTCCCTCCTGTCAAATTTAGACCCGCAGCAAAACTTGGAGATCAAGTCCACGAAAACATTCAGAATGAGTTGCTCAGCAAGGTCCTAGTAGCCTCCAATCGAATTCGAGAAATATCTGCTTCGATGGCAGCGAAGACGGAGCCTCTCACACCAATGGCTCAGCAACAGCTCTTTGATCAGCTCATCAATACTTTCGTGCTCCTGCAACACAGTGTCAATTCTTTGATCGACTCTAATCGAAATCCCGATCCGATTGGTCAGAACCGAGAACACCCACCTGGTATAAAACAGGTCCTCGAGAAGAAGGAAGGTCTTTTCAGAAAGCACATGATGGGCAAGCGAGTCAATCATGCAGCACGGTCTGTTATCTCACCAGATCCTAACATCGAGACCAGCGAAATTGGGGTACCACCTGTGTTTGCAAAGAAACTGACTTATCCGGAGCCTGTTACTGCGCACAACTATCCTGTCATGCGCCAAGCCGTAATCAATGGTGCCATGAATCATCCCGGAGCTACACATATCCAGAATGAGGACGGCACATTGCTTTCTCTCCTGGGTATGACACTCGAGGGACGTACGGCGCTGGCCAATCAACTCCTCACTCCTCAGAACACCGTAGCAAGTGGCCTTGAGGGAGCTAGAATCAAGGCGACAAATAAGAAGGTTCTGCGACATCTGAGAGATGGCGATCTTTTGCTTCTCAACCGTCAGCCGACCTTACACAAACCATCAATCATGGCTCACAAAGCTCGTATCCTGGTCGGAGAAAAGACCATCAGAATGCACTACGCCAATTGTAACACGTATAATGCTGACTTCGACGGTGACGAAATGAACATGCACTTTCCTCAGAACGAGAATGCGCGCGCGGAAGCCGCAATGATTGCCAACACAGACAACCAATACCTTGTTCCGACGTCAGGTGATCCTCTTCGAGGTCTCATCCAAGATCATGTGGTCATCGCTGTATGGATGACTAATAAGGATACATATTTTACGAAGGAAGAATATCAACAGCTGCTCTATGGCACTATTCGTCCGGAAGACTCTCAAGAACCTGACAGTAACCCACGTGTCATCACAGTTGCACCAGCAATTATAAAGCCCAAACAACTATGGACCGGTAAGCAGGTGATAACAACACTACTGAGCAATCTCAAACCCGAAAAATTGTTTGGGCTCAACCTGGAATCAAAATGTAAAGTCGCAGGCAAGTATTGGGGCCCAACCTCTGAGGAAGGCAAGGTGATCTTCAAGGACGGAGCCATGATGACCGGCATACTCGACAAGAGTCAATTCGGAGCTAGCGCTTACGGTATGGTTCATTCAGTTTATGAGATCTATGGTGCCGAATATGCCGGTCGTCTTCTATCGATGCTTGGCCGTCTGTTCACCAAATATGCACAAATGCGTGCTTTCACTTGTAGGATGGATGACTTGCGACTGCATGAGGATGGCGATTCTTGGAGGCGAGAGCTCCTTGTCAATGGCAAACATGCCGGCACAGAAGCGTCAAGCGTGTACGTAGGTCTTCCGGAGGTGACGGACTCCACTAGTAAGGAATTGCGGAACAGATTGGAAGAAGTCTTGCGAGATGATGAGAAACTGCAGGGCCTCGATGCCGCTATGAAGGGCAAGATGAACAAGCTGACCTCTTCAATCATTGACAAGTGTATTCCTGAAGGTCTTCTTCGAAAGTTCCCATTCAACCACATGCAGACTATGACAGTGTCTGGCGCCAAGGGTTCCAACGTCAATGTATCTCAGATATCTTGTCTACTCGGTCAGCAGGAATTGGAAGGTCGAAGAGTACCTATCATGGTCTCTGGTAAGACTTTGCCCTCATTCAAGGCATTCGACACTAGTGCCAAAGCTGGAGGTTTCATCGCAGGCAGATTCTTGACTGGTATCAAACCTCAAGAGTATTACTTCCATTGTATGGCTGGTAGAGAAGGATTGATCGATACAGCTGTAAAGACCAGTAGATCTGGCTATCTTCAACGATGCTTGATAAAGCACCTAGAAGGTATCAAGGTCAATTATGACTCGACCGTACGTGACGCCGATGGATCCGTGATTCAGATGAATTATGGTGAGGACAGTTTGGATGTCATAAAATCGAAGCACCTGCTCGAGTTTGGCTTCGCGGCTGCTAATTATCGTTCAATAAGCGAGCGTGTCGGCCCCAAAACACTGATAGCCCACCCCGACATCAATTTTTCGTCCGAAGGATTCAAGTTGATGAAAAAGGTTGCGAAGAAGCCACTGAAATATGCCCCGCCACTTTCAACACACAATCCTTGTCGAGAGATCGGTATCGTGTCAGAAGCGTTCCATCGCAAATTGGAGGATTACATCGAAAAGAACCCAGATGGAATCCTGATAGACAAAAAGCGCGCTCAAGAAGGACAACAAGGGCTGCTTCCTGACATATTCCGCACACTCATGCAGATTCGATATCAGATGGCACTCGCAGAACCAGGCGAAGCAGTGGGTATCCTTGCAAGTCAATCGGTGGGAGAGCCGTCCACACAGATGACTCTCAACACTTTCCACTTCGCAGGATTTGGGGCCAAGAATGTCACTTTAGGCATTCCACGTCTACGAGAAATCATCATGACTGCAAGTGCATCAATCAAAACCCCGACGATGTCCATGAAGTTATTGCCGACAGTCAAGGAGGAAGACGCAGAATTATTTGCGAAAGACCAAAGTCGTGTTTTGTTATCACAACTGATTGAATCTGTCGAGGTTACTGAGAGGCTAAAGACGTCCTCCTCTGGCGAATCGAAGCAATATAAGATTGTTCTAAAATTGTTCACGGAGAAAGAATATCAAGCAGAGTACAACGTAGACAAGGGAGAGATTGAGAATGTGATTGCGAACCGGTTCTTACGCAATCTGAGAGCTTGTATACTTAAGGAGATCAAGAAGGCCGGAGGGAAGGTCTCCGGGACAGTGCAATCAAGCAGTGATACACCAGAAATCGGGACTGCAGTCCGCAAGCAGAAGAAGACTCTAGACTTTGACGACAACGTAGCGACTGAGACCGGAATTAACGAGGAAGAGGGCGAGGATGGAGACGCGACTGATGCTCGTATGCATGATCGAGCAAAGATGAAGGCATCTTACGACCAGCCGGACGCGGAAGAGGAAGCGATTCGAAAAGCTGCGGCTAGCGACAGTGATGCTGAAAACGACAGCATAGATGTGGATGTACACTCAGAAGATGAACAAGACATTCGGGACGGCGAGGGCGAGGATGAACAAGCCAAACGAAAGGCAAACGAGTTGTCTTTCAAGAACCACAAAGCTGATATTCTGGGCAGTGCTCGTCGAGCTAACCAAAATTTGCGACAATTCGCGTTTGATCATGCTTCGGGAAACAAATGTACAATGGAACTCGAATTTCCGTTAGCCACTCCGAAATTGCTCATGGTCAATCTTGTGGAAGAAGCCTCTCAATTGACCATTGTGCAACAGCTGCCAGGCATCAACAGGTGTTTCAGAATGCCCTCGGAAGGTCTGGACGAGTCTCGACTTCTTGCGACCGAAGGAGTCAACTTCAAAGCATTCTGGAATACCGAAGGCATAGTCTCGCATAACGACATGTATTCTAACGACATTGCTGCCATTGGAGCGACGTACGGAGTTGAGGCGATGAGACAAGCTATCATTAAGGAAGTGTCTGGTGTCTTTGCCGTGTATGGCATTGGGGTCAACAATCGTCATTTGAGCTTGATAGCCGACTACATGACGTTTGAGGGAGGCTACAAACCCTTCAACAGGATGGGCATTGAATCAAACCCCTCGCCTTTCCTCAAGATGACCTACGAAACGACGTGCACATTCCTAACACAAGCGGCCCTCCACGGTGACATTGATAGCCTAGACAATCCGAGTTCGAAAATTGTCATGGGAAAATTGGCAGGCGTAGGGACCGGGTCGTTCGATGTCATGCAGCAGCTCGTCACTGCATAAAACAAGTTCACAACAGTTCTACCAGCGGTACAAATTCTGTATATTCAATTGGCGTCATGGCGAGAAGTTTCTGCTAGACTGCACAGCATATAGCGCACAGCACTATTGTTAGCATAGCAATCCTACATTGTTCCAACAGACAAGCTGCAGCTCATCTCCCACGGCAGAGTGCAAGCGTATGTGTCTCTTCTGCACGCCTCATGAACGTTTGTCACAGGTCGCACTTAGCAAGCTATGGCAGGCCGAGCCTAAGCCTATAGCTAATTTCGTTGCAATTGCATATCCCAAGGACATCAGCCACAGCTTCGATTTCGACGGGAGCAGCCAATTTCGCTTCTGCGGAGCCGACGCTGCTCTTCTCGTTGTCTCACCCACACGAACTCTATTTCAGGCATCAAGTCTCTTGTGCTTGTCCCGTAGATGACACACAACTGTCCGACGCACTACCAGCAGGCTACATGAAATAGAAGTTTCTGTTGAGGTGTGCTTCTCGTAGTGGCGTCTGAAAGTGACGGCACTTACTTTCCTTTTGTCTCCTTCTTCCTGATTTTGAGATCCTGATCAACTTGTCTCTCGTATCCAGTCAGTCGGCTTGTCAACAAAGACGAAAAACCGGTGCTTTTCAATCAAGGTCAAGTCATTCAGTACTTGTCACCGGAGAAAGAGAGGGGCAGGCCGGGGATACGTGGCTCTGGAAGATGAAGCTCAAGATAACATGTCGTCAGCTTTCGCCGTGGACACAGTCTGGAAATGGACGTTTGTCCGCGACTTGCAGGCTTGGACAGTGATTTGATTCGAGAGACAGATGACACTACGTCCCTGAGATACGTGATGAGGGTATTGGTCGCACGCCGTCAGCTTCTGGTAGGACGAAATTGTAAACGAAATCAGTAGAGTGAGACAACTCTTACCACATACACAAAGTAGAACGAAACTACTTTCGATTGAACGAAAGATGACCTCTCAATCGTCTCTGACTGACCTTATAAGATATAGGCCCATTTCCAATGTCTCAATGTCCTTCCATATTGTCAGAAGCAAAGCGTCTTCGCTGCATCAACCAATTGATCAGAAAGAGCAATGGACATCAACTACGAGAGTCTCTTTGATCACCCAGACATCAGCTCCACAGATCAGCTACCACCATTCGCCCTCGAGTCCCTCGACTTTGACTCCTTCAGCAACGGCGTCAGTGAAACTGTACCTACCACTCTCAACACGACTCTGGTCGATGCTTGTATGAATAAACCTCTCCTCTGGCAGGACAGTGACATTGCCGAACACACCCTCAAGCAGTCACTTCACAAGAGAGAGTCTCCGCCACAGACCATCGAATCCACTGAACTAGAGGCAGACTGGTCTTTCAGGCTTTTGAGAAATGATCCTCAGACCGCACTGATCGATGTCAATAGCTCCAGTTGGTTAGTCTCGGACGTCGTTGACAGAAACCCAACCAGTCTTAGACTCGCTACGAGCACCGGTCAGTCTACAACACATGAGCACTGTCAGACTTGTGTCTGTGGTTCAGCGACTCGAACTCAGCAACAGTCCGAGACCGCTCAGCAACCACTGTCTTACAGCAATTCCCCATTTTTGGACTCCTTCTTACAGCTTAATGAGGAACAATCAACGAGCAATGCGAAAGTGGGAAGCACCGGATCTGTCCCACATGGCAGCATCCAGGCAGGAGTCTGCAGTTCTGAGTCTCTGATGTCGAGCTCGGCCATTGGCATTCCAGCGAATCTGACATTGGAGGACTTGTTTGGTCCACAAACGACAGCTGTACAAGAGCAGAGCTACGAGACTCCAAGCAGTGACAATTCTTCGTCTGACATGTCAGCCATGTCATTGTGTCCAAGCCACACGACTTCTCCATCTGTTCGCCAGAACATAGTAGGAAATGATCTTGGCGATTGGCTGCTCGACTCTACAACTTTCCCTGCATCGTCTTCGTCAAGCAGTTCTCCGGCAACTTCTGGACTCGTCTACGCTTCAATGGGCCAGTCAGAAGTCTTGCCAGACCAATGGCTTCAGACCGGCTGGCTCTCTCAGATGCCTCTAGCAGGACCTCAAGTGATCGGTTCGCAATGGCCTACCATGCCCGAGCTTCCCGTTCCTCCTATCCAAGTGACACAACCAATGGCCTTCAGCAACGTGGACACCGCTTTGAGCCTGGGCCAGTCTTGTGCTGCACAAAGCATGACGCGCAAACGAAGCTTTGACACCATGACAGGTTCTGGGGCACCCGCTACAACTGTCGATTTGCCAGAAAACGCTGAAGCTCCGCAAGCCAAGCGTGTTGTCCCTGCTGACTATGACATTTTCACAGCCAAACGGGAGACTTTGATCAAAGAAGTGGTCGAACCAACCCGTAAAGGAGGTCTCTATGGAGTCCCTTCGAAGTTGATCAACGGCTGGGCATACGCTACTAAGCAGTGGATGTACACTGACCTGCACACTGACAAAGTCAGGGGAAAGAAGCTCTTTAGGAAAGGCTTCAATCAGATGCACATCGATGACTTGCGCGAGCTAGTCAGACACTGTCGCAATGGTCTACCGTGGCAGAGTAAGGTGATCAGTCTCGGACACTTGACGCTTGAGCAAAAAACATATTTCAACCTGCATTGAGCACAAATGAGACTGTGACACTAGCGCTCCAATCAAGGTCTGGACAAAGGATAGAGGGAGAATGCATCACGCCAGATTCCAGCTCTTGTAGTGGTATTGTCCATTGTATTCATTTTCTCTTGTAGACTCGTTCTCATACGAAAATCTTAATGTCTAATGCTGATTGAAAACTCTATGCAATACACAATGTTCAAGACTAGGCAAACGCTTTCGCTCCTAATGTGTCAATTCTCCCTTCGCTAAAACGATTTTGCCAATGCAATCTTTTTGTGCCTCCTTGTCGCCACTTGGCCGCCAGTCCCGCGTGAAGTATTCGAAGCCCAGCTTGCGAAGAATGACGTCCTTATCGTTGATTGCACCTGGCACACGACCGTTACGTCCACTATTAAGAATCTTACTTGCCACGATGAGCTCTTGTGCTGCTTTCAATAACGGCAGATGATTTGAAGTTTGAAGGATACTGCGCAGAAATGGTGTCAGATCATCGTAAATGAGTTCGAAAGCCCGTGGTAGATAATTTGCCGATGCAGCGAGAAAGTTGATCGCCTTGATCTGTTGTTCAGTCGTCTCAGCACTCATGAGCAGATTCATGAGCATGCACAGTGTCGGTACTGCCAGGTCATCATCTGGCATATGCAGTGTCTGGAATACCCAATTAGCCAGCGTCGAGACACTGCTTGGCACATCGTCTCGCTGTGCGCCTGAAAAACCATACTGCGCTTGGAGTTCTTGATCGCTGTCGGACAGAGCACAGAAGAGTATCAGACAAGGCCCTGCAGATGTCATATCCCCTGGATCGCTTGCACCACTTTGGCGCATTTCAATCAATTGTTGTAGAATCAATTTAACAGCGTTGCGATCACGCGTGAGGTGCAACGAATAGAGCAGGGAGCTGGATATGAACAAAAGCGAGTTCTCCGCTGCTCTGAGACCAAGAAGACTCTGTAAAGTCGTCCAAGAAGCATGATTTGAATGCAAGCACTTGTCCAGATTTGCACTGCAATTCTCGCTACTGATTTTGACAAGGCATCGTAGCAGCAGACGCAGACCTGCAGATGCGATGGTAGACAGCGAGTAGGTGCACAATGCCAGTGATAGTCGCAGCAAAAGGAACGGTTCTGGTACTCTCGTCAAACTAAGACATAGGATGATTGACAGTGCTTCACGTGAATCTTGTGAAGTAGCGACTTCGAGACTCAATTGAAGCGCGTCCATGAGCGGGCGCACAGATGGCAACTCCAGTTCAGCCGAAAGATGACCTAAAGCCAGGAAAGCTCGACGCCGTATCAGCGTCGGTCGGAACGCAGCATTCATCACGTACTTGCAGTAGTTCCCAAGAAAAGTAGTCTCTTGCTCTTGGGAGCTAGCGCTATATTTCAGAGCATCCACCATTAACCTTATGATAGCGGTTAAGGACTCGGCCACCATCAGCTCTTGATTTCTCGTTTGCACGGGCCCATTGTGTATTTCATACGTGGTTTCTAACAGAGAACGTAATGGTACCATGTAGCTGTGATGGATTTTCTGGTCTCTCAATGCGTCCAGAACATCGAGTAACCGACCTCGATTGTCCACCGACAGTGTTTCAGCACATGCAGAAGCGGCTACTATGTTCACATTCAGCTGATACACCAAAGCTCGTGTCTCTAAATTGTAATTAGATGAGAGTCAACAATGAGACGAGAGTTGGCAGCTTACCGAGTGAGCCCATATTGACAAGACAAAGGATTGCATACAACAATTCAGGCAGGCTCTCTGTCACCTCAAAGCTTCTTGCTGTGATGTCGACCAGGATCCGGATGAGGATGAAGATCGAATTCCAGCTCGGCGAGGACTCAAGATCTGGTTGTGCATTGAGCAACTCGGCATCTATAGCGCGTCCGAGGTCTTCTGTCAAGCGTCGGACAAAGTAAGGGGCTCTCAGAATTCGAAAAATCTGAGAAATCTTGCTTACTTGCGGGGAGTCATGTGGAAAGAGACTTGCATAAGATGAAATGATATCATAAAGAAGCTCTCGCAAAGATGCCTGCTCCCTCAAAATCGACCACAATACCAGAGATAATTTGCTATTCTCCTCCGGAGAGTGCAAATTGATAAGCGAAAGTATAATTCGTCGCACCGCGTTTTCGTGTTGATCTGGCAGTGCTATTGCAGCAGCGAGGTCCTGAAGCCAGATATCGACACATGGTAGCGTGGTGCGTCTTTCCACTGTGGAAGCATATGGCAGTCGATTGAGCAATTCGCCTAAGAACGTGATTCTTGTATGTAATGTCGCTTGTCGATGTGCGAGCATATGTAGACTGCGCAGTTCGGAGGAGTTCAGTTGTGTCAGGCTTGCGGTCGTTACTGATATTATGCCAATCTTGGCAAGATCAGGGGTCGGGAGAAGACTTATCAATATCTGAGCGCCAGATTCTCTTGCAAGGGTCACTGAACTAGCTATCTTGTTGAAACCGACGCATAACATGAGCGCATGCACAGTCTCTACATCATGAATTTCAACCTGAAATTGTGCGACTGCCTGAGTCAGGAATAGCTTCAAACTGGGCAACTCGCGCTTTTCGACAGCGATCTGCAAGCGAACCGGAGGGTGGTCCCTTAGGACTATCTCTATTGCATCATGCTGCATTTGTACAGTCTTGATATGCTTGACGATGATTTGCTCTACGGTCCGGAGACGAAACACTTCCTCGACCACGATTTTATCGCTAGAAGACA
Organism: Taphrina wiesneri; assembly: GCA_005281515.1. Classification (NCBI taxonomy): domain Eukaryota; kingdom Fungi; phylum Ascomycota; class Taphrinomycetes; order Taphrinales; family Taphrinaceae; genus Taphrina; species Taphrina wiesneri. The sequence continues at coordinate 250,977 of RHGK01000002.1, forward strand.
AGAACATTGTGTCATCACTGTTCAGACTCAAAAGCACAGGAATCTTCTCGGATGGGCCTGTAGTACTCATTGTAAGAGTATGCGGAAAGGTTCGAACCAAGAGCCCATGAAGACTTGCCATGTGTAAACACACAGCCTGGTCGAAATGCTGTTCCAACGCATCCGTATGATCCCAGAATCGAATTGCGCTGGCTCTCTTAGTCCAGCTCTCGGCCAGAAATTGTTTCAAGAACGTTGTAAATGCACTGTTGGCATTGTACACATGCAAGACTGCTCTTTTGCCAGCGTCGCGTGTCAGGAGCTCAGTGACACAGTTTTGAACAGCTTGACTATCAGCAAAGGCTGTCATAGAGAACCTGGTGACGTCCAAGAAGATCTCCACGCTATTTGCCGGCTGCGCTAGCAAAGTTTGCCAAATGCCGGAGCACAAACTTAACCATGTAGCAGCATGAAAAGCTCCAAAACCAGCAACGTCAATGTAGTACAATGATTTTTGTGTCAAGGTGAGACCAATCTGATGAAAAACTTGCTTTAGTTCCGGAACAGGACTGTTAGGGAAGATTGCAGATGAGGAAGTCGAGCTGTGCAGGACATCTGACTTGCCAGATCTCGTAGGCTCACCTAGACAACACAGGATTTGTCTGATGATTTGTGTTTTGTCACGTATAGCGTCGACAGAATATCCTTGCTTAAGCTGTATTTCGATCAGCTTGTTCTTGATCCTGTCAGCTTTCTCCTGAAAGAAAGGGTACAAAGGATGCATTTCCTGACTGGTAATCGTTGCGTGATTGTTTTGCGGTCGATGGCTTGGTATAGAATCTGGAAGGGATACAAGACGGAGCATATTTGACAATTTAAAAGAGTTGTCCTGCAGGAAATTGTTCAACACCACGAGATGTCCCTCTTTGAAGAAAGTATTGTTTGCCAAATTGGTCAGGATCTTTACCACGATGATAAGCTGTCGCTGTAGGCGAGGAGAACCTTTCGAGGACTGCACGATAGCTGGTCCGATCATTCGTAGAATCAGGAAACTACCAACAGAACGAGGCACTGCGTCAGGATATTTCTTGGCTGTCATGGTGCCGACTAATCGCAGGATTTCAACCAGTTCACTGAATCAGTCAGACATCAGGACGTTTACGAGCTCGGTTTGTGACACTTACGCAGGCAATTTTGAGGCACAAATCGCATCGATGAATTCCTGACAAGTAGAGGTAAGATTGGCTTGATTCCGTATCAAAACATGATCAGTGCTTCCGCCTTCGGTGCCTTGCAGCTTCGATGCATCGAGCTCCATACTGTAGTCTTCTGGCCGACCAGTCAGTCGTCCTAGAGGAGTTTTCAGCGTAGCTTCCACATACTGCCGACCACAGCGGCGAACATAAGCAGCGAACAGTCGTGTTGTTGGCGAATTGCGCCGAAAAAGCTCAGTTTCCTGATCACATATGGCAACTTCTACCTCGAGTACCAATGCGAACAGACGTGGCGTGCACGACTGCGCGTGAAAGGAGTGCAGAACAAGTTCCAGAGGTCCGTCTGCGGTTGAAGAACCATCAAGCAAAGCGGTGGCGATAGAAGCATCTGTTGTGACCAGGTTCCATAAGCTGCTCTCCAATTCGGCGATCGATGGGCTTTCCACCACCCCTGACTCCAGGTCTAGACAATTTCCCAAGGTCAATGTAAAGGTTGCAGCCACATTCACGTTCTCGTGATAGCACAAAGAAATGAAGGTCGTCGTGGCAATTCGTCGGTTGGCAACAAGTACGTTTGATAGTAACTTGATCAAGATCGGGCGCAAAGGAGCCGAACTGAATTGTGTCGCCTCCGCCTCAGTCATGGAGGATAGAGGCAATACGACCTGCACAAACGATTTCATGTCCCATGCCACTTGTCGACCGACCGACATGCGCTCGTGTCCAAAATACATATCTCGTGAAAGCTGTGTCAAGGCTTTCAGACATGCGGCATTCGTGTCCCGTGTAATCTTTGCCGAGTCCTTACTACTGGCAGCCGATAAGGCGATCCAACTGCCCAGGTAATTGCAAAGCCTTCTGCGTACACTGACTTCGTTCAGTATACACATAAGATCGTATCTGGTTGCAAATATCTCGCACAGATTGCAAAAGCGTAGGCGAGACCTGATGTAAGTTTGACCACACAGCTCCAAATAGTGAGCAAGATCAAGCATGATCTCACCCACATTAACACCTTCCCGAAAAGTCAAGAAGGAGTCTAATCTGTCAAAAAGACCTCGACAGATCAATATCAGTTGTTCCATGAGAATAGTGTTGCGAGATCTGACGATTAGTACGCCTTTTCGATCCTTCATTGTTGCTATCATCTGTTGCACTTCCTGTAACATGGGAGTGTAGAGAGATAGATGGAGTGCATTGCCGATGATTTCTGCGCAAATCTCGCTGATGAATTCGGTATGAGACTGTATGAATACTTCCCTGAAGCGACTTATGAATGTAAAGACAGGATCTTCGTGGTCAGCTTTTTCGATACGAGCCACAGCTGCCAAGAAGCCAGTGTAGTTCTGCCACTCGATCTGTGCCTCCTGGCCTCGAAGCACTGTGGCATTTCGTGAATCGAACAATTGATCAGTCAATTTGCTCCAACGTGCAAAGACCTCGAGCCATGCACTGCGTAAAGCAGGCGTGTCACGGGCAGATCTGAGACTATTCCTGAATTTTTTCTGCACGGCATTCCTGCCAGCTGTCAAGAAAATCTCCCCGGCCATCGATTTGTACAGCTCGATATTATCAGGTTCGTTCTCCGAAGTAGTAGTTGTGTAGGAAGAATACACCTCCATTTCTGCAACGAGTAATTTACAAGCTTCCGCAGCTCTAGTAGCGATGCCAACATTGGCATGGCAGGAGTATTGCAAAAGCACTATCTCAAGGGATTCCTTGACTTGCAAGTGACCTTGAATGTCTTCTGCTTTGCCAAGACGATCTCGACACTGATGCAAAGTCAGAATCCGTTGAGAGCTGCACTTGCTAAGCAAATCTAGTAGATCTACGATTTGCTCGATTGCGGCTGGATCCAAGGAAGAAAGCCGTTTGATGATACCCCGGATTGACTCGACACTAAAGCGACACCAGATCGGAAAGAACGACTTACTATCGTTGTGTAATGTGCGGCCGAATATCCGGCCTTGCATACCATGGGGAGATTGTAGTTCTAGAATGAGTTGACCAGCTGTTGAAGTGCTATTCAGGATAGTCTGGGCTAGACAGGACACCAAGGCAGAATCTAAAGCGTGCGAATGATCTTGATCAGCCAGAATCACTTCTGGTGCCGTGCAGAACATGTCAAGCACGTATTGAGATATGTCAGTCTCAACTGCATCACCTTCCAAGAGTGATTTAGCTAGGAAAGGGATCTTGATTCGTCCAGATGCGACTTGCAAAAGTTTTTCTCGACCTTTGCTCTCCTTTGGTTGGCTATGGTCGGCAAAGATGGCGGCTACGCACTGCACTGCTTGTATCTTGAGTAAAGATGTCTCTCGTTCGTCTAGCCATAAGTCGAGCTTCCACATAGCGAGCTCAAGAGACTGTGGGCGATTGAGACGGAAGAATGCGCAGAACAATTGAGTGGCGAGCTTGAATGTACCTTTCTCGACGCAGTTACGCAGAACCCCGACCGATGTGGAAATGGACGAGAGAATAGCTGATACCAAAACTGACCAGGAGGCCTGGTCGGTCTCGGGAAGATGAGAGATCATGCAAAGCATGTGTGTGTAAGCATCCAGACAGGCTCCACTCATCTTGCTGACGATATTGGTTTTCAATGTTTGTACGAAGGCATCGCGCTTTGCTTGCCGTTGCTCTTTCGCATCACGCAGAGAGACTGGGTATAGTACTGAGAGAATTGCGAGTACCGGCCAGATAGTGGCGCGCCTTTTACTGGAGGAACCATCGACGAGAGTGTACAAGAGGTCTTCAAGATGCAGACCACCATCCCAAAGATAGGTCTGGGCTTGACAACGAAATTCATGGATTTGTTTCGGCCGAGAGTTGATCCACCTTGTCAGGGCTTTTGATAGTGCAGCTATGCAGACTGATTGAGTTGATTTGAGCATCGAACTCAAGGAGTTGAAGCAGACCACGAAGAAAGACTCAATCACCGAGCAATCCAGTTCTAGAAAGGAGAGCAATTGGACCTTCTTGTTGTAGTCAGCCTCTGCGTCCTCTGCATACGGCTGTTTCAATAGGCCACGCATAACTTCGAATGTAGCGGTCCAATTCGTCTCACTAGTATAACGTATCATGATGCCAAAGTGACGCAAGAACTCCTCGTGATGCGAAGGAGAGATGGCCATGGAGCTCTCGCTAGTCATGCGAGCAATGAGATGAGACGATGGACGAGCTGGCTTCCCAGTCTTCGCAGGCACTCCAAGGTCGTTCAACAGACTGTCCAAATCATGATTCGTGATAGTAGCCATCTTGATGTACAGACCGAGTACGCGAGTCACAACTGCGTCGTCCAGGGCTTGGTAGACAGTCGCGACATCTTCGTCATGTGCTGCCCGTTCTATACACTGAGTGACAATCCGCAGAAGGTAGATCTGAGAATCGAGATAATTCTCCTGACGAGCAGACGTCCTGACTAGCTGTCCTATAGCTGCAACAAGCTCTGACACAACGTCACGCAGCTCATATATGGCCATTTCGAACACGATGGCCGAGCAGCGTTGAAGCACTTCATCTGTCGTGATATATTGTAAACTTTGCTTCGAATTGACCGGAAGCGCATCCACGAGTCCTGTCACTATTCAGTATGTTACACTAAAACCCTTGAATAAGTCTCACGTTGCACGACTGTTAGGATGTGTGGCATCTACAGGAACATCAACTGTGTTATCTTCCAGTGAGTTCTGTGCCTGCAACGTTCGATACGATGGCAAAAGTAAGAGTAGTCTGGACTGATTGCTGCCACTCTACAATGTCGAGGCTGAGAGTTTGTGATCGTCGTATGAGCTTGAAGATCGCAATTGTGCTGTCAACCTTGCAATGAGAACGTTGCGATGGTGTCTCTTGTTCTTGATGTTGACAATGCAAGGTGAGACGTGCGAAGAATCGGGTTGCTGCTGATGTTGTCGTGCAGTCGTGAAAGACTTTGGAACGCTAGACAACTTTCCTTGTACAATTCCGCTCAGCAGGCCCGTGACATATTCAACAGAGTGTTCCTCGACTTCATGGCTTTTGCTCGCCTCCTGAGTACGAGGCGATGGTGAATCTCTTCCGTACAAGTTCGGGGATGGATCGTTGTGAACCTTTGTTTGATTGAGCCTGTCTCTTCTTCCGTTCCGATCGAGACGGATGGCAGACCCGCGCTGGACGCTGGAGACTCCAGACCGAGAGAGAGCGAGAGAGAGAGGAAGAGAGAGCGAGAGAGAGAGAGAGAGAAGGGACGTCCGCACGGGGGCAGAGGCAGGAATCCTTTTGTCCCGGCGGGCGTTAGGCTGGCTGCCCTGGGGTGGAAGGCTGCGAGCTTTTCTCAATTGGGATAATTGTGTGGATCACTTGACAGGCTGACAAGTCTTGGCATTCATTTCCAAGGTTTGGCTTTTGGGGAAACTCCAGCTTTGGCCCAGGAGCACCACTCCCCCGGATCGCCCGTAGCATTACTCTTTCGGAACCCGAAATCTGGGTTGGTGATGTGTCCATAATTTAAGCGTATGTAGGTGCCGATGGTATGTAGGTAGAGACGTCTTTGGGTACCTTAACATACAAACAGCCTATAGTTCGTCTCACATCTGCTCGGAAGTATAATCAGCTGGAAGCACAAAAATCTCAAGCACCGCAGTTGATCTAGCTATAGCGTGTGAGAGACACCGGCAAGCATGAGTGGCTATCCGGATTTCGAGCTTTTGTGGCTGCTGGCTATGGTCGCACAAGAAAGACCGTAAGCTTGGGAAGGTCGTATCGAGCCCGAAGTATGTTTGGCTGCAGCTGTAAGTATCGAATCACCTCGTCTGGGCATGGACGTGATACGGAGATAGCTAGAGGCCAGGCTCATGAGATCAAGTGAGATTGATGCCTTGCAAGATAGCGTTCGGAGGCTGGTCTTCATTTACTGCTGAGGCATATTCAGGAAGACACAATCACATATCTTGTTGTGATCGCCTAAACGAAAGTAGATTGTAGGCGCCCGACAATTGCCATGCATGCTAGGCACCATACGAGCCGCCATGCTTGATATGTCTGCGAGGTGCATTCAGCAGAATCAAGGATGCCAGATAGCAATAGGCATGTTCGTACGCATGCAGTTATTTACTATGCTTGTGCACGGAAGATAAGTCATGATTGATCCAAGATCGTGAATGTTCAGAGTACCCTGAAGCACGATCCAATATCGCTAGGACAACACACGGATGCATATAGGAGACGGCAATGTACATGTGGAGGGGTGCGAGCATGACCAGCGCTAGCAAGCTTACCTAAGGCTCAAGAGGCTGAATTGTTTATTGCCAACATGGCAGTGCCCAGATGAGCCAAATTCGACACGAGGCCTGATTGAGAAGTCGAGAATGCCGAAGAGCGCAAGGCTTGTGGCTGTGGATCTGAGCGCCGCCGAGCTTGACTGACAGCCTTGAAACCTTTGGAACTGCCCAGGTGCACACGCTCTGATGCCCTTCAGAATTACGCCCCAAACCATAATTCTGAGCCAACGCTCCCCAGGGGCTCTGATCTGCCATCAACATCAAACTTTGACTGAAGGTCCACAATAGCTGCAGCTGACGTGCAATCGCATATACCATGTTGGATACTGTCTTCGTTCCCACGATCGATGTACAATCATCTGCCGACATGCTGGATGCCCAGGGCTGCAGATCTTGCCACTTCACAAACGAGTCTACCGGCAGTGTACGATCTTAAGTCCGCCGCAACATGCTCGAGAACATGTACATTCTTCTGCAAAGTCTCGAGCTCGTCCTCGAGACCCAATTACAGGTAGGTACACTGCAAGTGGAAGGGATCCGAGGTTTGTGGCTGTGATTTTCGTGGATTCCGTCTCAGGATGCATGTGGTTTACAGGTGAACTGTCGTTTGCGTCATGTCAACTCCGTGTACGAGAAATCAGAGCCTCCTTAGAGATGATCAGAACAGCGGTCGGTATCGAGCAGGTCGATAAAACACGAGTGTGTCCTCGGACGATTGCTCTTCAGTGATGATTCGATGGTCCTAGTCTCGAGAAACATGATAGAGGTGGAAACCGTTGCTTGAGGGTCGAAAGTGCCAAACCTTTGATGTTTGGAAATGTCTTCGAACTTAGTCATGTTTGATCTGAAGAAGCTCATACCAGTTGCGGCAGTGTATGTCACAAGTGACATAAGACCGAGCTTCTTTCATGCCTGCGACGTCTCATTGGGTTTTGCTTTGTGGTGGCATAGCCGATAAACTCCTGGCGAGATTTATCCGATGTGCTTCATTCGGTGATTCGCTTGGTCTAATGAGTATTGGCTCTGGCCATGGACGCGCGCGCGGAAACTAGCTGCTGATCACCTGCATGGAACCATGACCAATTGCAAGCGGCCCATCACCCGGTAAGTCCTCGAATTCGCTTAGCAGCAGACGAAGTCGAGCGGAACGCGTTTATGACATCGTGATGTCCCACCACATGTACATGTCAAGTCGTTCGCTAAGCTGACCCACTTGTAAGCATCTGTTCCGTGCGACACTTTCGTGGTCTCAATTCATGTCTCTCATCTATAGCTATGATCTCCACACCGTCAACGCTCGCATGTATTTCCAAGTACAAGCTCATGCAGATTTGCCATGAAACGTTCTGAAGAAATAGAGAAGCATCAATCTATCATTCTACAAGACCCAATTTGGCAACTGTTCGGAATTAATTAATAAGCTAGTGCTTTGCGAATGTTTCCTGGGTCGAGTTGTGGCACCCTGTAGATGTCCATAGTTGTTTGACACTCGATCAACCCTGCTAGGAACGTCCCTTGGACTCTGATGAGAGTCGCAACTTTACTCCGTGCATCGCTGAAATTCAGGGACACATTGTCGGAAATTTCGAAGCTGTCCTGCACGGACCTGCTCTAGCCAGATCTGCGCTGCGCATTACCTATACCATCATCAATTGCGATTATACAAGCTGGTAGTCGGACACTTACAAGGTGCAGGCGGTGGAATACTTGGGTCGATAGGAGGATGATGCACCGTGCCGACTTTAAAGTACTTGACGTTAGTCTCGTAGAACAGCTTCCAGGCTACCAGTTCTACCCAGTCCTCTTTTGGGACACCCCTAAGGTCGTGGGTCATGTCTGTAGCGAAACAACCAGTTATGTAGGCTCTTGCGCCGTCTCTACCAGTGAAGAAAGAGTATGAGCCACCAGGCCCATAGAGTTGAGGCGATGCAGTAACATCATAGACACTTCCGTTGACTGCCACGTATATTGGTTTACCTTTAGTGCCATCAAAGGTGGCCAACTCTGACTCCGTCAAATTGACTGGGCCCTTCAATTGCTGCAACCAGTATCTGGCGTTGGCATACTGAGGCGGATAGGCGTGATTGAAAGTGTAATCACCGTGAGCATATTTCGAGAATCCTAGTGAGGCAACGATGGCGAGCACAGCCGTGGCTAAGACGATGGTAATGTTGATAGCGTTCTTGCGTTCCTTCTTGCTCAGTTTAGTAGCCATACCTCAATACGTTGGACCCCTCTTTTGAGGTTGATTCCACTATAGAGTTGGACCGGTTGCAAGAAGGTTTTGAAAGATGTTACACATGTACAAAAGCTCAAGTGCTTAGTGCGGGGGAATCTCATCTGATCGATCCATACTCAGATCCACATTATCGGGTTCGGAACGACCAGAACGAAAGTACGACGAATACGCCCGTTGCTCGTGTCTCGAGTTGACCGGAAGTCGAGCGAGAACATCTCGTTCAGGCTGCTACATATGAATGGTTACCTTGGGCCAATTGCACAGGCGACCTAGCAAAGATGGCAGGTTCTTTAAGGCAAGGTCAGTCGCAAGATCTTCTTGCATGGGTGTATATCTGACTTCAGTAGATCCTGCAATGGAAAAGTGGGTGGAGATGCGACATGACCTATACAAGAACTTCCGATGGACGGGAAAGTCGACCAGGCAGGCAGCTGTCTGGGGCATAGCGTTTCCACTTGCGCTATATTATCTGTCAAGTTCTGTCGAGGTAAGTCGGAGTGGCAATGAATGACACAAGCTGACACTAGTGTCCAGGGCAAGTATTCTCTCAGAGCCATAGGACGGGACGAAACGATTACACAGAAGTAGATGCTCTGAACACTTACCCTCAATACACTACCAGCCTTACAAGGAATGCTGATCATCTAAACATACATAGGACGACTCAACACTTCCGCAGTACAATAACAAGCTATTGACTCGAATTGTACGCAGTTGTTGCCCAAGCTCGATTCATCCTCAACCCAGGTTTTCACCATCGATCTCTATCCGACTGTCTAGGCCTGTCACGAAAGTCACTTTTGTCATCGTAGCGGCCCCTACTGGTCCGGCGCTGTCTCTCGTACGGTCGTGTGAAGCCTCCCTCACGAGAATGAGTTCCGTCGTTCGACCTCCATGCACTAGACGAAGCTCCTCTGCCACGATAGCTTGGCTGTCTAGCCCTCGAGTGCCTCGATGATTTGAGAGGGTCAGCATCGTAGAGTCTATCACCTGGCTTGAGTATTGCTACATCGAGCCAATCACCAATCACGAATTGTGCGGTCCCGAGTGATTTGTCGTGGTCAAGTGATTTATTTGAAACCTGCACGTTCCCTAAACTCCTTGTCTCATAACGAGATCGCGACGTGTCACTATAGATTAGTCTGTAGCTTAATCTGTAAGATGACATCGCGTCTATATCCTCCACAATTAGATCCTTAACCAGCAAGTCTGTCAGTTGTCCCAGCGTCATATCTTTCCACGCATGCACATGGTGCTCAGAAACCGGCAGCGGATCGCGGTCAAACTCTCTCAGATCGTGAAATTCTCCGTGCTTACTGAAGACGCGCAAAAGGAATGGGGTGGACGAAGCTCGATCAACTCGAGTCATTGCCTCAAACGAGCTGATCAGCCACTCAGTAATTTGCTGAATGGGTTTGAGTTGATTGAGATGTCTCGAACGGGCTTCTATCGTGATTGCTAGCACCGTAGAGTTACACGCACGCTGGCTTTGCTAGAGCTGACACATGTTTAAGCTTCAGTAGGTAGTTTAATTGAACTGATGAATGGATTGCATAGTGCCCTGATGATCATGTTGTCGGTCAGTGCTGCCTAATTAGGATCCAAGGACAAGAGGGATGATCAGTTCTCCAAGTATTGATCAACCATAGTTCAAGGCCTTCCACAGCTGCAGCGCCTGCAGATGCAGCAGAGCGGCCTTCGTCCTTGAACAGGAGCAGATCGTATTCTATACACAAATTCACAACAGCTGGGGTTGAGAAGCAAGACATACAGTATAGAATTACAAATCTTCTAGTGAATCTGACAGACATGGACTTCTTGACAGGAGAAATCAATAAGCTCAAGAGAAAAGCACCACAAGATAATGACAAGAAATACATCAAGAGAAGTGAAATTGAAGCAATTCGCCAAGAGGAATATCGCAAACAACAAGAACAGCTCGCTAGTGAACGTGAGAATAGGGAATTGGAGCGCTTACAGCGTCTTGCCGAACATGAATCGGCAAAGCGCAAGAAAACTGCTGATCGTGCGCTTAAGGAGCAAAAGGAGAGTGAGCTTGATCTTGTTGCCATACAGGCAGAATTACGCACGCTCAGACAGCCGATACAGTACTTTGGAGAAGAGCCGGTGGATATCAGGAAAAGATTGGTTCAGTACAAAGCCCGGCAAGAACAGTTGGCCAATTCAACCAGTGCGTTGCTCCGAGAAGTCTACTCGGAGCCCAAGGACGAGGAATTGCCACTCGATGAATCTGGCATTGACATAGACTTGTCACTGCTGAAAGCAGAGGATGAACAGAATAAATCGACACTCCACAACCAAATATTTCTGCTTTTGCGCTTATACATTAAGCAATGGGATCAAGATGTACATGCGCCCCATGTCGATGCTGGAGAGAGTCAGCTTGCCATGCAAAAGCAAGCTAAGGAGCACTTGGCACGACTCCTGCTGCGGCTCAAGACTGGCAATCTACCCATAGACATTCTGACCAATCTATCACATGTCATGTCGAGTATGAAGAAAGCAGACTTTACAGCCGCAAATCGAGCCTACTTGCAAATGTCAATAGGCAAGGCCACCTGGCCAGTAGGTGTCACGTCTGTCGGTATTCATGAGCGGGCGCAACGCGAGAGGGAAAATAAGAAATTGGATAGTGCACATATTTTGGCGGATGAGACCACGAGACAGTGGTTGCAGTCACTGAAAAGACTCATCACGTATCGGGAGAAGCGTGATGTAGATTCGTATTAAACAGTATGATGAAGGTTATGTCAAGTGGACTATCCATCATCGGATGATTTGTCTTTTCATCTTTGGTTTTTTGGGTGGTGCAGTGGCTGCGGGTTGAGCTGGAGCCGGCTCATTCGGTTCATCAGAATTGAGCATGCCTTGCATTCCAGGGAACATGGAACCCATCATACTTGCCAGACCTTCCGCAGCCATACCTTGGCCGGCCATGGCAGGACTGTGGAGTGGTAGAATGTCATTGATCTTCATTCCCTTCGGAACGGCTGCCCTTTTGGACTTTCCGTCTTCCATGCCCGGAACGGGCACTTTATACGGATCCCTCTCTTGCGTAGGATGAGCACACAGGTAACTCGCAATAGCGGCATTCAGTTGTCCCTTGGTCTTTATGCTGTGGTGTATCGATTTGCCGTCTTCGTCCTTGAACTCTACTCTTACTCGTCCTGGATTCGACCAATCTGCAGGATGACATTTTTGTGGCTCAAAGACTATAGAAAAGCCAAGCGTTTTGCCTGCATCAGCGATTGCTTTCGCCAAAGGATTCTTGACCGCTTGTTTGATGCCGACGCGCCGTCCTTGTTTCATCGTTTTTGTGACATCGAAATAGATTGGGTAGAGACAAGACCACTTCTTGAATTGTGCGGTATCCTGAACATACTTTATGCCTTGCGGATTGACTTCGTCCTGGACCATACTAGTTGCGGCGGCTGGTAACTCAGGTAGATCAAAGTCGACATCGTCGTCAAACTCATCTTCAACCTCCGTGAATCTATTTTGAGTCATCGCAAGTGAGCCGTCATCGACAATTTCTTCAATTTGAGCACTACGATGGCTCATGATCAAGTCTAATCAGCGCTAAGCACTGCAATCAGTGCCTCGGGGCAGATGAAACCAATAGAACTAATAGAAATAAGACTCACATGCAGGTATGCATATGCATCTCTACACAAACATCGAAAGGGCTCTCATCGGAGGTAGCGCACGTATGAATGAACTGTGGCTTGTGGACCCCACACGTGAAGATTCAACGCAACTGATCATGATCATGTTGTGATCATCTACGGAAGATTGTGGGCATGACCAAGAAGAGTATCCTATCATCATATGGATTAATACAATAATACGACTCTTACATCTAAGCCCGGCGTTCTAGGCGCTAGTCTGGTAAACTTTCATCCTTGAGCAGGATAATCAAAAGCTCTCTTGCAGGTTTTCACTTGACACCTCGCAGCAGCTGAAACACCGTCTGGCTGTATGAGAGCCACCACAAACCGAGAGCTTTCTGGCCTCGATCGATTCATACTTTTTAGAGTGATTTTGCAAGTCGTGGTCGAGGTCATGACATTCGTAGGCATCTCATGCATCAAGTCACCTTCCAGTCTCCAGACTTTCCACCTTGCTTCTCAATCACATGAATGTTTGAGATCACCATATCCTTGTCGACTGCCTTCAGCATATCATAGATCGTCAGCGCAGCCGTTGAGCACGCCATCAACGCTTCCATTTCAACACCGGTGCTGCCCATACATTCTGCTCGTGCTTCTATCAGTACTTTACTTTGAGCCTGATTGATCTGAAGATCCACGCTGACCTTGCTCAGCGCGATGTTGTGGCACAAAGGTATGATCTCGGACGTGCGTTTCGAAGCCATGATGCCAGCTAGTCTAGCGGTTGCAAGAACATCCCCCTTCTTAACTGAATTGTCCAGGATCAACTGTATCGCTTGCTCGCTCGTTTGTACTTGACCTTGCGCTATCGCGATGCGATGTGATTGAGCTTTGCCTGTGATTGAAACCATGTTGGCCTTCCCCGTGTGATCGACATGAGTCAGATTTGACGAAGAATTCTGACGCAATTGCCACCTCGGTAGTATGTGTTTGATGCTCTTTGAGGGTCGGGTATATACCATCCGTCCATACACACGAGTAGAGCCCTGTAGAAGATCTGTGCATAGTCTTGGAAGACCGTTCATCTGTCTGACGACGGCGACCACGATAGGCTCTTTTTTCTTCAAAATTGCATAGAGAAAGCTTCGATCACACTTCGGAAGCCGCAAGACAAGAACAGTTTACCTGTCGATCAGAGATGCACGATTTTGTGGTAAGAAAGTCTTAACAGCAAGTTCGACTGATCTCTGTGACTTGATAATTAGTGTGGACAGTATATGGAGATCAGCGATCAGTCACGACTATATTCGCACCTAGAGATACCACACAATATTGTGTGGTTGCTCGCAGACAAGTAATCAAGACAAGGCATTGCAGGAGAATCGAAAAAAAGAACTTGGTAAAGGATCACAATAGTACCATGTGCATGCAACCTGGGGCTGAATTACAAGAATTAAAAGAAAATAGAGAAGGTAAATCTAATATCTTTTGCAATTGTATAGTGTTGAAACCAGCTATAAGCGCTTCAACCGGTCACCCAAAACGATGCCATCGCTCTCATCAATACTATGCCCATGCTATGCAATCTCGTGCTGTCCGCACAGTCGGTGTTCCCCATGATCGCCCGTTGCAGTGCGGATATTATATGGACAAAGAACTAATTTGTAGTCTACAAAAAATGCCTCAACCACCTACTACATCAGTAATGTCAAAATGTTTAGTCCGGGTACAGCATACCGATCAAGATCATTGGCCTGTTCTTCATGGTCTCTAATTCCGTGATTCCTGCATGTTGTTTCTTCTTCCGCTTGACAGCAGCTTGTATACACTCCAGGAGCTTGCTGTCGTCGGTGTTCTGGCGCATGATGTCTCTTAAGGATACCTCTGTATTGCCAAATAGACACACTTTGAGATTGCCATCAGATGTGACCCTCAGACGATTGCAACTACCACAGAAATGGTTCGTCATGGATGTGATGAATCCCACCTTGCCTACATGGCCAGGTACTTGCCAAGCCTTCGAAGTGTCATTCTTGTGGTCTTTGACCTTTGTGAACGACGGATATACTGATTTGATCTGCTTGAGCATGTCTTCATAAGACAGCATCTTGTCTTTGTTCCACCTATTGCCGTCGAACGGCATGTACTCGATGAACCGCACCTCCAGAGGACGGTTCTTCGTGAACTGAACAAAGTCGTTAATTTCACCATGATTGAGACCTTTGATCACAACGCAATTGACCTTTAGTGGCTGAATCCCTAGCTTTATTGCAAGATCGATGGTTTCTAGGACAACTTCCAAACCTTTTCGTCGAGACATGAGCTGATACCTCCAAGGGTCCAAGGTATCTAGGCTCAGATTCAAGTGAGTCAAGCCAGCTTGGACGAGCAATGGGAGCTTTCGTTTTAGTGCAATGCCATTACTTGTCATGGCAAGTTCTCGCAGACCATACTGACGTAAGTCACCTAGACGTGACACAAGCTCAACTATGTCCCGTCTCACAGTAGGCTCACCACCAGTGAGGCGTATTTTTGTGACACCCTCCTGCACAAAAGTCCTAGCCAATCGAACAATCTCGTCACTAGAGAGCATCTTATCTTCTGGCTGCAGCTCAACCCCTTCCTCAGGCATGCAATACGTGCAGCGAAGATTGCACTTCTCGGTGATAGAGATTCGCAGGTAATCATGCTGTCTCTGAAAGTTATCCGTTAAGAAATCTGAAAACGGTCGTATAGTGCGCTCTGTAGTGGACATGGACGAACGACTTTCGAGCAATGTGGGCAAATGTCTTGGTTTTACAGCCTCATCTTCTTCAATGGTAGCGAGGCTGGCGCTCGAGGATAGCCTTTTAGTAGTTAGGTGTTGCGTCACATGAGTGAATCGAGATCGCCGCGGCGCGCTAAACACGTTTGATGCCCTCGGTAGATGTCTTGAGCATATCATTGGTTCGACAGGGCTTCCTCCAAGCTTTCTGTGAGCATGCTGGCCGGGTCTCCTTTGACCTTGTGCGTTGTGGAGGACTCGAAACAAGTGGCCACTTCTGAGTATTAATGTTGTTTAGCAGATGGCCGATGATTTGAGATCTGGAGGTTGAGGCGTTTCTCCCGTTCGTTATCTCCCGATGGTCAGCGTCTGGTGGAGCTCCTCCATAGAATAATCTCACTTCGGTTTCCACTGGAGAACAGAACGTGAATAAAGATGTAGACTTCATCAGACTCCTCCTTAGGTTGTTGTACCTCATTCGCCCTTGCCAGCACTGCAAAACCATCAATATACCAAGATGAAAGCTAGAAACTTACGAGATATGGCTAAGCGAGTTGCTGCAGCGGAGAACGAGCCATTACGACAGGCTCTCAGATATATATCTCGAAATACAACGCTAGCTCCGCGAGCCAGAGCACAAGCGCAACTGCAGCTAAGTGATATGCCCTCAAATACACGAATCAATCAAGTGAAGAATCGCTGTGTTGAGACGGCTCGAGGTCGTGGTGTATTTCGGGACTTTAGAATGTGTCGTGTAAGTCGTTTTACCCATAGCGTCATTTGAACACGACCTCATCGACATTTAGTATCAATTCAGGCTGAAGGCACTTGACGGTGAATTGCCTGGAGTCAAAAAGGCTTCTTGGTGATTTGGCTCCTTGAAGAGGAACAAAGATGCAGAACTTGCGATACAATAGATACAAGGACTAGTGGCACGGACTCCATTGATCAGGACTACTTGGAGACCTCACCGACCTCTACAGCACGTAACAACTCTTCGTTACTTGCTTTTTGGCTTTTCTTGCGCTGTCGCTCGAGATATTCGTCACTACGAGCGATTATTCGCCTGACAATCGTTTGTGCGTTCAGATCCTCAAATCTGTGGTGGTCCACTGTTCTCAGCAAGTGCTGGACTTCCTCATATCCGTGATCTTTTGCGGGTAGTGGTAAAGGTCCATGATACACGGACGAACATTCGAACGGCAAGGCCTTTAAGAGAGCCAAAGTCGTGCTATAAGGCACTTCCAGAATGACTGCATCAACATACTAGGTGATCAATAGCGGCTCATGTCGAAAGGGATATGGCTTACCTTGCATGCCAGCAGAGTCAAGGCTCTTTCCTTCAGATTCATTATAGGATAGCTGAAGGATTTATTGACATGAATTGTCTTGTCGTTATGTACACCAACCACGACATATTTGCCTCCTTCTCGAACAGATTTGAGCATTTCCACATGTCCTGGTGTGAAGAGATCCCAGCCGCCATCAGCGTACACTACTTCTTGACCCACCGCCGGTCCACGACCTGCTACCAATTGCTTGGTAGTACCTTGCTTGTAGCGATAGACGGGCGTCCTGGGAGTGGTTGCATCAGTATCAGTAGCGTATAATCTGTACAACTCGACGATATCTGCTGTATAGGGTAGCTCAGAACCCTCAGGATAGTGATGATCCCTCGTATGCAACAACATACGGCCGACCAAATCCGTTGTACTGATTGCCGGTGTCCTCTTACAGACCAGGAAGCGTCCCTTGTCCTTGACTTCCTGATAGCAGTCCACCCCGTTCGCGTCCGTGGTAATGTCGTCACCATGAACAACGTATTGACAGCCTTTCTGATCCATATAGTCTAGGTCCATCACGTAGGGAGCACCTTCCGCAACCTCATCGACCCACTTACAAGCTCCGGCAGCCGTATACCTTTCGTCCGCATTCATGACTGGTATACCCTTGTTCAAAGCAATTTCTTCATCACTATGAACTCCGCAGACTAAGTACTTGCCCATCGTCTTTGCCTGGCGGATGGCTCCTGTATGGCCGTGGTGCATCATGTCCAAGCATCCATCAATGTAGATTCTCTCGTGGGCCATGATTGCTTTACGATATGCCTCGTTTGCCGCAGGAGATGCAGATTATCCTTGTGCTATGTGGTTGAACACAGTCTCGATTCAAGCTCTACGGTTGGGAGGAGTACTACTGATGTATCGCTAATGCACGTTGCGGCCAACTTGTTGTGATGGATGGCGGATCACTATTCCACATAGGCTGTGGCCGGAACCTCCGTAACTCCAAGTATATGAAATTATCAGAAGTGACCTCAGCTATTCAGGACGACTTCAACTACAAACACCATTCGAGTCAAATTATTTTACCTATAACAATTACACTCTTTGCTACAGTGGACACCAGGACTGTTCTGTGAAGCTGCTTGTGCTAGATTTTGGGATTTGATAGCACTTCAGCATAGTAGTGCTGGCTCCGGGACTTTTATTGATTGATCATCTTCAGCAAGCATCTAACAGCGACTTGCATGCTCAAATGTCTACAACGAGCACGTCTCATCGAGTCTCACAATGTCTCTTACCTATCAAGATATGTATATAGCACGGAAAGCTCTACTCCACGAGATCTTTCGTACAAGTTCATCGGCAAAGGTTCGACCTTTAATGATCATGTCTTTGTCAAGACAACGGCCGGTCGTGGTGGTGATGGCTGCGTCTCCTTCTTAAGAGAAAAGTATCTGGCCAAAGGGCCGCCGAATGGCGGTTCTGGCGGTCACGGCGGGGACGTCTACATCATGGCGGTAGAGGGCATGAATTCACTTTCGACGCCACAGATGGTACGCTCTGCTCATGGACAAGGTGGTCGTGGGTCCAGTATGAATGGCAAGAAGGGCGAGGACGTTGTCATCAAAGTTCCAGTAGGGACTGTCGTGCGCGAATTGGACATGCCAGAACGCATGACTCGTTCCGAAGTTGAGGACGAACGTGGTCCATGGGTTCATTATCCACGATACGAAGACGACAATGTAGGTTCAGATCGATTGCGGGAGGCCGAAAAGATCTTGAAAAAACAGCAACGTAGCTTGTTGCCTTCGATAACGAGGTATAGGGAACCAATCAAGAAGATTCTTTTGGATCTAGATACACCTACGCCTGCCAACAACCCGTTCCTGCTGTGCCGTGGTGGCCTCGGCGGTTTCGGCAACACGTTCTTCTTGACCGCGGACAATCGAGCCCCTAGATTTGCATCGAGAGGATTGATGGGTGAGGAAAAGTATTTTGAGCTGGAACTTAAAACATTGGCGGATATCGGCCTTGTCGGCCTTCCAAATGCGGGAAAGAGTACATTCCTGGGAGCAATATCAAATGCGAAGCCTCGAGTCGCGAATTGGGCCTTTACAACTCTCACTCCCTACCTTGGCACGATCTCCGACAATGAAGGAAGATTCACCGTCGCAGACATCCCTGGAATCATTCATGGCGCATCGGAGAATAAAGGATTGGGACACGATTTCTTGAGACACATTGAACGAGCTGAAATTCTGGCTTTCGTGATTGATTTGAGCAATTCCCCTGTGGAAGACTATCTGACACTACGTGCTGAACTAGAGGCATATTCTCCCGGTCTCGAGAGCAGGCAAGCAATCATCATTGGCAACAAAGCTGATCTCGATGGGACCATGGAAGGACTGCGGGATTTGCGACTCAAGGTAGACGAACTGTGGAGTCAGAGTGACTCGTCTGACTACAAGGCGGCCAATCGCGCTCTGAGTAAACCTTTAGTTATACCTTTGAGTTCGAAAGATCAGTTGGGTGTAAAGCAGGCCATTGGTGTTATGAAATCATTGATTGCTGCACAGCGACAACGCAAAACATCACTTCGGGAACGATCGAATGCATCAAACTCACTGGACGAGATCAAGATTATTCAGGGCTGATCTCTGTCATTAATTTGTAATCATAAATATCTTAGCATATATACGCGAGTCCAGATGTACAAAAAGAAAGGTTAAAAATCCATTCCTTCAATCCCATCAAGAAATTCCTCGTCTGGCATATCAAAGTCCTGCTCGACTGCACCGACGTCCGCAGATTTCTTGAGCGCCAGGTTGGATTCGTGTTTGAGCTGATGCTGACGAACTTGATCTTTGTTCCACCACGAAATTCCTTCTTGGTCCTTCTCACCAAATGGCTGAGCCATGTTCCGAAGAAATTTCTTGGCCGCAACAACAGACATGTCGGTACTCAAGTTACTGTTAGCCTCTGTCACGTATTGTTGTATCCACTTTGGCAACTTTGACCTCTTGTCCGCACGCCCAAATCGTTTGTCTGCCAGAACCATGATTCCATAGTCGTCCTTACCTCGAAGAACACGTCCCAAGCATTGTGCTGCATGCCGCATTGCATCAAACGTCAAGAAGTCGTTCTCGCGAATTTGATAGTTATCTCGCAAGAATTCGAGACGAGCTTTCAGAATTCGTGATTCGGTGTATTGATAGGGAATGCCAAACATGAGCACCGTGCGACCATAGTGATGATCGAAATCGATACCTTCAGAGACCTTGCCGCGAGCGACACACAAGAAAATAGCACCTCGACCATTCTCGCATGCCGTTCTATAAGTCTCCAGGGCAAGACTTGTCTCTTGTGCATCTGGAGTTTCGACAAGGATCAGTTTGTACTTCCATACCTCGTCGAGTATACCCATGTTTTGCCACATCGCGATGATGGACTCCATGTATAGATAACTAGGGAAGAAGGCAACGACTCCATCGGGCGTAATGCGCGAGAACTCAATCAGAATATTGCCGTAGTTCCGCACCACACTCGGATCATTTCTAACCTCAAACTTCGAGCTGATGGCAACCTGGTCGCCTCCACGAGTGATCACCATGGGTAAGAAGCAATGTCTCGCGAGTGTCATGCTGTAAGACTCTTGGACGACTGTGTTGAATTGCAGCATCTTAGGATACATGTCTAATGGTGAAAGTGTTCCTGATGTGATGACCACCGAGCTGAACCTATCAAAGACAGGCTTAATGGCTATAGAGGCATCCAGACAGGTAAAGTGAAATATTGGATTGGGTACCGTAGCAGCATCTGACTCAAAAGGCTCGAGAATGAGTAGAAATCCTTTTTCGTAAGTAGCTACCAAGGTAGCAAAGCTGGCAATTTCTTGCAATGGCTGGAAGTCCTCGACATTGGTCAATTCCAACGTCCGAACGAGTGAGGCGAGCCTTTCAGCACAGAATTTGAGCGGCTTTTTCTCGATAAAAGTTAGTTCTTTCAGATGTTGCAGGAAAGACGTTGGAGTTTCAGCTATAACATGTAGTACTTTCATACGAGTTTTGAGATATTCGACGAATCGTCGTAAGAAGGCTACAAAGTGTTCAGCACGTCGGATGTTGCCAGGGATAGCTTCCTGGAGCAGATCGTCAGGTAGTGCTGGATTAGACATGAAAGCATCTTCCTCACGAGCCGCATCGGCCTCTCGGAGGCCACGGACAAGATTCTGGTACTCATTCTGAAGCTTCTCGGCATCTGTGGATTTCATCCTAGGATGTTAGTTCAGCGCAGGACCATGAAAAGATCGTCATACTCGGTAATCTTCGCATCGAGATTATTTACACCTCGAGCTGCTCGTCTGAGTGAATCATCGGTGATGTCAATACTCAGAGACTCGATACAGACGTTATCGATGTTGTGAGCCTCATCGAACACGACAATGCAGTCCTTGGATAACTCTTTAGAGACACGATCTGCTATTTTCGGATCCAATAAATAGTGATAGGAGTAAATGATGATGTTACACAATGGCATCATCCTTCGTGCTGTAAAGTATGGACACGTCTTGTTGTCCTCACCATATTTCAGGATGTCCTCGAAAGAATAGACGCCATTGGGGATGAGATTGTGTGGTTCCAACAGATCAAGATTTTCATGGTATATACAAAGCTCGACGTCTTCACCCGCTCGTTGCTTCTCCTTCACGAATCCGGCTGTCAGTGATCGACAACGAGCGTCTACCACGTTACCTTTCTTCTCTCGCTTCACCGAAGGATGGAGACAGAGGTTCTTCCGTGAAGTCAAACCAAGTCCGCGAAAGTCTTCTTCGTAACCAAGTTCTTGTGATCTGTATTTCATGAGAGCCTTGAGCTCTAACAGTGCTTTCTCAATTTCGGACATCGTCCGAGAACAGTATATCAGCTTTCGATGCTCAGGATAATGTTGCTGATATGCAACAATCAGTGACAGCAAGGAGACAGTCTTTCCCGTGCCTGAAGGCATCTCCAGAACACAGTGTCCCCCAGCATCCAAGGTGCGCTTGAGATCCGTAATGTACTGCAACTGCTCGGGATATATCCTATCATAAGGCCAAAGTATAGGCAGACCATCGATCTCGAACTTCATAGCCAAAGGTTCTCTTCGTATCAATTTTATTTCACGATGTCATTGGAAATCAAGGACGCAGTCGTAGATCAATTGCCACCAACAGGCCTGACAAGTGTGGCACAAAATACTGCTGTGTCACTTATGTCTGCACAAACATGTTGCTTGGTGGTAGCCGCGCAGAAGATCAATGCATGTCGCACTGTCTACAGTCTGGGTCATTCATGCATGCCACTCAGTCTTTTAAGTCCAGTAGCTGATTCACACCATGAATGCTAGCTCTGTCTGAACTGTGTGGAGCGGAGGGTCAAGAGCGGAGGAGTGAGTGATCGGAGGAGTTGCAGATGTCGAAAATGCACTGATCGGACCCATGTGATCAGTAGTGTGATCAATTCTTTTCTTGTCTACCGTCTCGCTATCTCTTGAAAGCCATGGTCAGCTCCGGAGATCACAGATGTGCCTGCATCTGTAGCTGAGAAAGCTATGCGACCCCTAGCAGCGGGATTCTCAGCGCTACAAGCTCACGCGACCACGACAAGGTGGCAAAGGTTTGACAGGTGCTGCTCGGTTGCACTATACTCTAGTACTAAATCGGCTATCTAGGGTTTCAGAACAAATGCGACCTCAAAGAAATTGGCCAAGAAGGACCAGAGATAATGATACCAGCATTGATCATCAGCAGAGCTGTTGTCAAGAGTGCTAGTGCTGGAGCAAGGAAGAAATTTCGCTGGCTCTCATCCTATCTTTTGTATTGAAGACAAGTAAGCTCTGGGTGACCATCGCCAGTGTGTCGTGTCCAGAAGGCAGCAGAGCTGCCCAGGGCATTGGATCGAAATCCTTAAAGTTCAGGTTTAAGAAACCTGCGAGACGTGAGGCGTCATCCCATGAGGCCACGCTTGGAGTTCCTAGTGTTCGAAAAATAGAAGCAAGAAGTGCGAGCTCGCTGTCTCCAGTGCCAGCATCAAAAAGGGTATGATGCTCCGGGTGAATGAGTTGATAGATAGTGCATCCAAAAGCCCACAGATCTATGCTCTCGTTGTAATTAGTATCGCCACTGATTACTTTAGTTTGTGAACACAAGAATCAACGAAACATACAAGAGGAGTTCCGGCGCACGGAATGACCTACATTGTTAGACATCTTCATAACGTTGTTGAGGAGAAGCAGAGGACAGACCCTGTCCCGACCGAGCTCAAAAGTTCTGTACGAGCTTCACCTGCGGAATATGCATCAGTATAAGCTATACCAAGGTCGAGCAATATTGCGCGGGGAACGTTTTGTTTTATGTCTACAACGATGTTGTTAGGACATACATCACGATGGATAATCCCTAGTGCATGTAGATGAGACAGGCCGTTAGCGAGATTGTGCACGATCTTTGATAGATCTGGAGATTGCATTGTCGTGACATAGGTCATGAGACTCAATTCATAGAACGGAAACCAAAGTGAAATCTCTTCAGTCGTGCGATCGAGCTCGTGGTCGATGAGCTCGATTACGTTCGTGTGTTTGTGCTTTCTTAGCGATAACAGAATGGCAAGCTCCCTATCAGGATTGTGTGGTCTGACAGCAAATCTGGTCAAGCGTTTGCAACATACTTGGCGATCACGATCGACATATACCCCGGAGAACGATCCGTTTGTAAGGAAGGTCAGCATTTTTGAGCCCGCGTTTGATCATGAATACAACCTTTGAAAGTTGCTCATAGACTCGGTGGGGAGCGGCTTCACGACCACGGGAAGCCTCTTTCCCATGGCTAGCTAGATGGAAGTATTTATGGATGAATCGTATGTGGTGATCTGTAACTCGTACAATATACGTTTGAAGCTGAAGCTGCCATAGGACTGATGTTACGGTATACGTAGCGCTTGATTGCGAACTACTTCTTGCAATTGATCGTGATCAACTACCAACGATAACTTTCACGTTAATAACGTTGCCGATCAGTATCGATGCACGTGTTCGATCTTGTCGGAGTTCATTCCGGATCCAAGGTTCGGTGCGATCAGCGGAACGCTGTAATGTGGAACTCTTGGAGCTACTCGTAGGCACTCATCGTCGGACCCGCCAATGTGATTCGATTCACCCACAACGACAAAGGGCTTGGAGGTCTCTTACTGCAATTGTCTGATCGCTCGGTCAGTGGCCCCAGTGCCTGAAGAGAATTGACATTCGCGCAATACATTCAAGGGATCATAGTAAGGCGAGCAAGAGGATCAGATGGAGTCGGCATATGCGTCCACCTTTCTGACGACTGTCGAGCCGAACCAAGCTGCTCACATCGTTCGTGATCGAGTGCAAACCAACCGAGCTATTGCAGAGGATTTGGCAGAGTGGTTCCGGGAATTGCAGACAATAGAACAGACTTACTGTAGAAGTCTCGGGAAATTAGCGTCACGCTTGCCACTGACGGATATCGCAAATATGGGGTAGGCGAGGACTGGTGCCTGTGGAATATATCTCTGACGCTGTAGAATCATGGAAAAGCCTTGGAGGCGCACGATCGATGGGATCAACAATCTAGCGACGAATCATTCCAAGTTCGCGACCAAATTGACCCAAGAAATCATCACTCCACTATCGCAATATGACAAGACCCCGGAGAACGGAAACATGGGCATGCTGGAGCGCAATTTGACCCAGATCTCTCGTGATCTTGAGTCCGCCGAAAGTAGAGTATCTAAAGCGGAGCAGAGCAAGTCCAAAAACAAATCGTCCAAGCAGACAGATGCTCAAGACGATTTACGAAAATCTAGAAGCCGTTGGGACAGCGAATCACCAAATACCTTTGAGAAGTTGCAACAAGTTGATGAAGCCCGTGTAGCTTTCTTGCGAGATGCTCTAGTCAAGTTTGAGACGAGCTCGATTGACCTCTACAGTGCACAGATCCAAGCATCGGAAAGTGCTATCGCACATCTCTTGGAGGTGAATCCGACGGATGAACCCATGGACTTCGTCAGCAAAAGGCTGTCTCAAAGCAGTGCTTTGCCGAGTGTCATACGACCTGCTGGTCCTGGTCTGTCTCGCACACTGAGCCAGGGAGACACCGGAAGTGTCAGGTCATCTGGCGGAGCCGCAAGCTCACTAAAGTCAAAATTCGGAACTCTTCTCAAGGGACGTCACTCCGGATCGCCTAACAAGCGTCAATCAATGATGGGCAGTTTTGGAACCTCGTCCGTCAATGGACGTCAAAAACTACCCGAGATGAGGGAAGAACCAGAAGTTGTACGACCAAGTACGCAAACCACTTCGGGAACCGGTTTCAGTGGAAGGACTTACAACGAGTCGTACGAGAATACTGAGACTATCTCAAGTTCACAAGTAGCCCCCACCAACCTCGAGCCAGTGGAGCAGTCTATTGACCAAATTGATCGTGCAAATTTCCTGTCTGCTCATCCATCGGGTCAATCGACCGAGCAGCCGACGGACACCACATCAAATCTGTTCACCACCAACGAGAGCAATACAACGACAGCTTTGCAGAATTCTTTGAGGACCGTCAACATCAGGAGTACCTCGTACACTAATACCAATACAGAAGAAGATCTTGCCGCAATGGACAAGGTCTCCTCCAGTCTTCGAGCTCAGCCGACCGTATCAAGACGCGCACGGGGACGCCGCGATGTTCGTGGCTCAGTGTATAGTCCGGTGCAGAACGAAAGCAGCCAAGTCGCCCACGATGTGCTCGGGTCACCATTGCCACAAATCTCTGAGCCGGAATATCCAGCACAAGCTACTACTATTTTACCATTACCCACAAGCTTTGCAAACCGCCACAGTGTGCTCAATCGACAAGATACGGGAATGTCTCAAGATGGGGCAGACTCGATTCGATCTAGTCGATCGAACACGTCAGCCTTGCCCTTTAACAGACACAATGAACCCTCAACGGATGGGCTACATTTATCGGTGGTCGAAACAATCAGTGTATCTGTACAATCAGATGAATCGACAGCCAATTTCACTGTGAATGGTGAGGCTGCAATAGCCTATCGTAACCCGGTCGATCTGACCCCACTTCAACTGCAAATTCAGTCACCAGACACAATCAATCGCTTAGTCGCTAACAACCACTTGCTCCGGTCAATTGGCGAGCAGGTATACGAATTTGATGCCGGCGCAGCTCCCTCCATGAATACATTGTTCAAGTATCAAGTACAGCCAGATGCCTCGCGACAGTCTAGGTTCATGCCAATCGTGATAAGCCAGAAGTGGTCTACGGAGGAAAATCAGACTAGTGTCAAGTTGGCCTATCGTTTGAATCCCCTTTTTGGTGCCGGATCGTTGACGCTACAAGACGTGGAAGTTAGCGTCTCGGTCAATGGTTCAGCTAATTCTTGCGTTGCAAAGCCATCCGGCACCTTCGTGAAGCGATCCAGTAAGCTTGTTTGGCGATTAAACGAGCTGACGTTGCAGGCTGGAACTGAAGGCGTCTTGTTGGCAAGGTTCAAGACAAATGCCCCTTGTTTACCGACCGATTCAACAGAGATCAAGTTCAAAACTTTGGCAAGTAATATTGCTCGTGGATCAGGATTCGGTGTCTATGCTACTCGATCCAAAAGCAACCCGTTTGACGACACATCAACTACCGAAAATGTCATGGTACAATCAAATTATGTGCTACAGTCTGGTCACTACACTATCAGCACACTGTCCACCTAATACTTAGTAAGTGTGAAATTGTACAATTAGTAAAAGTATGTCTCCATACTGGATGGTTATATATTTCTAAACTTAATCCATGTCAGCATGAATCGTATTGCAGTCCGTCCTAGCAAATCTGCGTGCTCGCTTGCCACATGGCTGTATGTCATCAATGTCAAATATGGTTCACATACCGGATCCTAGGCATGGTTGCATCATACATGTTGCAATCATAGAACATTGCAGGCTGTGATGAATTAGTTAGCCAGATCCGGCATTTTCAGCCGCTGTCTTGCCATCTGAGCCACCGGTACTACACTGTACCGTACTGGCCATGGGGTAATCATGATTCAACGAATACTATATTTGTGCTTGTTGCGTGAATATCCTCAGGTTGACGAGTCACTGCTCATGGCAATTGATGGTACAAGTATGTGCGAAACATAGGCACAATCGTTCCCATTGGCATCAAACAAGACTGGATGCTTGCGAGCACGCAGTTTTACCGCTCTTGACATACCTAGAAGAGCGCAAGTCGGAGAACTTTTGACCGCAAAAAGTCAGGACTGTTGGCA
This sequence comes from Taphrina wiesneri, assembly GCA_005281515.1. Classification (NCBI taxonomy): domain Eukaryota; kingdom Fungi; phylum Ascomycota; class Taphrinomycetes; order Taphrinales; family Taphrinaceae; genus Taphrina; species Taphrina wiesneri. The sequence goes on from RHGK01000002.1 coordinate 277,674, forward strand.
CGTCTTCAGGTCGTAGGGAGTCTACCACTGTCACTAAATCTATCTTAATTGAGCTTCTAGAGCCTAAGGATGCCAGTCACGCATTCTCCTGGGAATCCCTTCGCTTTCTCGCCAGCCAAACCACGAGGACCGTCTTATCACGATGCTCAGATATTCAAGCATTTCCAATCTCCCACGCCCTCGACTAGTATCCAAGCAAAACCCGTGAGTCCTCTGATGGTCGAAGAACTGCAACGACGAGAGTATGTCCTGAAAGAGTTCAAGGAGAATATGCTCCATGATCAGCTTTTGAAAGATGCTCGAATTGAAGAATTGGAGCGACTTTTGTTGGAAGAAAGCAAGAAAATGGAACGCACAGAATCCGACAAACGATTCCTCTTCGAATTGCAAGAGAAGCAGGCCCTTGAGATCTCGACCCTAAAGGATGATTTAGCTAAGGTCAAGAAGGACACCGACACGACAGTCAGAGAGCTCAGATCTTCTATCGGAAAGATGAAGGAAGATCAGATCATGGCCGAAGACTCTTTGCGTGCTTCTGAGCAGTCTCACAATCGCGAACTATCTCAGATGCAATCGAGTCTCGACAATCAGAGGCGTGCAATGGACGCTCTTAAGGCAGATCTAACTAACAAGAACGACATGCTAAGCGAGAAGAATCAACGCATACTTGATCTGGAGAATCGTTGCGATGAACAGGCTGCCCAAGTCGTGACTGGTACTGCCCAAGATTTAGCCTTTGTGACCAAGGAACTGGCGGAATCGCTGTCAAAGAACACTATTCTCGAGACGTCGAATGCCTCGCAACTGGCAAGAATACATCAACTTCAGGAAGCGACTGCCAATATGATCGTCCTGAAAGAAGAAAAGCTTTCTCTTGAAACCAAGTTAAATGTTTTGGACAGCATTCGACAAGAATTGGCAGAGGCTCAGATACGCTTGCTTGATTTGGAAAAGGAAAGGGCAACCTGGGCGGAGTTGCTAGAAGAGAATGAGGAGATGGACTTATCAACCGTGCTGTCAAAGCAAAAGGCCGCTGCAGAGAAAGCCAGTTCTCAGCTTAGACAACTCGAAGAACAATTGGATGATTCCAACACGTTGATAGGCACTCTCCGAACGGAGGTTCAGGAAAAGACCTTTAAGCTGGAGGAACTCTTTTCTCAGCTCGCTAGCGAGAAGAAGGTCGTCGCGAGGCTTGATAGAAGCAAGTCGCTCGCGACAAGAGAAATAAGTTTCTTGCGAGAACAGCTCAAGTCGTACGACCTCGAGGAAGCTTTAGAATCACCAAACTTTGACGCATTGAAAGTGACGCGAATTAATGAGCTGGAGAAGATTATAGATGACTACCGAACGCAATTGGCACAAATTCCAACTCAAGAAGAGTCTAAAGTAGCCGCGGGCACAAAGCGAGCTCGAGAGGAAAGCAATGACTTTAACGAAATTGAGCGTGGGGAATATTTGCGCAAGATAAGAAGTCTAAACGCAGAACTGGAGATTACGAAAAAGGAAGATGCACTCATCAGGAAGGAGATGGAGGCCTTGAAGGCCGCGCACAAAGTCTTAGCAGCCGCTCCGAAACCATCAGGGTCGCCACAACAACACCGAATACTGCAATACAAAAACAACCCAACGAGCATCTATCAGTCCGTTCGCACACAAACACTGAAGGACTTGCGTGTGGAGAATGATGCACTCTTGGCTGAATTGTCAGGCAAAGGCGGCTCTACCGTACCGATCCAATCACTGAGGAACGCCGAGATGGAGATGCGCAAACTAGAAGACACAATCAAGCAAAAGGAGAAACTGATGCAACGTCTAAAGGAAGTATTTTCGGCAAAGTCGAGCGAGTTTAGGGAAGCCGTGTATTCCTTGTTGGGCTACAAACTCGATTTTCTTCCCAATGGTCGAGTTCGCCTGTCGAGCATGTATGCCGAGAAAACGGACCACGCATTCCTTTTTGACGGGGAGGCGGGCACGATGCAATTGTCTGGGGAAGAAAATGGGAATGAAGCGTTCATGGCGTCGGTGGGTAACTTGATCAAGTACTGGTCGGGTGAGAAGAACTCGATTCCCGGCATGTTGTCTGCCTTGACGCTGGAATTACTCGACAAGGCAGGCACAGAAAGTGGAAAGTAGGAGAGGATAGATTGTACATTAATATTTTCCGAGTAGCCGGTACAAGGACACAGGGGATATGTACTCGTTATAAGAATGTAATGTAAAATAATGGATGAAAACTCAAGTGAATATCTCTCAGTCCCGGCCAGACTCCTCCGGTATCGCCCTACGCTGCTGCTTCTGCTAGTCTTGGGCAAGCTGTGATTGAATAGATGGTATGTATATGGTGGTGGTGGTGGTGGTGGTGGTGGTGGTGGTGGTGATGATGATGATGATGATGTCGATGATGATGATGATGATGATGGAGGTCATGGTCAGTATTGACAGAGCGCGAAACTAAAACATGGAAGACTGTGATCGCTCCATCATATTTGGTCGCGCTGCAAGACTCGAAACGCCCTTGACGCGATCGACTTCGCGCTTCATGATGTCGAGAACATTGACGCCCGGCATGTTGGACGATTCGAAGCCCGTCTCGTAGAGTTCCTGTGCATGGAGTCCACACACGAGACTCCGTCGCGACTCGCGGCGACGAGACTCCCTCTTGTCCGGCGAACCAAAGGCAGCACGCTCCGCCACTTCGTCCCAAGGACTGTCCAGCATCGAGCCGGCTCGCTCCTTTGGTTTCGGCGTGTTGGTGAGCCACGGGTCGTCTTCGTTATCGAAGAAGGCGTCGTTGCTCGGCGATGTGAGCATCTGCAGCATTTGTTGACGATGTTCGCGGAGACTGGTGCCCGGACTGGCCATGGCAACTCGTTTGGCAGGTTGTGCTGGCGTCTTGGGAGCGAATAGTCCGACACGATCTTGTCGCATGGGCGAGGACGACGGTGGAGGGGAGAGGACGAGGTCCAGCGCATTGGCAGAGTAGGAAAACTCCTTGCTGAATGCCTCTGAACGACTTGGATAGTCTTCAAAGAGCACAGAATCCTCGAGCAGTGGATTGTTTGGCGGTGAGAAGAAGCCGCTGTCGTCATATCCCCAGAAGGGATTCTTCTTTCGTTTGTCGCCGGTCAGGGGAGGTGAAGCTGGAGCTCGTCCGGAGATGGAGGTGAAGTCAAGAGTTGTCTCGACTGGGGAGACTAGGATGCGCTTCATCTTTGGCAGGCTGTCGAATTCTACATGCCTCTTCTTGGACTCCTTCCTCAGCGTTGTGGCAGCTCCGACATGCCGATTGCCTTGTGACAGTTTCTTGGCCACGCGAGACTTTAGGAACTGGCCTTCGCAGCCGGCCTCGACGGTCCAGTAGTGTCCCTTTCCCGGCTCGTCCTTTGGCCTCTCGACTTTGACGAAGGCCTTGTTGAGGCTGAGATTGTGACGGATGGAATTCTGCCAACCCGCTTCGGATTGAGAGTAGTAGCTGAATGTCCCAGAGATCCAGTTGTAGATGGCCGACAGGGTCAGCTTCTTGTCGGACGCGCGCAAGATGGCCATGCCAATCAGTGTCGCGTAAGAATAAGCTGGCTTGGAACCGTCATCGACAGGCAACTCCATTTCAGAGACCTCTGTCGTCGCATGTTCGTCCGTGGTGGGCGAATCGAGTGCGAGATCAGGTTGTGCTGGGGATGTCTTTGGCGTGATGAGCTGTACCGGCTTCTTCTGTACCTTTTGCGTGGGCTGGATGTGCTGATGGATGGCGGTCGCTGAAAAGGTCGGGGGCGGAGGATAGAATGTTGTCGTACAAGCGCCCTTCATCGGCGAACCCCTGCCTCCGTCGGGCAAGAGTTGCGCTTCATTCATGGGTGGGCGGAGCGAGGTCAGCTCCGAAAGTGGTAAGCGGTTGTTTGCAGGTATAGAACGCGTCGCGACTGTCGGCGCGGCATCCTCAATCGATCTGTGAATCTTTTGCGGTGAAGTTGATTGCTTCATTGCGCAAGGCGCGAGTTGTACCGGTGGAGAGATCATTTGTCTTTCAGCACCTCAGACGCGCGACGATAGGATGATGGACGAGGTGCTAAGACGATCTAGCGTCCCGAGTAGGAAGGTTCGAGATTGCCAACGACCTCGTAAGGATGAGTTTTGTGAGGATGACTGGTTACAAGATCGGTTTCGGCCAGTACGAGAGTTGAAAGTACTGGACGAAAGAGGAGATACGGCGGCGGCGGCGGAGAAGGAGGAGGCGAGCGTAGAAAGGACGATTGAAGATGAAGTGATGGTAGTAGTAGTAGTTGAAGAAGGATAGGATAGGATAGGATAGGGTGGGTGGTGATGAAGAAGGTCGGAGGAGGGAGAGGAGAGGGAAGGAAGGGGTCATCCGCCGGTGGACGGGAGTTTTTCCTGTGGAGAGGATGCCATCTGATCGGGAAGTGAGACACGGTGTACGAGCAGTGAGTATAATCACTACCGAGTGAGTCCTACCGAGTGAGCGGGCGGGCGGGCGAGTCCTTCTGGGCGAGTGACTGAGTGAATGCAGGGGTAAGAAGAGAGCGAAAAGAGCGAAACCGAAATTCCTCTCCTCCCATTCCCATTCGACGCCACTCGACGCCCAGATCCTGTCTCTTCCCCCTGCTGCTGCTGCTGCAGCAACAACTCCAGCTACTCACAACTGTTGTAATGACGACTATACCGATATATTCTAGTCCTTTGTCTGTTGTTGCTTTGTCCTCAACTGCACTACCGTTTCATGCCACATGTACAATATTGGCCTGTATCAGAGTATCAACACTAGATAATAATCTTGTTCCGGCCGCACGCCTGGTGTCCACCCTGCATGTCTGCACCACTGGCCATGGACATGGTCGATGCATCACATCACATCGCATCGCATAAACTGACATGAGCATCAGCAGGGTCGCAGCTTCTTTTCTTCCACTGCTGATTCTTCCCTCTTGCCCAATCCTCTCACCTGGCCGCTTATCTCGAATGGGACACACATTCCAATCGACATCATAGGGGCGTTCTACCCCTTGATTAGCTCGGTGGACGCTTTGTCACCTGCCAAAGCGCCCGGCGGAGTGGTCCTGACGGGGCCCATCTTGTTGCTGCTGCCGTGCATGGGGCCAGACAGTTGTCTACTCCCCTGTCCTGTCCTGTCACGTCCTGCGCATGCTGTCCAGATCAAGTTTCACTCGCCCATGTCCTGAGCTTTCTTTGTTGCTTGCCCAAAAGTTGTTACGTCACCGGCACAGCACTAGCCCTGAAATGGACCTTGGAATGGTTCAGCTGCTCAGGTGGTCCAGGCAATATACGGTATCACAAGCCACTTTCCTTCATGCGCACATAGTCATCAGCAATAGTGGTATTATAGCCTGATGATCTGGTGACAGACGTAGCATAGCCGAGGTCATCAACAACCTCAAAGAGTCTCGTCCATTACTTTTCTAAATATTGCACTTATCTGATCGTCCGTCAAGGCAGCGGCATGGCACAACCGCCTCAGGCTACGAAGGCTGGATTCAGCATGACGGACAACGTCAGGTACAAGGGCAGGGAACGTTCTTTCTTGATCATTTCCTTCTTTGATGCCACTAGAGTCGACCGCTTCAGGAGTTGGGATCGCAGTCTCAACCTGAGTCTCATACCGAGCGTAATAGTCTTCCGAGCCAGCCTCTGACTCTTGTTTGCAGGACGCTTCACAATCGTCCTTGCCATATGAACCCCAATAATCATCGAGGTCATCTTCTTGGTTCGAATCTGCGCTCGCGTATATCGGGACTGATTGTCCTGCAAATTTCGACCTGCTGATCGTTTCCAATTCTTGAATAGTATCAACCAAGTCGAGTCGGGATCCAGGGGATTCTTGTGGATGACTTGTCGAGATTGCTTGAAGTTTCCAATCAAGCTCGAGAGAATCCGCGTCCACAGCAAGACAAAGGCGCAACCATAGATGGCATTCGCCACCAGCCCGATACGCTTGACCAATGCCGTTTATGGTGATTTCCACAAAAGCGAAATAGGTTTCTTGATCTACACACGTATAACCAAGGAGCTTCTCTTGCTGATCAAACTCGCGAGAACCTACAAGCGCAAGTTGTAATTTGTGCCCATCCTCTTTGTCCCACGCAAGATATTGTACCCAGTCATTCTGAGGACCCGAGCCCAATAGCTGAATTCTCTGTTGAAGAATTGAGCTTGATGATCGGAGTGTGCATGACTTGGATTCTGGGGTGAGAGGTATCAGGTAGAGATCGGCGAGGAAGTGTGGTGAGGGTGGTTGCAAGCGGTTCATTGAACTTTTCGTACGAGATCCTTGGCCAGGTAGTACTTTTGTTCCTTTTCAAAGCCCAACAAGTTGTCGCAATCTGCACAAGATATGTAAATCTGACCTTCTAGCGGACGAGATTGTCCAATGTTGTCGAAGTCGAAAACCTTGTCAATGACGAAGTATTCCTTGGAATGTTGCAGTGCTGGAATAGGCTCTCGTGAGATACTCCGTAAACCTCCACGAATGACGATACACGGGCAATATTTGCACTGATACTTCCTTGTGATGTTCTCCTGGACCTTTAGACTCATTTCGTGATCGGAACCAGACTCTAACGTTTGCGTCCTTGAAAGCAAGCTGAGTAACTCCATGCAGCTGTCGTCAACGGTAGTTGTGTGCACACAGTGCCCAGTGGGGAGAGGATGATCTGATTCCACAATACTCATGCTCGGCAGCCAAATTTCATCTCGTGACCCTACGATTGTGGAGCAATTGTGCACACACCTGGGCAGAGAACCAGATGTCCAGGTGGAAAGCAGGTAAACGATAGTAGTGCTCATGAGCATCCGAGCGAGTTCCTCCACAGCAAAAGTGTGCATCAGTCATACTTTCGAATATTAACAAAGGCCAATCTTCCCATACATTTGACGCTCCAACAAGGAAAAGAGAACACGGCGAACATGTCAGCGGCGACGAGGACCTTGAAAATAAAAACTGGTGCAGTGAAACGTTTAGCCAAGGATGTACAGTATAGTCAGAAGGAAAGCGAAAGCGAGCGCAACAGGATGTCTACATTGAAGGCTAACGGCGGAGACGAATACGAAATCAGAGCGCAAGACAAGGTCATCGCGGATGCTGATCAAATGATACCAGACTACAAGAAGAGGCTTGTCGCAGCAATCGAAGAATTGGAAGAACTGACTGTAAGTGATTTGTGTGAATCAACGTACAGCAAGATTAAGTCCTACAGACATCGGGCGAGCCGGCTTTGCAAGATTCCGACGAGCTCAAGAGTGCGAATGAAGTCCTTAGTGAAGCCAAAAAACAACTATAGGTGAACACTCTCACGCTTGTGCTACGATAACGTGTTCTAATGCGCATTTCATTGTCGTTAACGTGGTTTCATCATTCCACTCCAGCATGGTCACTTAATTTCACCCGAAAGTAGCAGATTGGATGAGCTGAACACAAGCTCGATAGAGCCTTGCGACCTTCTGACCAAATCAAGAGTTTTACGATATGATGCAGCTCTTTCCATTGCCTGCTGGTGCTGTACTACCGATGTCAGCGTTCCTCACTCTTTACCTCCTTGGTGCACTCACGGATTCTCTTGCTTCTCAACCTCGGAAATGATGAGCTCAAAGGCCTTGGCAACGTTCTCGTTGTGGCGAGCAGAAGCTTCGGTCCAGGAGCATTTCCAATCTTCTGCCAGGGCTTTGCCCTCCTCTACCGAGACTTGACGTTGAATATGTAGATCGCTCTTGTTTCCGACCACGACGATGGGAACCCAATCAGTTCCCGTGTGATCGAGGATCTTGTCCCGTATGATTTTTACCATTTCGAAAGAGCTCTTGCTAGCAACGGAATAGACCAGCACATAACCGTGTATTCCAACAGAATGCTTTGAATTCAGGATACTGTATTCATCCTTAAGACGGTAAGCAAAGGTCTTGTGTCTTCACGTCATACTTACCTGACCAGCTGTGTCAATGATCTCTGTCGCAAATTCAGTTCCTTTGTACTTGATTACCTTCGAGAATGTATTCTCGATGGTTGGATAGTAAGATTCGACGAAGTGATTTTCAACAAATTGAACTGTCAAACTAGCCTGAATTAGTGGCCAACATCAGCATAGATCCATTCATCGAACCTTGATTTACCGACTGATCGGCTACCAAGCACAGCGACCCGTCGTGATTTCATTGTCTGGGGAGACATGATGAACAGGCAGTGATCCTATCCTTGTTGCCGGACTGCGAACAAAGTTTTATCTCAACTGCCTTTGTGCAGCTAATTGTTCAGTGTTGCACGTTCAGCGCAGCCGTTGATGGACAATCTACAGTGTTGCGATTGTGCTAGGGCCGAAGTAGTCTGCGATCCCCCAAAGGCAATGGGATTCATGATTGAGGTCGGTCCTACAGGGCTTGGTAGTCGTGATTGCGCTGAATGCGGCACTGCCTGCCAAAGTGGGGTTGCCTTCGGCAGAACCCCGGTCAATTCGTTCCTTCAACAAGGCGTAAAGCTCCATAGCCTACGCATGCAATTTCTGCTAAAGCGGACTCTAAAACGAAGTCGTCACAATTGTTTGCAAAGGACCATTTGTTCGATGACAGACACACAAGCATTGAATCATTAAAAGTCTGGATCACTTTCCGAAAATGAGTAAGTCAATAATACAGCACAACATGCCACTAAGATAGTGACGATTCGTACGTGGACTCCATATGAACCTGATCAAGAGGTGTGAAATGAGAGAATCCATCCTGGTAGACTGCTACACGATCTCGTAACCAATAAGCCCTAATGCTAATCATACACCCACCAATCAGACGTCCACCTCAGCTTTAATGCCGTGATCGGAATCTCTTTCATGAACATGTAGGTACATTTTTTAGTTGTCCAGACATGTGAGTGTCCACAAGTTAGCCATGTAAAAGCTTAAATTGTAGCGAAGCAAGTGGGACCCGCCGCAGCAGTACTCATACAAATCTTTTGCAAGGTTGTGTCTGCCGCCCATATCTTGCCACGATCCGCTAGAGCTGTAATCTCATTCCAGATTTTCTTTCCAGGGTTTGAAGCATGTGGCTTGGCCATCGAGAGCACTCGGGCAGGCAAACGGAAGTCCTGCCTCATTTAAATCTCAGCAGTAGCCAAAGAACAAGGCTGACAGGGCAAGGGGTGCTTCATGATGAGCCCAAAATGGGAGACACGAGGCATTCCATCGAGCAGGTGTTACTTAACACAGATCCTGATTTTGCACATTCAGACTTACGCCCGTGCAAAAGTACCTATCTACTGTGCCTGCAGGCTGGTTGAAGCATCTCAAGATCGAAACGACATTCCGACGTCATTTCACCAAGACCTATCAGCCTTCTTGCGCACGAGGAGAAAAATATCGTGCCACTCGATTGTGCATACATCAAAACAACGCAAGGAAAGGGTTCGCTGGTACCCACATCAGAGTTGTTGAAACAGAAACATCTATAGATACAGCGGCCAAGCCATGATCAAGACAGTAGTTAAGCAGTAAGCCTGGCCGACCGTGTGCGCAAACAGCGTCTACTAGTAGCCAAGACGAGAGAGTTGAGCGAGAGACACGGAACAGAGCCCGGGGGGCAGCCCAAGCTCTCAAGAACCTTGGGAATTCTGGAATGTTGACACCACGAGCGGACGCCAGACTTCAGCCACCCACGAACGAGGCAAGTACGTCATGGAAACAAACGGCAGTTCTCCTCTGGTTGGCTGAGCAGCTCACGGCATAGCAACAGACTCACGTCTCTCCCCCAGGCCAGAGACTCCCTCACAAGAAGCGCGCTGGCTGATTGGCTGACTGGCTTTCGAGGACGACAAGCAACCGTCATCCTCGAACACTAACCGGTCTCGCAGTTCAATCAGTCTCTTCTCGTCTCGTCTCGCATTCCCAACGCAGCCGCTTTGCTATATAACCTGCCTGGATCCCACTTGCCAGCGCGACGAAGTTTCCCCCCCTGACAGCCTTTAGAAGTCTATCTTCCTACCCGTCTCGTCCAGAAACGTTACAGGATCATGGCATCCGTAAGTTGATTTTCGCTTGCTTGTCCAGCCTGCGCTGACCAGTCCTACAGAACAACCCCTCCAAGGGTGAAGTCGCTGCGCCGACGATCCGCAAGGATCGAGATGCCGCAATCGAGCGAGAGATGCAATACTATGGGTACATCCTCCCTTTCTCACTGCCAGATCAATACTGACCGCTTCCAGCGTCTTCGAAGCCTTTTCGAACGGCAAATTGCCTTCTAACAAGCAGATTGACGTTGCCATGAACTCAGCCTTGGCATCTGACATGCTTTCAAATCCTAGCAAAGAACTTTCGCGAGAAGGTAGAGAGCTTGTAGGTGATTTGCGTGACGTAATCAAGAATGCACAAGTCTTATTGCTGTCCAAAAATCACCGAGAGTCCATCCAAAAGTTCGTGTACTACTGTACCGAGGCTGACCCTTCAGCCGCGACTCCAAATGCACCAGTTTCGAGTGACAAGGCCAAGAGGGATGCTGATCGATCTCTCCAATCCCTCAAAACTCTTGGAACATTAGTCATCACTAATGGACAATTCCGAAAGCTTCTCAGCGATGCAGGACTCTTGCTACGTGACATGGCCGCAGACGCCACTGACAAAGCTACGGGCCAGCTCGGAAAGATTGGTGACAAGGTTCGACCAGACGAGTCACAGCGAAAGCAAATTGATGAGGCTGCTCCAGACCACCAATGGCACGAGAAGCCAGATGTTGGTAGCTTGAAACAGCAGGCCAAGGATGGTTTGAACCAAGCCAAAGGCCAAGCTCAGCAAGCTAAAAATCAGGCTGTAGGTGCTAAGAAGGACTACCAAAATAGTGACAGCACTGAAGAAGCTCAACGCAAGATTCAAAACCGAGCTGACAGAAACACCTCTGGCTCGGCCAACGACAAAGCACAAGAGGCTAAGGACACTGCTGTGCAGAAGAAGGAGGAAACGAAGCAGCAGACCAGGGAGTATCTCAAGGACAAAGTTCCTGAAGAGCGTCGAGATGCTGCCATTCAGCGTCTGAAAAAGATGGTCGTCGAGATTCAAGACCACGAGGATTACAATGATGCTATTGACTCCTTACTTTCCATGGCAGAGCAGTACAAAGGTCACGCCCACAACGTTACCAAGCAAACTGCAAGCACTGTTCAGCAGGGTCATTCAAGCTCTTCCAACCTACAGAAAGCAGAGCAAGAGCTGAAAATTCTCCTAGAATACTTTGCTAACTCTACTTCGATGGACGATATGATTGATGCTGTTAACGACATCTACGAGGATGCTGACAAGGATCCAAAACTCAAGAGATGGTTCAATGAAGTTGATTCCTACATTCGACGAGTGCTCAAGGAAACTGGTTACATTTTGTCCGAGGATGCTGACAAGAAATACAATGAACTTGAGCAGCGTGGTCGAGACTTTGCGAATGGACGATACAAGGAGCACTTTGACCGACTCTCTGATGAGTTCACTCGATTCTTCAACGAGATGACAAAGGATCCACAAAACGTCAAGTTCGGAGATTCAGTCCAGAAGCTATTGGATGATCTCGGCACCGACTCAAACGGAAACATGAAGTTCAAGAAGCACTTGTTGACTGATGTCACAAATGTCCTGATCCCTTCGGCGCTGAAGAAGATCAACTACGTCCCAATTCCTCGCATCGAAGTTTCGGATCCAAAGGTCGATCTCATTGTTGAGAATCTTATCTTACAAGGCCAGAATATCATGCCTAATGTGATCGAAGTGGAGAACCACAACTTCCTCAAGTATAGTGCTTATAAGCGCATATCCAACGCGCATGATCATATGCTTAGGCTGAAACTCAGTCAGATTCAGCTTGACCTTAAAGATATTGCTTATTATTTCAAGCAGAAGGATGGTTTCCCACATCTGAAGGATCAAGGTCTAATGGACATCAAGATTTCTGGCCGTGGTCTGACTGCGAACGTTGGTCTTGAAACATCGCCAGATTCAGACACTCGACACGCTTTCTTTAAGCCAGCGGTTGTCAAGGTCGAAATCCACAGTATGGATGTGAAGCTCACCAAATCGAGCCACAAAGTTCTGTTTTCCGTCTTCCGACCACTCCTTATGAGCATCATGAAGCCAGCCATTGCTAAAGCTGCCGAGATTCAAATTACCAAATCCTTGCAGGACGCCGATGACTACCTTTACTCAATTTACAAGGACGTTCAGCGCGAGAAAAAGAAGATCGAGAACAAACCTGCTGACGAGAAGGTCGGGGAGCTCAAGATGTACACGAACACTATTCAGCGCAGGTTCAACGAGAACAAGGAGCAGAAGAAGAAGAGAGCAGAGGAGGTCGCTGATCGTGCTAAGCAAACTAAGGTAAACATTGCTGCCACTCGAGAAGGCACTATGTTCAAGGATGTTAAGCTTGCTGGAGGTGTATCCTCGAACATTGCTACTGACATGAAACGACGAGCTAGAGAGGGCCAAGACTGGCACTCTCCAATGTTCTCGATTGGCAATGCTAGAGAATCGTCGCACATTCCAAAACCGAAGGAAATCACCAGGAAGTCTCCTCACGGTCGAGCTACGGTCAACGGTGGCGAGCACCCCAACGCAAATGCGGGAAGCTCAGGCAATCGTGGTACAATCGACAGCACCAATGCAGGCAGATCAGCGCCATACGAGTACTCGAGCACTGGGCAAACAGGAAGTTCAGCTTACGATCAGGGTTATGCACTATCCCAGAACCAGGCCACAGGAACTTCAGCGAACAGTCAAGGATACCAGGCTCAGTCTGGTAGTACTGGACTGTTCAACGAGCCAACGAGCGCTACATATGCCGCTGGATCCTCATCACACCAAACTGGTGTAGCATCTGGATACTCCAGCAACACTCAAGCGTATTCTGGGGAGGTTGGATCTTCGACACACGCACACTCGAACACATATACCACTGACAGCTACACCACTGGAGGCCAGGGAATTGCCAGTGGTGCCACTCAAGCCGATGTATACACCGGTGCTGCTGCTCATGGGTCTCAGTCTACGTATGTGGACGGTCCAGAGCTAGCTCCAGCTCTTCCACGAGCTTGAACAATCATACCAGAGAGCTTTAATTAATGATGTGCGTATTATAGTTTAATGACTCGATCTCCTGGTTGTAGTATAAGATTGTCGAACTAGTAGGTTGGCTCTCACGTCAATGACTCAGCCATACAATAAATAGTAATTTATAGCAGTAAAGCCGTGCATACTCGTCTTTCTATATTCTTGCAGTCCTTGCCGTACAATGCTAATCTGTGCCATCTTACAGAAAGATAGAATCTGAGAAAGATTGAAGGTTCTTCCGGAAGACGTTATCGCTATCGAGCTCTATTGAGTCTTGAAGACAGCGAAGTCCATGCTTCACACTCAACTTGGCTTGTTCATCCGATTCCTTGGCCAGACTAGAAGTAAGTCTATCACGAAAGAGATGAAAATGCAGTAGAGCGATAAATCCTCCAACACTTTTCCAATTCGCCTACGGCTTGTCAGTCTCGCTACTTAATCTTGTTGGGCACATACTTCAAGCAAGGCGCCATGCATGACTTCGAGCAGATTGTTCTTGTTGACTGGAGAACTCAGTATATGTAGATTGTTTTCGCGGCCACAGAATCATACCTTTTTCTCTCATCAACGCCTGCGCGTTGACGGACTCTTCCGCCAAGCATATCAGTAGGCCGAGGCACAAAGCCAGCTCGTCAGGAGGCTCCTCGGCGCTCTTGTTGGTGCATGACTGGGGAACATAGTCTAATAGTGGTTGTAGGAATGTCGCATGGCATAGTAATGCTGTCCATCTCGATTTGTTGTTGACTAGATTGATGAAGCACCGAAAGAAACTGCAAAGCGCAAGAGACTTGCAAGGACTCGTGGAACTCTTGATGGCACATAGAGCGACCACCAATTGCACGAGAGCTTCGAGCTTCTCCCGAGATGCTTGTGCTAACACGTCTGAATTCAAATGCTCTAAAATCGTTGCAGTCATTTGGATTTCAGCCAAGACTGGCGTCAGGTCGGCATAGTGGGCCGGCACTGTTCCAAGTACAGTTGAAGAGAACTCATGTGCATCTAGCCCATTCTGGCAACACAAATTGAGACCTATGAGCGCTAGCAATCTCGGCGACAAACGCGAAGTTTCCGTAGAGCCGGAGAATGCGTCAGATTTGGCCACCTCTGAACGTAATTCCAGTATGGAAGCTTTACTCATTTTTGACATTTTGATGGATTTGCTCGTCACATAGTCAGAGACATCTTTTTCGTAGTCCATAGCACGCTTTAGTATATAAGACTGATTCTTCGACAACTTTGCATGGTCGAGATGCTGAAAAAGGACTGTGAGGATGACCATCAGTACAAATATGGATACTGGATCGTGCACTTTCTTGCAAGATTTCCAAATTGTCTCGTCAAGATCCGCAGCACGAAACCTCCTAGCGAAATCTCGCGAGGACAATTTATGAGCCAATTCTATTAGAGTAGATTGCATTGTTTCACCTGAGTCCAAGCCCTCCAACAGATACGACGCTTCGCCAATAAATCTTTTGTTCTCACCACCTTGTCTGAGTTCATGCAGATTTTTGATGCTTACTGATGTGCCTTCGACATCACTGGCATCACTATCAGTCTCCACAACTGGAGTCGCTGTGGCTGGTACTAGTAAGTCATCGTCAAAGTCTCCTGTAGCCACATCGACCAGGAAACTTCGTTGTTTAGAATATGTTGATCTTGTTGATTGTGGAAGAGGTTCGTCCTTTCGTAGAGGCTCTTGTAAGATGGCGGTGTCAGAACTATCGACAGGCATGCGTTGCTCAAGACAGCCATCCTGCTGCGACTGCCCGTATAGGTTATTCTCGGCAGACTCGAGTAGTTTCTCCAAATTATTGACATCGTCCTCCGAATCAGGAACTTCCCGGACGTCGTTTTGTTCCTTGTTCTTGATATTTCTGGAGCTTTTGAGGGCATGTAGTAGCCGCCTTGGTCTTGTATCGAGTCTGAGAGTATTTGCGATCTTGCTATCAAAGAGACTGCTGATATCATGTTTCTGTGGTGATGGTTGTGGGATATGTGATAGGTTTCCCATGTGTATGTACGGAGTCTGCGTTCTTGCTGGGGGCTCAAGGTCAATTTCGCCGTCACTGGCATCAAAGGCCAAAAACGTTGAGCTCTTCCCTGCCACTGCAACAGATTTGGCTAGCTTCCCGTTGACCTCATTATACTGGTCTCTCTGGTTTGGCAGGTTCGCCGTGCGTTCGGAGCCTCTTTTGCTCGGACCATCAGCCTCAACGTTGTGCAACCTGAAAGTAGATCCGTGAGACGAAGGAGCATGTCCCCGGGACTTTGATGTTCCGAACCCTATTGCTTGGTCACCTTCTCTCGATATCTGGATAGCAAGGGCAATGTCGTTCTCAAACTGTGCTTGTGAGCTAGACTGTTGTTCCGCATCAGCTATACTTGGCTCGCTAAGCTCGGCAGACTTTCCTTTGCCTTTGTCGCCTTTGCCATAGGAGAGAGCCACTGGATTCAGTTCATGCAATTGAGGTGCTTGCAGGGAGGCGGGAGCTTTTCGAGGGGATTTGCGCACTGGTAGTGTTTTTGTTTGTCTTCTACTCTGCTTAATCTGCTCTTGAGCGATTATCTTAGTCGTATGTTCTGTAGCCGAAGCCTGATTCTTGGAAGCTTCTTGTTCTTCTTCAAGTGGCTGGAATTTGCTCTTTGTGATTCGTTCTTGGTCATCAAAATCGAAAATATCCTTTTCTGATGTCGGTTTTCGTGGTATCGAGGCCATCATGGAGAATATCGAGGATGTTGGCGCAATCGCCTTAAGATGCAAAACTTGACTGAGATTATCACGAGGTGTCCGCGCTGCCAAGGCCGAGCTGACTGTAAACGAATCACCGGGTGTTGTATCAATCGTCTCGTCCCAGGAGAGATCTGCTGAATGCGAGTGTCTCTTTCGCTTGCCATAGCTGAATTTTAGTGGAGTGCGCATCTGTTCTATTGCTGTGCAGAATGAGCTGTGTCGTAGATCGATTTTTTCCTGCTCCTTCTTTGCTCACGAAAGTTCACATCCATGAGAACACTGCATGTACGAGATCGAGAAAGTCAAAAAGACAAGACCATTTGCATCGGAATTGAGGACGACCAAAAGACTATCCTGAGCTCAGCTCTAAGCGCAAGAAGACCCAAACGCCGAACGCGAAAGCAGTCATCTACATAAAAAGACATGCAACAATGTAATCTGACATACCGACTGACTTTCTTGATGATTGACGATTATCCGACCCAGGCCTGCCCAAGTGGCCAAGCATAGCTATTGCGGAGTTTTTGGTGCTCGTACTCCAAGTCTGCAGATGCGATGGCCTCAAGTGGCTTTTGTCTCCGCAATCTGACGTCTTTCTGCCCGAATGTCTTCAATCACGAGAGACTTTGCTTTGTTCGTGCTCATCGCACAAGAACATCTGATTTTGCTTAGTCAATTTATTGGTGACTCCACTGGGTCAAGCAACCCCGATCATCTTGTCAGGACATCTCGGATGCCCAAGAAACTGACATCGCGAATACCAAGAGAGCACGAACTATCTTTGGAGGACATCGGTGCTTTGATTAAGCAAGGCTCGACAAAAAACATTGTCATCTGTGCTGGCGCAGGTATCAGTACTTCTGCTGGGATACCGGACTTCAGAAGTCCCAAGACTGGGTTGTATCATAATCTGAAGAAGCTCAATCTAGATTATCCGGAACAAGTTTTTGACATTGAATTTTTCAGGCGCCGACCAGAGCCTTTCTATCAACTCGCGCATGAACTATACCCCGGAAATTTCAGTCCGACATTGACGCATTCCTTTATCCGGTTGCTACACGACAAAGGATTACTTCTCCGATGCTTCACACAAAATATCGACACTCTCGAACGTCGTGCAGGCATCCCAGAGGAGCAACTAGTGGAAGCTCATGGTTCTTTCGCTGGCAATCATTGCATATCGTCTAAGTGTGGTGCTGAGGCTGATGCCGATGATACTGAAGAGGTCATCAAAAAGAGGGAGATACCGCGATGCAAGTTATGTAAAGCCCTGGTAAAGCCAGATATAGTGTTCTTTGGCGAAGGGCTACCGGAAGTATTCTTCGAGCGTATGGGAGACTTTCGCAGGGCTGATCTGCTGATTGTCATGGGTACCTCACTTCAAGTACAACCTTTCGCTTCGCTGCCGGACAAGGTCAAACGTGACTGTCCACGACTGCTGATCAATCTCGAGGAAGTCGGAGACTTCTCTCGGCCATTGGATGTTGTCAAACTTGGGCCGTGCGATGAACTTTTGAAAGAGCTTGCTGAAATATGTGGATGGAGCAAAGAGCTCGAGGAAATTTACGAACGCAACAAGAACAAGAATAGCAAAATCTCTACAAGGCATCACAGCGCCACAAATACAGACAAGACACGTTCGGGAGAGAAGACCAAGCCAGACCCGCATGCAGAAGTAGATGAAATCGTTGATAAACTGAAGGGCACGAATTTGTGATGTGCAATGGGGGATCTGAAAGGACAAAAGCCATGTTCATGTTACATTATTGTTCTACCTGGTACAAGCTTTCGCAATAATGCCTCAGCTAAATGTGTTTCGTAGCCTTTGTATATAAAGCAGAATGTATAGATAGCGTAGCTCGAATCGACGACTGCAACTTGTACAACCAAGTTTAAGCTTTGCACTGGCCAAGAAGCTTAAGATATGTAATTAGACTTAACGGAATCCGCCGAGAATTGAACAAACTTCAGCCACTCCGGGCTGATGGCGCATCTCATGATTGACCACCCGGGCACGACACCTGCAGCTCTGTTTCTGCAATTGTTGCACTCACTTGCGAGCAGCTTTCATTTTCTGAGACCCTGTGATACAGGCCTTTCATACAGCAGGTGGGATTGGCAAGGTTCACCATCCATAGTCTCGCAAGTACTGCAGCCAGCATCTACTTTACGCTCGATCCCCCCGATATGTCAGTCGACGCTAATGCAGCGACTATCTCTAATGGCACTACTCATGAAAACGTCAACGTGCTCAACCAGACACAGCAATTGATAGCACTTCTAACCACTATTCGCGACAAGGAGACCTCTCGTGGTGATTTTATATTCTATTCTAATCGTATCATACGTCTGCTTGTAGAAGAAGGTTTGAATTATCTCCCAGTGATCGAGCGTACAGTCTCGACAGCGACAGGGAATGATTACAACGGTGTGACTTTCGAGGGCAGAATCTGTGGAGTGTCGATCATGCGCGCGGGTGAGTCAATGGAGCAAGGTCTCAGAGATTGTTGTCGGAGTGTACGGATCGGCAAGATCCTGATACAACGAGACGAGGAAACGGCGAAAGCAAAGCTGTATTACTCTAAATTGCCAGAAGATATCGCTTCGCGATGGGTCTTTCTTCTTGATCCTATGCTTGCTACGGGCGGCAGTGCAATTAAAGCAGTAGATGTCCTGGTAAGCAACACACTTCTACAATTTCCGGAGTTTGTGCTGACAGTGTGCTCAGCGTGAACGAGGTGTACCGGAGGAACGCATCATTTTCTTGAACCTCATTTCAGCCCCGGAGGGAATCGCGACCTTCAAAAAGAACTTCCCGAAACTTCGAGGTAAGCAATGCTACAGCATGCATGGTATTTACTGACAGTGCAGTGGTCACTGCATTCATCGACGAGAAGCTGGACGAGAAGAACTATATTGTGCCAGGTCTCGGTGACTTTGGTGACCGTTACTATAGCGAGTGATTTGTCGTAGCTAGCGAGCCGGTCGCATAGAATTCTTGTATACATAGTTCGGCTGTATCAACAAGTTCCGACCCGTCTTTGCGACTTTATGTGTACCTAACTTGTGTATATTCAATTTGAGGAAATTTTGTCAAGAACCGGGCGATCGCGATGCTTCATTCGTCCTCGTAGTCGTCCGGGCCTTCGACTAACCCGCCTTTGTCCTTTACTTCGTCACAAGCATCTATCCAGTCGGAGTAGACATCGATTGGCTGACTCAATGCATCTGTCCGGCATTGATGATTCTGTCCACAGATCTTGCATCGCAAGTCTCCGATAGATGACTTTTTATCTCTATACATACGTGTCAACATTTGATCTGTCACAACGCAAATCTTGTACGAGCACGTACATTTTTACGGCAACAGACTTTTCATGATTGCAAAACAGACAATCAAATGTCGTGTCGAGCTTGACTTTTGCCTTGACAACTGGTTTACTACTACTTTTGCGTTTTCCCATGCTGAAATTCACCCGCTCACTCAAAGCTCAAGTCTAGTTTGTATCTTCACGTAGCTCCTCGCTTGGTCAGATGCAGCAACCAAGAACAGCCTCAACCTCTGTCGGTGATAGAGGAAAAGTCAGCTGCAACCGGAATATTGCCTTGCTTTTTGGAACCCTACTGTAGTATCATGAATCTAGATTTCGATGATACGAAAGTACGCGAGATAGCAGATATCGTTCGGAGGATTCTGTCCAAGTGAGCTCCTCCACTATCTAGCTTGGGGTGGCCCCACTAAAGCCACCCCAAGTTCACCGCTCTTGTCCGTGTCCCGTCTACTGCGCTATCATTCTGAGGTTGTTACGCTCGGTCCATGAGTCTGCTTGCATGTATACCTCGGACGTTGACTGACTCGGCACGAGCGACAAAACCTTACTCTGTTTCGTCTTTGTGCTCGATCGACCGAGCAACGTAAAGATAGTTGCAGTACAGCAGGTGTAAAACGAACAGCTCTTAAGGCTCAACCGGTGCATCCATTTCGGTAATGGTACAGCCGCAAGAATATGAAGCTCCACTCGAGAGCGACGAAAGATTCAGCAACCGTGTCATCTTGACTACTTTTCCAGGGCAGCACAATGTCAAACCGATACCGATTGAATGGGGTGCTTCTGATCCCCAAGAACGGGGGTAGGTGCACCTGTCTATAACGCTTTGCGTGCTAAACGATATAGTCCCATTATAGTGTCTCGTCACGCATCAACTATTGGTCGTAGGAACGCAATTGGAGCACATGGTGGAAGTTATTCTATCTATTTTGCACTCGCAAATGCTTCTGGTGGCATCCCCTTCAATCATCGCCCAGATTTTACCAATACTCAACCTGTGGTTGACTTTCCTCCACAGCCCGCGTGGTCACAGCCAGAGGCCATCGTAGCTATGGATCCGTGGGGTCATGAAGCACCGACGCTGTACAAGCAGCTCATGTCCGGTGCTGACGGACTTGATATTCGTCCCACAATCTCCATAACTCGTGCGAAGCTGAGCTTGCTTGAGATGGAAATGGCAGTCAAAGCTGGCCGTTTGAAGCCAGATGGTCACGTTGTTCTTAATACCAAGGGCGAAATCGCTGTTACAAAGGTTGCTGTCGATCCGGTGTGGTATTTGCCGGGGGTCGCGAGGCGCTTCGGAGTTGAGGAATCGACTTTGAGAAGATCATTGTAATGGCAATCCCATAAAGTTTCTGAAGATTACACTAACATTGTCCAGATTCGAGTACACCGGAGGAATGTATCCAGAATTGATCACACGAGCTGACATGAAGGTGTTCCTTCCACCAATTGGGTATTTGATTCATACACACCACAAACGCACGGACATTCGGCTGACTTTACAAGTGGTTTGACAGTGTACATCTTTGGAGACCCAGCAAAGTTGTCGGATGAGAATGTTCGCTTGGCTTGCCGTGTGCACGATGAGTGTAATGGTTCAGGTAGGCACTGTTATGATCACAAAGAGACCATTCATTGACCTTACAGATGTGTTCATGTCTGACATCTGCACATGTCGTCCTTATCTCTGTTATGGCATCGAAGAGTGTGCCAAAGAAGCTCAGAACGGCGGTGCAGGAGTCGTTATTTACTTCCGAAAGGAAGGTCGCGCACTGGGCGAAGTGCTGAAGTATGCAGAAATCTCCTTCCTAGATCACGTTCACTAACATCCTAGATATCTTGTTTACAATCTACGTAAAAGAACTGGAGACGTGGCTAGCCAATACTTCTCCTCTACAGAGACGGTGGCTGGAGTCAAGGTAAGTCGAGCTCATCTCGTGACGTATGGCTAGAGGCTCATCCGATTTGAAGGACATGCGATTCCAAGAGTTGATGCCCGACATCTTACTATGGCTTGGAGTCAAGAAAATCGATGTAAGATGTCTCGGCAAAGCCTTACGATTGAAAACTAATCTCTAGCGAATGCTCAGTATGTCAAATATGAAGTACGATGCGATTGTCGGTGCGGGGATCAAGATACATGAACGAGTTGAGTTGCCTGACGAATTGATTCCAGAGGACTCAAAAGTCGAGATCGAGGCCAAAATCAATGCAGGCTATTTCTCTAGCCGTGAAGTCACGGCTGAAGACCTGACTAAAGTGAAAGGTCGAGGATGGGATGAAGTTCCAGCTCAAGAAACCAGTGTGACCAATCTCTACGAAGATCTGAATCATTAAGTGAGCAAAGCATACATAAGTACAATGACAATACATGTGCATTCTAGTTAGCTGCTTACCCCTTTTTGGAGTCCAGCTGACCATGACGATTTTCAATGCCCAGATGATTCCCATCCGCTTCCGTCGCGATGCACATGCATATGGTACGTCAGCGTAAAAGCTTGGAAGACTGCAACTACTATAGTGGCGTATTCGGAGCTCATCACAAAGTTTATTCATTGTTTTGATTCAAGCCGCTTCCAGTGCAGTGCATGCGCGCTCGTTCATTCCATCACCTTGACATATACGTAGGTATCTAGTTGACCTGGAGACGTCGACTCACATACCATGGCCAGGCTCAACCACAATTTTGATCTCTCAGAGCTAGATTGAGCTAGTAATCGAGCTGGAAATCGTAGGCAACGCTGATGGACTTTACACCACTAATCCCGTGCGGCTCACTACCTTCGACAACTTGCGACTCTTTCATCGCAACCTTTTTCCATCCACTTAAGGTCATTATACGGTCGACGAATTCACTGTCTATCAAGCGCGTCATCCATCTGAATGCATCTTTTGCCGATGGAGTGACACACATTGAGTGGAAGAAGTCGAGAACTAGTGGACATCGCAGATTGTTAGTGGCTGATTCCAGACAAATAGCCGCCTACGATATAGACAATGAGGACTGGACAGTGCACATCTCCGAGGGTCTTGGCGGTGTGCGTCAGATTGAGTGGTCAGAATCCGGAAACGAAATTCTAGTCTGGGCAGACTTCCAGCTCAAGTTGACAGTATGGGCTGTGGACAATCAAGTAGGAACAATCATTACAGATCCGAAGTATGCACAGAGGGGCCTGAGTTATAGGCAGAGCGAGCAGGCCGGTCAAGCTGTTCTGCTTCAGAGAACATCTCATGACATGCTCTCCATTCTGAATACTGGTTCCTCGAATTGGTCAATCATAAAAACATTTCCGATCGCGACTTCAGATGCACAGGGAGTCGCGTGGAGCCCGGACGGAAAGTGGCTGGCGGTGTTCGACAACATGATTGACTACCGTGTGCTAATTTATACACCCGATGGTCGACTCATGAGAACGTTTGTTGCCTATGAAATCGGTCTTGGCGTGAAAAGTATTTCTTGGTCGCCAATGTCTGAATATCTCGCAGTTGGATCATACGACAACAAGGTACGGCTACTGAACAACTCGACATTCTCGCCTAGCATCGAACTCTCTCATGTCTTGACTGTGCGTTGTGAAGGCACAACAGTCTGGAGACAGGTCAATCATGGGTCAAATTTTAGGTATGAGATGGCAGATCAGCCGATATCGCCCCCATATGTCAAGAATGCCGTGGGAGATGCTGCACCAAAGCATGGAGTTGGACTTGTCTCTTTCGACGCCGAAGGACGCTTCCTAGTCACGAGATGTGACAGTATGCCAACTACGTTATGGATCTGGTCACTGCGCGAGCTGTCACCCGTAGCGATACTTGTAAATACAAATCCGGTGAAAAGTGTCAAGTGGCTCGCAGATGAATGTGGAGGACTCGTGTTCACTTGCCAGGGGTCGACCATTGATGAGAACAATGCAATCTATCTGTGGAACATTGACTGGTCGTTCCCCAGAATAATTGCAGTGCCTCGTGATGGGTTTGATGTCAAGTGGTTCCACTTGGTAGAGGACATGTCTGAGCCTCTAGCCGGTCTCTTAATAGGTGGTGCGGACTCCTTCACTATAGGATATCCTATTCCCGAAACAAGGCCTGGAGAGAGCACGATATTGGAAGAGGAAGAAGAGGAGGAGGATTTTCCTGCCAGTAATGACAAGACTACATCAGAGCCAGAGCCCTTCGCTGCCGCGTTGCAGGAATCATTAGTCGTCCACGAACGGAACGCACCGATGTCTATGGCAATGAGCAGACCTCTTGCCGTCTTGTAGTGTCGTCCTGACAACTCCATGTAGGTATTCATTTAGCAATGGCAACTCTTTTGATTTCTGCAGGAATGCCACTTCTCATACCGGACACTCCAGATCAAGGTCTTTTGTTGTAGCACACTTGCAGTTCCGAATGTTCATTCGTGTTTGTGGAATTACGGTCTTGGATAGAGGTAGTGAACACGACTCGGAGGATGAGCTCGATAGCTGCAATCTTGGGTGGAACATAGAGCTATTACTTGCACGAAGTCCATGCGAGATACCTGCTGCAATGCTAGTGATCATGGACTGATCACGGAACCGACGGTATGCATACTCGAGTACATGGACACACGCATGGACGGGATTTTTAAGTAGGGATTAATTTCGGGTTCTGGTGCCACTCACCAGCAGTTTCCAGTGTGCTTTCCAAGGGTTGGCTTTCAAGGGCCGATTCCAGGATTCTGACTGAAGTGGAGCGCCCGTCCGCCGACCGACCGCCCGAGCCCCTGACACATTCAACGCGGGCAGTGGCGGCAAGGTTGGGATTTTTGTGAGTGGCTAAACCTTGGACACAGCGCCATCTAGATGCAACATACGGTACCGGTGTGCATGCTTCTTGCACATACAAAGTGTCTGCTGCTGCCGTAGCTGTAGCAGCATAGATGCACAAGCATTGACCTGATAGATACTCTTCAGCATTGAACGCGAAAATTCTCTCGCCTCATTTTCTTTGGGCATTCAAATCTAATCCTACAAGTCAATCGTTCATTGGACCGAGTTGCCTGACGCCCAAGCTTTGGAGTACATTAGGGGTCAAATCTGTCAGAAATGGCTACAGCAACGCAAACGACACACCAGACAGAGGCCGAAGCTCTTGAGAAGGACTTTTTCTGGTCGTACACCGAAGAGCCACACCGAACCAGGAGACAAGCAATAATCGCCAAGTATCCTGAAGTCAGCAAGCTCTGTGGACCGGAGCCATTGACTAAGTATGCTGTGCTGTTGGTGCTTGCTGTTCAAATATCGGCCGCGATCGCTTTGAGGTCGAGCCCTGTATGGTCATGGCGATTCATGTTTACTGCCTATGCACTCGGAGGGACCTGCAACCAGAACATATTTTTGGCTATCCACGAAATATCGCACAATCTCGCGTTTAAAAGCACCATTGCCAATAGATACTTTGCCATTTTGGCGAATCTTCCCATCGGTCTGCCATATTCCGCAGCTTTCCGACCGTATCATCTAGATCACCATAAGCATCTTGGTGTGGACGGAATCGATACAGATCTCCCAACGCGTTTCGAAGCTCTGTTCCTGCAAAATGTGCTCGGCAAAGCGTTCTTTGCGACTTTTCAGATCTTTTTCTATGCAATCAGACCAATGATGGTCAAAGCGATGCCATTCACGATGCTGCACGTTACGAACCTCTTCACACAGCTTGTGTTTGACTACTGTCTCGTGTCATTCTTCGGATGGAAACCACTGCTTTACCTGCTGTTGTCTTCATTCTTCGCAGGCTCTCTGCATCCTTGTGCTGGGCACTTTATCGCGGAGCATTACGTCTTCGAGCAGTCGTTGGCAAATGAGGACGCACCAGCAGAAACATACTCTTACTATGGGCCTCTGAACGCGGTGACGTACAATGTGGGATACCACAACGAACACCATGATTTCCCCTACGTTCCATGGACCAGGCTACCAAAATTGAGAGCCATTGCCGGTGACTTTTACGACGATCTCCCTAGCCACGGCAGCTGGTCCTTCGTCATCTATCAGTTCATCACCGATCCGCGTGTGGGAATGTTCAGTCGAGTCAAGCGACAAGTGAAAAAAGCATAGAGGATACATCATTAGATCTAAGCGTTAGCGTATATTGATTTCTATTTCTCAACGTCCACGTTTTCGGGTCTGATTCGTTCTATCTATCCTTCCCGGTTTTATAACACAAGTCATTTACAAGGTACAGCGTCAGCGCTTGTATCATTTGATCCTGCATTCCTCTTGCCAATCGCTCGGGGTCAGCTTATCCACGACATCCGCAAACTCTTGCAGAGTACACATCTTAGGATCGCGACAAGATGGAATAGAGACTACTCGATCGTTGTAACGCATTCGCACAAGGTGTTCTCTACCACCGAAGAGACCAAGAAAGCCAGTACTCTTTTTCTCAAATGTCTCAATCGCAATATGTGATGTGAATCGTGGCCATTCGTGGTCAAAGCCACCTATCGATGCTAGGATTGCTCCTAACGTAGTATCGTGCGCACCGTAAAGTGCAAACTTCAAGGGCGAACCCTTGGTAACCTCGATTATTTGGTCCTTGAAGTCGCTCAAGATTCTTCCGGCCCCTAGACGTCGATATGTATTGTCTGCAAGATAACCTCCAAACCACTCACAGACAACGGCTTTGTGCATTGTATCCAGCATCTCGGAATCCAGCAAGGCCGGGGGTAATTTCAGGTCATTGCCTCTCGTTGCATTGATTGTGTCCATTAACCCAGATAGCCGCGGGTGACCGTCCACCTTGATGGGTTTGTCAACATACTGCCCTAGAACATCTGTGACGTGCCCGGCTAGTACAGGATTCCATTCATCAGCAGCCTTTTTTGCATATTCGACGCTGAGCTGCTGCAGTCTTGGACACATTCCTTCATTAGGGAACAGATTTTCTTCAGTAAAGTTACGTTGTCTGATGTGAATTGGTTCTTTAAGATGGCTGAGAGTGTCCACCGGGAAGAGGCCTGAATAGACTTGTTGCAAGCTCTCTAGAGCCCTGGGCATCGGCGAACTTCTGAGATATAACTCGTTGGCGTCTTTTATTTCCCTAGCAAATCCCAACCGTGTGACATATAGCTCACGTAATCTCTCTCCAAGATGAATTGTCGATGCGCGGCCTTTGTCAGTCAGCTCTCCCAGCAAGCAGGTCCCATTCGCAGATCGTGGAGAAACTAAGCGGGCCTTTCCATTGTCATCAGTCTCTTCGATCTGACGGGTATAAGATAATCTTCCCCATTTTGTGTTCCCGAATTCATCAACTCGCTTCACGGCAGCTTGGAATTGGGATACGTGGTTACAAAGATCAAAATGACGTGGCACTCCCGCATTCTCGAGTCTCACGCGGACCGGAGCTCGTTCCCCGTGTCGAAAAATTGACTGAACAAGTATTAGTCTCAGATTTGACGGGTAAAGCTCCGCTAGGTCATCATCACTGTAGCGATGGATGTCGGTGGGCAGTAAGGAAGCCATCCAGTCTAACAATCGTCAAGTCGGACTAGATAGAGCGTACTCACTGAACGTGTTCTCTGATCCTTAACAAGGACTCGATCTTTTCAGGTCACTAGACAGTGGTCGGAACCCAGATCTTCCAGCTTCAGAAGGCAATACAGTGGAGCCGAAAAGTTCTCGACTTTAAGAGTATGCACATAGTATGGAGCCATACTTCGAAACCACATGACAAAAAATGCTGATGCATTAACGTCGCTCCGAATTATGGACACATCATACCATATTTGAGCTGTCTACATCCTCAGGCCGTTTACTATAGTGTCTCTCCTCACATCAGGCCAGCTGGAGAGTTCCTAGCCATGTTAGCATGAACCGATCGATGCAAATGAACAACCTTAATCAGGCTTTAACTGCAGGCCTCGCGGCGACTACACGCGTCCATGAAGATTATCGTCTTCTTCACCGTGTAATGCGGATGACACATCGCAAGATCACCTTGCAAAGTGCAGCACTTCTCGGTGAGAGTCCAGCAATTCTTCGTTCAAAATCTTTGCCGGATCAGAACATTCAAGATATTTCGATACACGAAGCACTCAAGCAGCTCAGCAGCTTGCAAGAGAGGACAGGAACCTCCCAGCCAGGCTCCTTTCAGCACCCGAAGGCGAATAGGGAACGGACAGATCTTCAAAGACGTTTTTCAGACATCTTTAACAAGCTACAAGCACAACGTGCAAGCGAACGAGAAGTGGACAAGCTTTTTGTGGATCTCCTTGGAAGTAGAGGATTTCAGCAGATCTTGGCAACTTGGGGCAGCTGGAAAGACGTCATTCGAGACGGGACTGATGGAGCACGACTCGAACAAACCAGAACAGTAGTGCTGATAGCTTGGGTGTGTACTCAGAATTCTGTTGACATGCATGCGCCGAATGAGGCACTCAAGAAGCTTTTCCATCCGCTAAGGCCCCCTAAGAAAGGAAAGCAATTCCAGAATCTCATCAGGACTCGGTCATTGAGCGTAGAAGAAACCAAGACCATTGAGCACATAACGTCGAGTTTGGAAGAACAAGACTTGAGACCAAATTCTCCAGAATTTATTCATGGCGTAGACAATCTCGTGTCCAAGTTTCGCGCCGATGCTCTGCAGGCAATCTACACTCGCGCACAAAGTCACCCAATCTCCTTGGACAGTAGATCGTATCATAGGTTCGCGGAGGGTTTCCTACGGATCGGACGGCCTGCTAGTAGTCGTAGAGTTCTCACAGATATGCACAAGGCAAGGATACCTATTGAGCTCACTTTATGGAATGCATTACTGCATCATGCTGGCAAGATGCGAAACACAGCTGATATATCAAGTCTCTGGACAAGCATTACTGAGACTTGTGTGCCTGACACCGCCCTTTATACGTCGCTGATCGATGCTTTCTTCTCGTGCGCTCAAGTTGACAAAGCTTTGGAAGCTTTTCAAGCTATGACTAAAAGCTCTCAATCTTTACCCAATTCTATTACATGTAACACGGTCGTCAAAGGGTTAGTCAACAATCACAGATCCATCGCGGCGTTGGAATTTGTCAAAGACACGGCTGAACCGGCCGGCATGAAAACCGACACAACTACCTACAATCTCCTTCTCAACGCTTTCCTACGCGATGGTAACACAGAGAAAGCCAATATGATCGGAGGTATCATGAGAACGGCACAGCTTCGAGATGTGGCAACGTATGCTATTTTGCTCGACTACTATGCAGCTCAAAGTCCAACATACGATAATTTTATCAAGAAGTCAAACTCGGTCTTGTCGCAGATGGTTGTTGAGAATGTTAAGCCAAATGCACACCTATATTCAACAATGATGAAAGCTGTACTGTTTTCTTCGTCAACCTCGTCAGGGAGTCGATCAAAATTAATGCCAGACACTCGAGCGCGCGCTCAAGCCCAGAGTTGGCTTGACGAGATGAAGTCAAACAGCATTGCAAGAACTGTCCTCATCTATGAACTACTCATAAGGGCCCATTTTGCAAGCAATGATGTCAGTTCAGCTTTTAAGACGTGGACTGCAATGCGAAGAGATCAAATCGCCCCTGATGCTGGAGCTTATACCACAATGATCAGTGGACTTATAGATACTCAAATGCTGCCTGCAGCTGTTCAATTGTTCCACAAAGGTATTGCTAGTGGGGTGAGGAGGGAGTCAATCAGTCTCAGGCTTCTCAATGCTGCAGTGAAGGCTAACAATGAAGCTATCGCCAAGGAACTGTTGCTTACAATGAGTCAGAACGACTTCGACCTTGCATCGCGATCTATGCAGATGGCTGTCAACACGGCTCAGGAGTACTTCAGCTTGTAGATGATCCCTGGGACTGATTCAGGCTGCGATACCTTCTTTACACAATGCACTTGTTGTGTATGTCCTTGTTGTTGTACGGACGATATACTTGCAATTGACAAAAAGTCTTCTGCATAGACACATTGGTAAAAAGCACGATCACAGTCAATCATGATGATTCCTGCCAAATAGCCATCTCATGTGATGAAGTAATACCTATAAATATGCACTAATACATAACATTGTCAAAGTCATTCAGAAACTTTTATATTGTCAAGTTTTGCGGTACTAATAGGATAGGCAGGTATCTACAAGTATCCATAGCTATGTAGCCATGTGCACAGTAGACACCGGTGCGATTTTTAGGTTCTCGAGCTGATCAGGAAGGGCCGTCAGACAGATCAGCCAGCCACTATATTAGGAGAGAGTGAAGTTTACGGTACAGCCTTGGAGTACTTTAGAATACACAAAAGTTGTAGATGAGGTCACCTTAAGCTTCTGCGCATAAGTCTACCTACGCTGTCTGACAGGGCACAAATCTTTCAGTTGCCATTGCTTTTCGACTATACTGGATGTCAAGAGTGCTCAAGTTAGTGTCCTGAAAAGCGCAGTCATGGAATCCATACCCGAGGGTACAGTTGCCTTGGCTATGAGAGCAGCATTCAATGACCCATCAATCAAGATTTCTCGAGCAAGTGTATTTGCAAGCGCTAGCTTGCTGACGTGAGCACAACAGAGGACGAGAGCAACTACTTGAACTGATGCCTCAGACTATTTGCAAGGGAGGCTATCTTGCGAGCTCATCTGAAACGTTCCCAATCTGACCATTCTGGAGAGGAAATCATGCTCGAAGTCGAAGATCTTGAGGACAGTATGAGACAGTCACGATCGTTGTCGAAATAAAAGCTGACAGCGGTAGTCATTGGAGCAATGCTCTCAGATTTCTTGTGAATATCCATTACGTATAAGCACAAGCTTAGGGATGAAGACTGGAACGCATCTCTAATTCGAAGTCTTTGCTACAGGAGGCAGATTTTCGAATATTGTCCTAATTCTAGCTATATACAGGTGAAAAAGCTCACGGCAGTTCTGCCAAACCTTGTGCATACCGGACGAACTCACAACGTCGCGACGAATCTCCAGCGATTCGTGCCTCACAGCATCTCATTCGTTCCTCCGCAGTGGCATGTATGCTACGAGTCGAACCAGGGTCTGTTCAATGTTTGCATCGCGAAGATAGCTCAACTAAGCGCCACGAATAGTGTAGTGTCTTACAACAGTTTGATAAGTACGATACCTATTACGGAATTGGGTGCATATGTGTATGAATGTGAACCCATATGTCCGAGAGCAGCTATAGTTAAAGTATACGTACGCGTGTTTCAGCAGCAGCTCGAGTTTCAAGCAGTACGCATGGCAGATCGAATTGTGAGTGTGGAGTCAAATCGTGGCTTCCATGGCTTTTCCAAGATTCCAGGATGGTCACTTTGCATCATGTAATTGTCCTCCAGCTGTCGTGGATGCATGAACGAGTCTACCAGTAAAGGCCCTCGGATATACTCAAGTTTTTTTGCCTAAACGTATACATCGCGGCTATGCATTTTTGACTTGCAGAGACTCGGGTTTCCTTGACCTGAGATCATGTACTAGCAAAGTTGCTAGACTATCGATGTCATCATTCGTTTCGTTTCGATTCATTTCATTTTATTACAGTACTTGGTGCTTCAGATGCTGTAGCAGGTCTTAAGATCAAGATCCAGATATTTTACTCGCTGTGACTCAGTATACAAATGCTGCGAAACATAAGTTACACCGCTAGTGGAAACCCCTTACACACACTCGATCTGTGGCTACCAAAATCAATATCTGGCCATGAGCCAGTGCTATTCATGATCTACATCCATGGTGGAGCCTGGACTGATCCTAAGCAGGATTCTGAGGAAGGACATGCTTTGCTTGAGTTCCTCTCCACGAACGGCACTGGGAAGAGTGTGAAAATTGCGTGTGCGTCTCTGAATTATCGTTTGTCTGTAAAGGACTCAGGAGTGAAGCACCCTGCACATATGTATGACATTGTGGAGGCTCTGAATTTTCTCAAAAGAAATTACGATTTGAAGCATTGCGTATTACTAGGACACTCTGCAGGGGCGACCTTGGCGGTTCAGGTCTTTCATCAATTCAGACGTGAAATAATGGCGATGGTGCTGTTCAATGGCATATATGATCTAGTAGCTTTGGTGGAAGAATATCCTGAGTACAACAAATTTGTCTCGGCTGCGTTTGGCGATCTGGATTCAAGGTATGTACAATCAAGAAGTTGCGGGAAGCATTTGATTCGAGACTAATGGGCAATAGTGACTGGGAAACAGCCAGTCCAGCTCATATCATGTCAACGACGGATGTGAAGCGACAGCATCTGCATGAGCTCATCATCCTCGCGCACAGTCCAGAAGATGAGTTATTGAGCATGCAACAAAGTGACCTCTTTCAGCGTGTTTTGGATAAGGTATGGGGAGAGGACATTCAACGTATTGTGATTCATGGAAAGCATGATGATAGTCCGACGAGCCGAGAGCTACAGGTGATTAGCACAGAAGCGATCGAGATCGTTTCTTGTAAATTATTGATGTAACATGTATCAGCAAGAGGTTTCCGTAAAAGGATGTTTGCAGTCGAAATCTTCACATTTCTGAGACCTACTGTTTCGCTTGACTACACTAGAGCTTCAAACACAAACTTCGCACGACGGAAGTGAGTCAGCAATTGGGACTACAAGCCGAGAAGACTGCTACGATCTCAGGCTACTCATTGTCAATCAGAGATCCCGCATGTATGTATTTACCATTGAAATGTGCGACCCAGTCGTTGACTGCTGTTTGCTGCTCCGCGTCAAGATCGTCGAGCTTATCTATTGGCCCTTCACAATCCACAAACATGTCGTCCTCAAAACTGCCCATAGCGAGCGCACGACTGGCATCACGACCTCCAAAGTTCTTGTACGGACCCCTTGACTCATTAGTAGCTGTCTTGTGGAGAAAGAGGCACACAAACTTCGGACCATAGAACATACTGCCAGCAGTCACATCATAGACCTTACCTTTCACTGCCATGAGAATATGTGGATCGTCTACGCCGTTGAACTTGCGAAGTTTTCGCGGAGTATACTCTCCAAATGGTAGTGGCTCAAGTGGTTTGCTGAGCGTGACAGGAATGGACTTCTTCGTTATTCTTGCATAGATGAGATAGCCAAGCACGACGAACAAGATGATATTCCTTTTCAAGATGTCAGTAGAAACCCAGAAAGAACAGCTAAGACTATACGTGAAGGAGAAGATTGACTTAACGTCCGCTGTCACTGGGATTGGCTCCATGTAAGATGTGTCGTAATGACGCCGTAAATGACCTAACAGTGACCTTTGTTCCGCCGAGCGTGTTAAAAAGTCAGGAGTTTTCCGCTTGCTTTGATGACTAGATCTGCGAGGTGTGAGCTCAGTCGCGGCTCTGTTCTCAGGTCGATGTGTACTTGCAATGAATTTGCTCTTCTGACCTTCGAAGAAAGACTATGCACAGACTCGGGCGTGAAAGCATTCACGGCCGAACAGCACGGGCGAGACCACCCGGACAGCAGGATGGCAGACAAGTGGGCCTTTTGCGTTGTGGGGTTTTTTTCTGAAGTGGCTTGTGAACATGGAGGCTGCGATCTACACGAATTTTATTCCTTTCTACCGTAACAACAGTGTAATTAGAATCGTTCATAGCATGCTTCTGGACACAACAAGAGGTGAGACACACAAACACATTGACTAACGATATGAATTCATACATGTGTCCTTGCGATATCCAACGCATTTTCTAAAACTTACTCTCTATTCGGCCTTGGCTGCAGACTGGTGCTTGAAGCACGCGTAGCGTGGAGAAGGCTCTCATCAATAGCAGGTTTAGACGACCTATCGAATTGACAAATATCCAAGTGTTCTACGTCTCACGATTGAACGACTCATTGAGCCCCTTTCAGATCCGGTATTCACTTATTTGATCTATTGATCGCAATTCAAGATTGTTCGATCTAAGGTCTTCGGCAGGCTACGTGCTCTCATTCGAGCCACAGTCCCATACAATCAGCGGTACTATATGAGATGTCAATTCGATATAGTGACAGTACCATCCCTCGACACGGCAGAGAAACCAACGATTGTCCTGTCTTATGATAATAAGAGATATTTATTCAATTGTGGAGAGGCTACACAACGTGCCTTGATCACCAACCAGATACCCTTGCGCAGGATCAACCAGATCTTCCTATCTAGAGGCTGGGAAAGTCATGGGGGCCTTGCAGGCACGATGCTGGGGCTCACAGCCAACGATACCGTGCAACAATTAGGTGTTCACGGACCAAAAAATCTGGCATACTACCTGGCGACCCTTCGCGCAGGACAACAACGAAATTATAGATATAAAGAGGTCTTACAACTCTCTATTGACGAATACAGTGATGAAAATCCAAAACCATTCGAGGATGCTAACATTTTTGTACAACCTGTACTGGCATTCAGTTCATCTGTTGACAAACCTGTTAAGCCCACAACCAACGGACACAATCAAGAGGACCTCCAAACAGTGCAGAATATCGCGCGCTCCGTCTGGTCTGGACAATTCCTTGAGAGACAAGATGATGGCTCCTGGACGCCATACAATGATGCCGATACGGATGCAAGTACCTCTGACAACCTTCAGTGTCATGACGGCAAGCGAGTGACCAGCAAGCATCTTCGTTCTATGGAAGACTCTGAGACTCGACAAGCCAATAAGAGACCCAGGCTCGACCCAATTGCGAAGAGCAAATTCAAATTCTCTCCGCAACAATACCATGCATTTGGTAAATACATGTCTGATGACCTCCCCAGTAGCTTCGTTCCATTTGAAGCGGCGGTTTCATACTATATCCAAGGACAGCCTTTGATTGGAAAATTCCATCCGCTGGAAGCCAAAGCACTTGGGATCAAGCCTGGTCCTGATTTTGGACGACTTCAGAAGGGACAATCAGTACGTACGGCTTCTGGTATTGTGCACTCACATCAAGTTATGGGCCCCTCGCAGATCTGTCCACCGATCGTGCTCATCGACTGTCCGGACTTGACGTTCATGGAGTCCCTAATCAAGCAAGGCTTGTGGGAGACATGCAAAGGTGACAAGCAACCCTCTGTCATTGTCCATTCTTGTGGTAGCGATGTCTTGCACCACGCTGACTACATCAGATTTATGTCATCCTTCGGAAGCAATGTTAAGCACCTCATTTCGAGCTCAGAGCATGTCAAAGACAGCGTGACTAACCGAAAAGCCACGGACCACTTACACAATTTACAGGACTTGTCGCATGACATTTATCCAGTACCCGCGACAAGTGAAGTGAGTCTTCAATTGCCGTACTCAGAGTACGGCAAACAGGCTATCAATGCTTCCTTGATAGAGGCTGGCACAAGATTCATTCCCTATCCTTACCTCTCCATGTCAAAAGAAAAGGTCGTACCTGAACAGTGTATCAATGAGGAGCATCAACAATTGTTAACAGATTTCAAGAATCAATGTCAGCTTGTGCAATCACAGATTGTCGAACTCGAGCGAACTCGAGAACCTTTCGGGCCTGGAGGCAACATCGAAGTACTGACCCTCGGAACAGGCTCGGCTGGTCCTTCGCTCTATCGAAACGTCGCTGGCACACTCATCAATGTGCCCTCGGAATTTTCAGTCTTGTTGGATTGTGGTGAAGGCACAACGGGACAACTAGCGCGAGCTTACGGGGACAAATTGACAGATGCTTTGCAATCACTGAGGTTAGTGTTCATATCCCACATGCATGCAGATCATCATTTGGGACTGATTGGTTTGATTAAAGCTTGGAAAGAGTCCAACAAGGCCAATGAGGCTACGTTGTTCTTGATTTGCCCTCGTAAGTATGGTCGAAGCATTCTGGAATACCAGAGAATTCACTCGATCGGCGTGGAGCGTGTTTCAATTATCGACAGTGCCTGCTTCACACAAGATTACCAGGAGAAACATGGTACCATGAAGGAAGCATTTTCGGCGCAGCTCGCAAGGCTGAAGCAAGCTCTTCCCGGGCTGGACAGTCTGTCAACCGTCGGAGCACTACACTCTGAAAGTGCCATGTGCCTGAGATTGAATCATAAGGACGGCTGGAGTATTGCATATTCAGGCGATACCAGACCGACTTGTGCTTTCACGGCCTTGTGTCGCGACGTCTCATGTTTGATACACGAGGCGACTTTTGAGGATGATATGCTCGACGAAGCAGTTGTCAAGAAGCACAGTACAATCTCGGAGGCGCTTCAAGTGGCTCGCGAAGCTCGAGCACGATGCACTATCTTGACTCACTTCAGTCAGAGGTATCCAAAACTTCCAGTCTTTGGCCACATATCAACTGATGAGTTTTCGCAAGCAGGATTTGGACTTGCAATCGATCTGATGCGTGTCAAATTGCAAGATGTCTGGAAACTCGGGCTTCATCTCGCTCCGCAGATCAAGCTGTCAGCAGGTCTAGCACGTCTGAACATTCAAGACAATGATGGCGAAACTGAACAAATCACTCTTGACCAGTGAGATGCAAATGTGAATGAAACAAACCGACTGACATTGCGGCTGGAGGCGAGGAGCCATGTCAAACCCGAGATTATCCAGCTCAAATTCTTGCGAAAGCTGGTCTTCAAACCATCATCATGTGTCTAGCGCGACCAATGTGCAATCAACTTCGCTGATTAGCTCGTCATTGGCACCAAGAAATAGTATTGTTTCTGAGAAAGTCGCAGATGCCGCTCTTTTTCTGGAGTCGGCTTGCTGCCAGTCCTCAGCTCTTGGTCAATTCTCAATCGACTATGGAGGTGGAACGGAATCCGAGCTGGAATGACACCCTAACAAGATGACAAATTTTGTCTGGCAGCTTATTGAGGTTCCGAATCGAAAGACAAACGTAAAATTTACAGACAGGTACATTTTTGTGTATACATATTTCGCAAGTCCTGCAGCTCAACCGACAACAAATTGCGGAGTCGCACATTCATTTCACGGAAGCATGCATGTACTTAGTATTCGCGATCTATTGCAATTGGCGGGCACAATGCAACACTATAGTACTCCCCCAGTTCAGTTTTATTCGTGCGCTCGGCTAATAGTCAAACGAGACGAGCACAAGTAAGACTTCAAGACACACGGAATGTCATGTACCTAGCTTCTATCACTTCGAAAACAATACTAGCAACATTGTACACTATGCCTCTACCCAGGGTAGTAGTTTCCCCCGATTTGAGCATGTACTGTGAGCAGCGCTGCTACATTTCTATCAATATACTTGTCAATTACATCTTGCGGTAGAGCATTCCATTCCTCTAGCCAATATTGCTCCATTTCACTGCGGAGGACCACTTGGCCATGTTTTGACATGATGGTATGCTTCAAATAATCCCAGACATGTTCAATTGGATTGAGATCAGGAGAATTGCCCGGCCAGTCAAGACATCTTATGTGATGTTCATCTAGCAGCCTCAAAGTCTCTTGCGCACGATGCGTGTTATGATCTGGTAATCCTAACATTGATATAGGCAGAACAATATATGTATATGTACGACAAAGGGGAAAACGCCACTAAAGTCACGAAGTCCTCGACACGGATTCTGCTCCATGTGTTAGACGTCTAATATTTCTATCTGTGAGAACTCGTTTGCCACCACCAGTGCGCCTTGGTGCTAGATTTTGTGGATCAACAACAGCACCACCGTTCATCCTAACATTTTGCAATACCTGACGCTCTATAGAAGCTGCAGAAGACTTTGGCATGTTTAGTTTTGCTGCGCAAGCCGATGTTGAGGGAGGCGGCTGATTTTCATAACCAAGACATCACAAGGTCATTAAAGAGAATCTTTTTGCTTCAGAATATGTCGCACTCCTCCTGGGCATTGTTCCTGTCAATTGCAGCACAATCAAATTACCTTGCCAGTTATGGTAAAGCGCAACGAAGAAGGTGCAATGTCAACGATGAATTCATGAAGTGCTAGCCGACGCGTGCGAATAAAATCGAACCGAGGGAGTACTATGCGCAGATTGTCGCTATAGCCTTGTAATTGTCCTACATTATCATGATCTACAGATCTAGAGCCAATGTGTTGTATGCATTGGCGTTTCGACAATTGATGGTGGCCATGCAATTGATAGGCAGCGTTGAAGAAGGAGATTCTGGCGCTGGTGGCTCTACAGTTGCGGAGGTCCTTACCCACCAGGGCAAGTGTATCTTGAGATCTGGATCGCGTTAACTCCAGGTCTGCTTGGGTTCAGTCGTCTCGATTCCAGTTGCAGTGACCTGATGAATGCTGGGATGAGTTGTGAGTAAACAGGTGCTCGCAGCAGCTTTTGTGGAGTCGATGCTTTCAGGACTTGTACGACTTTCAATTGAGGAGGTTCCGGAAGCATGAAGACAGCTATGACGGACTTTGTGTTCACAATGTATAACAGCTCTTTTGAAGCCGTCCATCGCAACGATTTCGGGCCTGTAGTCGTGAGTAAATTCGATTTCTCTCTGTTGTTCCAAGACACTTTTTTCTCCATCGTACCATCAATATTCCTGTTAGCAATACTGCCTGCGCGGGTTACATGCCTCTATCAGCAATCACGGAAAGTGCGCAAGTCGATCATTCACGAGAACAAGCTTCTGCTTGTGGCAGTCTACGCCTTTATGCGTCTTTCAGTGGTCATCCTATGGTCAAGTAAGGATATCGAAAAGTCGATAGCAACTTTGCCTGCCCTATCTCTGTCGTTTTTAGATGCGATCGGGCTCTGCCTCTTGTCACATGTGGAACATGTTCGCAGCATAAGGCCATCTCTTATCAACACTTACCTGATACTGACACTGTGCTTTGACATTATCCGATCTCGGACACTATGGATAAATCTACCTGCCTTCTCTCAAACCATCTCTGCGTTGTTCACTTCGATGATTGGAGTCAAGGTTATGATATTGGAGACCGAAGCATACGAAAAGAGGGATCTCCTTCTGGGCCAATACCAGAACGCTTCCCCAGAGCTCACCAGTGGGCTTTATAGCAGAAGCTTCTTTTGGTGGCTAAACTAGTTGATACGAACCGGCTTCAAGCGTGTCATTAAGGATGACGAGCTTTATCCCATCGGGGAGGAAATGAGCTCGTCGCAATTACAGCGGCGAGCAATAGCTGCATGGACTGCAACAAATCAGGATTGTAGACACGCACTCTTCCTTTCCACCATGCGTTCAATCTCTTCCTTCATCCTATTTTGTATATTCCTCGACTGTGTACCATCGGATTCAGATATGCTCAGCCTCTTCTGCTCAACCGTACGGTAAAATTTGCAAATGACCTTTCGGAGCCTGATCGCATTGGTTGGGCTCTCGCTGCAGCTTATGTCTTGGTCTCCGTGGATTCAGCAGTGTCGTGGTTCTTACTATCATATGACATATCGAATGGTGGTCGCTGCTCGAGGAGCACTTGTAGGACAAATCTACATGAAGACCATTGATCTTAGCATTACAGAATTGGGCGAGTCCGCTGCCGTAACTCTAATGTCCAGTGATGTAGAGGCTATATGTCTTGGCATCACAAACATACATGAGCTGTGGGCGGTCCCGCTCGAGTGTGCGATTGGACTTTTCCTTCTGAAACGCCAATTAGGTCCGGCTTCTCTAGCACCGACCGGTGTGGCACTCGTCGCTGTAATATCAATCTTCAGTCTAGCGAGTCGAATCGGAAATGCGCAACAGATGTGGATACAAGGTATTCAGTCTAGAGTCAGTGTGACGGCGAACATGCTCGGCCAGATGAAAGCTATCAAAATGTTGGGGTATTCTGATCTACTCGATAATCTTGTTCAAACATTACGGATCAAAGAACTGGAACTGTCCCTGATATATAGACGATTCATGGTCTTCAGGGTTGTTCTGGCGAATAGCATGAGCACGGTAGCTCCACTGGCAACATTCGGGTATATGTCTTCGCAGCATCGCGTTCTGGCAGGAATCTTGAAGCTAGTACCACATACACGACTGTCAGTCTAGTCGCCCTGCTTGCTGAACCTGTAAATGTTTTCATTCGAGCAGTACCATTACTTAACGGTGCGCTGGCCTGCGCGCGTCGTATTGAGACCAATATAAAATCAGAGGGTCGTAAGGACTCTCGAATGCTGCACGCAACGCCTTCAGTGACAGGAGTCGTGTCTACATCATCGATTCATGCTACAGACGGAATTGAAGTTAAGCTGTCGCGACTACTATTCCCACATCAGCAGATCAGACATCGTGATTCGTGCACAAAATACGACGTTTTCATGGAGTGAGAAGCGATCACCAAACCTTATCGACCTCAGCTTTGAAATTCGTCGAGGAACGCTCAATCTTATTGTCGGACCTGTCGGGTCTGGTAAATTTACCCTCTAAAGGGATTGTTGGGCGAATTGCCCTCCGTAAAGGGCTTTGTCCATATCGATACCGCAACTGTAGCGTATGTGGATCAGATACCATGGATACAAAACCGATCTCTGCAGGACAACATCGTGGGAATGTCAGCTTTCCGTGCTCAATGGTAGCACGAAGTCGTGCAAGCTTGTGCACTGGATGCAGATATTGCAAATCTTCCACGAGGACACTCAACGATCGTTGGCAGTGCCGGAACTTCTCTTTTAGGGGGTCAGAAGCAACGAGTCGCACTTGCACGCGCAGTGTACTCTGAAGAGCAAGTAATTTTCTTGGACGATGTTTTCAGTGGCCTAGATGCAACAACTGAAGAAAGTATTTTCACAAGACTGCTTGGGAAAAGCGGTCTACTCCGAAAGAAAGGTGTCACGGTAGTTCTCGTAACACATGCGATAGCAAGACTCTCAAGAGCAGACTACATCATCGTTCTTGGTGAAGCAGGGACGATACTTGAACAAGGGATTTCTACCAAAATCAATCACAAGGTAGTCCATCTTCGCAATGCAGCAAATGAACAAGATTCGGCAGCCCATGAAGTTCGATCGCCCGAGACACATAATACACAGTCGATAGAAGAGTCCACGGAACAAGTTACAATGGAGTCTAATTCAGTCCCTGACCGGACTATAAGTGATTGGGCTACATATCGGTATTACTTTGGTGCTATCGAATGGAAATCGATGGTATTTTGTGCTTCCTTGATTTTAATCGACGGTACAGCATCGAAAATGACAGAGCTGATTTTGACTTCTTGGACTGACGCCGTGGCAGAGCAAGGCAGTACTGTCAACAACCGTTACTTCAGTATCTATGCCGCACTAGCAGGCACGTCCATTCTCAGTGGGTTTGCCACGATCTTTTTCTTCCTATGTCACATGGTGCCGACCTCAGCGAAAGTGCTGCACGCAAGACTTCTGCTCACTGTAATGGACGCTCCACTTTCATTCTTCTCCTCGACGGACATCGGTGTGACCACAAACCGCTTCAGTCAGGACATGACTGTGATAGATGCAGAACTACCCTATGCCTTCATTGATCTGTGCTTCGCGGTCATGGACGTGATGATGGGTGCGATACTCTTGTCCATTTCAGCTGGTGTCTTTGCAGCCTTGATGCCACCAATTTTCCTAGCTTTGTGGATTCTACAGAAATATCATCTTCAGACCTCTAAGCAGCTCCGAGTCCTAGACCTGGAAGCTAAGTCACCTCTTTACACGAACTTCATCGAGACCTTGTCAGGCCTCGCAACCTTGCGAGCCTTTGGTTGGGGTAATGCTCTACAAGAGCGAAGCTCTCGATTGTTAAGCTATAGTCAGAAACCATATTACTTGTTATTTTGTGTACAAAGGTGGCTGGCTTTGATTTTTGATCTTCTAATGGCCAGCTTAGCTCTTCTGCTCATGGACCTCATCGTCGTACTTCGAGCGAAAATCAGTCCGGGCTATGTCGGTCTCGCATTAGTGAATGTCATGTCATTCAACGAGCGATTGGCCAGTATTATTCAGGACTGGACACAACTAGAAAAACGTCTTTCGGTGCAATTGCTCGACTGATGAACTTTTCTCTTTCAACACCGTCAGAAAACAACGTGACCGATCAAATGGATGTGCCAAGCGAGTGGCCCAGTCATGGACGGACTGTGTTTGAGAATCTTACTGCATCATACACTGAGGACTCTAGTCCTGTCATTCGCGACCTGACCTTGACAATTGCTCCGGGAGACAAGCTCGGCATCTGTGGTCGAAGTGGTAGTGGCAAAAAAGCTAATAACAACTCTTTTCAGAATGCTCGAGGTATCCCAAGAAAGCCGCCTGAGTATTGACGGGGTTGACCTGACCAGATTAAGACGTCAAGACGTCCGATTTGCACTCAACGCCATTCCACAAGAACCATACTTCATCAAAGGTACAATACGAGTGAATGCCGACCCTATGACCCTGCATCATGACGACCATATAGTGGCCGCTCTGCGGAAAGTACATCTGTGGGAGCAATAGTCAAGAGAGGCGGATTGGACGCCACTATGGACATGGATACCTTCTCGCATGGACAACGACAACTATTTTGCCTCGCACGCGCCATTTTGAGGAAGCCTCGTGTTGTCATACTCGACGAAGCGACCAGTTCGGTAGATTCTGAGTCGGATGAACTGATGCAGCGCATCATTAGAGATGAGTTTTGGGTATGTACCATTGTGGCAGTGGCGCATCGTCTTGATACCATTCTCGACTTCGACAAAATTGCGGTATTGGAGGCAGGGAGGTTAGTCGAGCATGACACGCCGCAAAACTTGCTTTCGAAGCCAACGAAATTTAGGGCATTGTATGACAGTCGATGATAGTTAGGTCAATTTACTTTTGTATCGGTGCTGGCAACAGACTGCGCAAATTTTGTAGCATAACATAAACTAAGAATCAGGTATGTCAGATACAATTGTCGAGTGTTGCGATCCGTTTTAGCTTGATAGAATAAACGACTGTCAGGATATTCTTTTGCAAACTTCCATGCAAAGGAAGGTCTTGCATCATCTGCTAGTGCAAATGAGAAACAATTTTTGACACTCTGTTGACTGTGTAGCAACTCCTATAGCTATCTATCAATCACGATGCACATATGCTACTGTTGCTTGTCTATAGCTGTCATACATTTTTATAACAAACAGTACATTAGACACTAAATAAGTTGTGACACAAAATCTTCTGAACTACTATGTACAACAGAGAATGAGAATACAGTAGGGGTCCACTGAAGTGCAACATCCTGAGTCATTTTCAACAAATTTGTTTTGTGTTTTTGACTTTAGATATTTGTGGCGCAATACGCACTAATTGTATAATATCAAAACTTTGTTTGTGCACGAGACAGGTAATTGGCTTTTACCTAGCAGATTTTTAGGTATGTTAGTGCTCAACTGTTTATGTTATAGCTTCTCTAAAAACAAAGATTAAAATAGTGCTTTTTATGTGTTAGACTTTATGCAGGTCTACTGCATAGTGTAATTTTTTAGAGAAAAATGAACTCTTATAACAGCATTCTTTAGCCAACTGCACATCTGACTATGCATTTCTAGGGCTCTAGCTTGTGCACAATATACAGTAGGGGATCAGCAAAGTGCAATGCTCTGATTACATGTGGTTGTCATCACAAACTTGA
This sequence comes from Taphrina wiesneri, assembly GCA_005281515.1. NCBI lineage: Eukaryota > Fungi > Ascomycota > Taphrinomycetes > Taphrinales > Taphrinaceae > Taphrina > Taphrina wiesneri. Next base: position 320,277 of record RHGK01000002.1, read on the forward strand.
CGTGCTATACAGTCATCAAAATAAATACTATCACGTTGTAATTTGCTGTGAGTATAGTGATGCTTTTCAACTATCTGTGCATAAATATTTGAGTTCATTAGCCTTCTTTTGAGTCCGTCCCAGTCTAATCTATCTACACTACAATATTCATGCCTTCTCAATATTCTGACTTAAGCCCTGCCCAGAAGGGCTGCATTGATTTGCTCAATAAATCAGGCTTTTCACAGACTTATATTGCTTCTCAGCTATCAAAAAATTGCTCTACCATTTCTAGATACCTTAAACAGCAAGCACAGCATGGTCTCAAATATACTCTATCCTCAACTCTCTTAGAGCAATTTCAAAGCGTGATAGAATACTCAGATCTGGTCAGTTCTCTCTCAAATTTGCGGTAGATGTCGAACAAGTTTATTGCTGCTACTCTGCAAATTTCTAGACGCAAACTAGAGAAGCTCTTCTTGCAAGAGAATTTGAAAAAATATGTGGCGCCTGTTAAACCTTATCTTAGCCACCAACACATGGAAAATTGACTCAATTAGGCTCTACTGCATCAGCACTGGTCTGTAGAAGACTGAAAACGTGTTATATGGTCAGATGAGTCTTCTATCTGTCTAGGAAAAATCAAGGGATGAGAATTCGTGCTTAGAAGTCCTGGTTCTAGGTATGATTCAATAAATCTACTTCTAGCCTTTAAAAACCATAAAAAAAGCGTGACGGTATGGGCTGCTTCTATGGAGAGACTCTAGGAACACTTCACTACTTTCCTGATGGCTCTATCAACTCTCAAACATACACAAAGCTGCTGGAAAATTTGCTGTTGCCTCTAATTGATGAGGAAGATGGACTGATTGAAAACCTACTTGGCAACAGAACTTTGATCTACTAACAGGACAATGCACCAATACATACAAGTAACAAGACAGCGCAATTTTTGGAGCAAAATGGTCTACAAATACTATCATGGCCTGCTAATCCACCAGATCTCAATTCTGTAGAAAATCTCTGGCATCATTTGAAAAGATCAGTTTAGAGGAAGTGGTACACAAACAGACGCAATTTTCAGACTCAAATCAACTCAGATGACCTCAAAATTTTGCTACAAGATAGCTGGAACGCTATAGAACCGGCATACTTGAAATCATTGTTGGAGAGCATGCCTAGAAGGCTACAGGCTGTCATTAGTGCCGGAGGTGGTCATACAAAATATTGAAATTTCAGCCTCTGTTGCACTTTGCTGATCCCCTACTGTATTAATATTGTGGTTCAAACTTTGTACTATTAAAATACTAACTCAACATTTGACTATACTATTGTACTTGAAGCTGCAACTTAGTAGACTTGAAATCTAATGTTAAGAGATAAAGATAAGTTATTTCCATAAATAGAGGTTTATAGAGTGGCAGGCCAAGATTTAACTGCTTGACTATCCTTTTTGCAAAGTGTAGCTGTGGCTGAACTTTAATCTTACTAGGCTAATTTAAGCTATTGTTCTAAATCATGCTCCAGCACAAGCTATGTTGCTTCTTTCTTGCCAAGAGTCTATGTTCATAATGTAGTATTAGCATAAGTTACTCATGCTACACGGTATTCTTTTGTCTTCAATAATCATTCTACAATATGACTCTAGAGTAGTGTTCAAATGTGCCACAAGTGGCTTGCACAAACGCATGGTTAGCACAAGCCATATCTAAGCAATTATTCTAAGATTTTACACTCTAGTAGCAGAATACCTATCAGCTCTTGACATCAAATTTGAAGATCTCAGATTGTCTATAGTATCTTCTGTAATGCTCTAAAGAGAAAACTGAATGTTTTCAAATAAGCCAAATCTAGCCTCTGTTGCACTTTGCTGATCCACCATTGTAGGATAAATCAAAGCTGTATATGAGTGTCCACTACTAGCTTATGAAACTAGAAGTATAAAGACTTATTTCTAACACACTTTGTACATACTACAGAACTGTCATTCTATAGAATTATCTTTTGCTGCTTTATTAACTCTGTTGTATCTGTTCCTATCTGAACAAAATTATTATAATCTTGTAAAATATTCTTTATCTTTACTAGAATGAGATTATTTCTACAAAAAGTATTGAATAGATGTTTAATATCTTTATACTTAATAAGACATATAAAGTCCTGTAGATAGTATTATAGACCTTACAATTCAACTAGCTTTTAACATTTGTACTACTGTGATGTTGCACAGATTTAATCTTTAGATTAGGGACAGAAAAGCAGTAAATGCACTTTTGAGATAATTTAGCAGAAATGCCATAGCAAGCAAAAGTATGTTTAAGAACCAAAGCAACTCAAGTAAGCTTTGTTTGTGGTTGTATATGCATAAGTAGTCAGCCTATATCTATAGATGACCTCCCTATGTATGCAGAGTTGATTAATTCAAACATGAGCTACCTGCCTAGATCAGGAAACGCCTCCGGGGCCTATTACCTACTTCAGCAAGATCTAGACCTACGGTATGCCAACAACCGGGTAGAATGCGGGGGAATCATGTTTGCGAAGTCCACGGGTCCTTGGTATGGTTGCAGCTGGGTTTTCTACAGAAGAGGATAATGGTCTGTTTATAATTGAGGACAAGAGCTGCGGTCTCTTTCATAGTGTACAGTGAGCTTGGCTAATGGCGCCTGCCTGATCATGAGCGTGGTCGATCGCAGCAACAAATAATTGATGAGCTTTCGTTTGTCGCGATCCTCAGCATCAAGGGAAGTCGACCAAGCCTTAACAGACATTTCATTCGATGTCTATAACCACGGCCATCGGGAGCTCTACAAGTGGGCGTAAGAGCTGTCAGGACTGTCGTACGAGGCATCTCAAGTGTTCTCATGATCAGGGTCGAGTTAACTCTCTTCGACATAAGGCGGCTACTCGTCGGCCGATTCTTCCTAGAGTGAAGAGCCTCTCCGCTGAACCAGCTCATAAGAGACAAAGGTCCTCGCCATCAGAGTCTCCCTGGTCACAATTCTCATCTCGAGAGTTATTGCTTTTGAGTGAATTCAACCGCATAATAACTCCATGGTTTGACTTGTTCGACTGGAAGTCTACGTTCGAAAAGGAATTGCCACTGCTTGCTCACAAATCTCGAATGCTGACTTGCGCATGTCTCGCGTACGCGGATCTTCGACATGCTGCTGTGGCTCGACCTTCGTGTCGCTCGGCATCTTCGATAGCCAGTAATCACTACTACAAAGAAGCTACCTCTGGTCTAGCTCAAGCGCTTGCGTGTCTCAACTCTCAGAACCCTTCCTTTACGCCCACTATTCTTGCGACCGCTCTTGTTCTGTGTGGGAGCAACATGTTTGAGGACTATTTTCAAGATTGGAAATTGCATCTCAATGGCATCTCCGCAATGCTAAATGTGGCTCGAATCCCTCAGGATCCTTTTAGTGTATCTGTCTTCTGGGTTTTTGTCCGCGAAGACACAGTCCGATCCTGGTCGCAGGAGAATGCACCACTCCTGAGTCCAGACTTGTGGCCAGAGCCAGAGCCGGAGTCTGGTGATTGCTACCTAGCAAATCGTGCCTTGAAGCTGCTCTCATCCGTATTGAATGAACGGCAGAACAATGATTTAGCTTCAGTAGAACAGTCGAGCAATGAGAACCGTAGGGGCACTACTAGCACAAGCTTCATGAATGAGCTGCTAGTCCTCGAGGCTCGCTGTGATGAGACTTTCGTCACTCTCGCTGAGGTCACTAATTTAGAGGAAGACGACCTACCGTACATACTCAAGGCCTCATCACGTCAGTCTTCGACACTACAGATGCTGCACTCATGTCGTCTTATACTAACCTCTGCCCCGAGTGATAGAATACATCAAGCAATTAAAATAATCGCACTGGTGGCCGCAGGTCTGGACGAGCCGTGCATGCTACATTCCGTACAGCCTCTCTTCCTGGCGGGACAACAACTTGTAAAGGCGTCAGAATTGTCACGCACTATTCTTGTCAAGTTTCGTAGTTTCGTCTTCGGGGAGCTATCTCGCATACAGAGCCGAACAGGCTGGAAAACCGAAAGCAGAAAGAACGGGCTACTTCAAGTATGGGATGCAGACGACTAAGATTTCATCCTCTCAGTGGCATTAGAGCAATGCGATACAGGTGTTTCGAAGGTTTGTCGTTACGATCCTTCAGGATCTAGCACTCGTGCTATCCTTCAGGTCGAACAGGCGTGCTACAACGAACATACCGTCAATCTAGAGGCAATTGAGGTTACCAGGACTGGTCGAAAGCGTCATACATCGATGTGATTGACTGGTAAGGGTCGTGGTGGCATGTATACCTCGATTCTCAAGATATCCTTGCAGGCCATCGTCTTATCAGTAAAGAGGTCCTGACGTGAATGCATATCTCAGCTTTCCAACTCGAATGAAGGTCCTGTACTCAACAATCGCCTGCGACTCTTAAACGAGGGAGTAGGCAGTGAGTCTTGCTGCTCCATGGCCGCAATCTCAAATGCATCTGAGCTTTCAACATCAGCTAGCGCCATCAATGTCTCACACCTGCGACATACACAAGCGTGCTGTATACCTTACAGCAGGACGAGTGTGATTGGGAAACGACATTTACTTTAATCGCCATGGGCAGTGAATCCGGAAACATACATGCTAGCAGGAATTATCTCTAGCTACCTAGCTGGCGCTATCTAGTGGCCGATTGTTCGCGATGGTGGTCGGAAGCTTATCTGTCTGCCCAGCTCTTTACATGCGGACATTTTCAGCATGTTCGAAGGCATCGCCTATATATCGCCTAGGCTGACCATCTAGCGATCAGTCAAGGCCATTGCAACACCGCAAGAGTCGTGATTCTTCTAGTGCTCATCCGTACAGCTGAGCCTCTGCGTCACAGATTTCACGGGTACCACCACATCGCAAGTTTTCGAGACTGCCTAGGAGGTTCGCATGAAACTCAACTGTCTTCAACCTGGAAGCCTGACATGTCCACGGGTGTGATCAACCTGCAACACAAGCCTTGTTCAGTGCACCCGCGTGTGCAGGAGCTTCTGTGGCTTAAGATGTCCCCGCTCAAACATTCCCCGCCAATGAGCATCGCAATCACATGGGTGGCCATCTCTATCCCGCTGGTCAAATGACCCTTCCGCCAATGAGTGGGTTTGGCATGGTATAGTTGTTTCTCCACATTTGAGGCTTGGCTCTTGTCTCACGATGATCATCGGGGTAACAGCACTAGTATAAAGGAGACTCCTTCCCCAGATTCTTCGTTTCGATTCAATAACTCAAGACAGAAATGTCCAAACCGGTCGAAGTGTCTCAGGTGGAGACAGTACATCAAGTCCAAAAGCTCGAAACTACTCATGCTCTTCATACCACAGGGAACAGAAGTCAGTCTTCCTTTGAGAGATGGATTAAGCCAAAATCATTCAATTGCCACTATCCCTCATGGGTGACTTCCAATGTTCTCATGGCCGTTACCTCTTTCTATTCTTCCTTAGGAGATCTGCTCTTTGGATTCGACCAGGGTATAGTCGGCGGACTACTTGTCAACCACGTCTTTCTAGACAGATTCTTTGCCGATTATAGAAATGCTACGGGAGAAGTCCGCCCAGTGATTACTGGAATCACTGTCGGATGTTTGCAGTTGTCCGCTGGATTTGCTGCTTTGACCTGCGGTCGCCTTTGCGATATGCTTGGGAGACGATGGTGTATGCGTATTGGAGGTTCTATATACTTTGGAGCAGCATTCATTCAAGCCTTTGCTCCAAACCTTGGCGTCTTCATTTGCGGTCGAACTATTCAGGGACTGGGTGTAGGATTTCTTAGCATGACTGTACCGGTTATACAAACTGAAATTGCGAGCATGCACAAACGAGGTATGATGGTCGGTATTGAGTTCTCGTTCAACATCATTGGTTATGCTATTTCTTGTTGGGTTGACTACGGGTTCTACTTCTCACTACCCAGCAATATCAGCTGGCAAGGTCCATATTTCGTTCAGGCCGGTATGGCCTTTGTACTTGTTCTTCTATCAGTTTTTGTCCCAGAAACTCCTCGTTGGCTTGCCGCTAATGGCTTTCCAGAGGAATCACTCAAAACAGTGGCAAACTTACATGGGAATGGCAATGTCAACGATAAAAAAGTGCTGCTAATGCATACAGAGATCATGGAGGCGGTCAACTATGAATCAACGTTGGGCTCTGTCTCGTGGACGGAAATGTTTACCACTTATCGGCGCCGCACATTTCAGGCTATGACCGGGCAGATGTTCGCACAGCTGAACGGCATCAATGTCATCTCCTTCTATCTTGCGACTTCTCTTTACGCTGCTGGCTTCACGACTGAGAAAGCACTTCTCTATACTGGTTACAACTCAATTGTCTACATTTTTGCGACCATACCTACCTGGTGGCTTGCAGACAGGTGGGGTCGACGTCCGATCTTGATGAGCGGAAGTGTCGCAATGATCGTCGCCTTGTCGATGGTTTGTATGTTCACAGAAATATCTTCAAACACAATCTCGACAGCGACAAAGGGGTACGGCATGTTCGCTTTTGTCGTCCTTTATAATGCAATTTTCGGTTATTCTTGGGGACCTGTACCATGGTTACTACCTGCTGAGGTTTTCCCTCTTCGAGCTCGAGCCAAAGGTATGTCACTAGCGACAGTAGCCAATTGGACTTTCAATTTCGCCATCGGAATGTCGACTCCAGCTGCTTTCGCAAGCATGCATGGATACTACTATCTCTTGATTGCCGGCTTTTGCTTCATCAGTCTTCTCATGGTACGGTTCTTGTACATCGAAACTGCAGGCTGTACATTAGAGGAGATAGCCATACAATTTGGCGATCGTGCCTTTGAGGATCAAACAAACCTCGAAAATAAGAAGGTCGAGCTCGAGATGGAGTTTGTCTCGTCTTAATGACAGCAAGATCAATGCACGCCTCTATCAGCGGAACAATCTTCAGTCATGGGTTGGCGCATTTTGAATCAGTTTCTTGCGTGTTCCTCTGATCTTATGACTAGGTCCGATTCAGCTTGTCCATAGTTTCGATAAATTTGTTAATTTAGTGCGTATTACTTTTCGGCCCCGCATTGTTTTTGTTATGGCAGAATACCGCTTGGAAAGGAAACTAGTACGTGAACATGCTTATGTATGAGCTTTCTCTAGGAGTTCGCAGCAGTGTTGCTGGTGACCAGCTCCATAGCCGAAAGGCATTTGCAAATACTATATAAATTTGCTATTTGTGGGCACTGGTGGCCATTGCGAATCTTAAGTGACTTGCTCATGGGCGTGGCTGGGTTGTGGGATGCAATAGCAGGTTGTAAGGAAATTCATTCCCTCTCACCAAGATCGACTCAGTCAGGCGAACCTTTCAAGGTCGCTGTGGACATCTCAATATGGATTTTCCAATGCGCAGCAGCTTCTGGCGGGGACAACCCCGTTTTGCGAACATTCTATTACCGACTGTGCCGACTGGTATCTGCCAATGTCCGTGCGATCTTCGTCTTCGATGGTCCGGACAGACCGAAGTGGAAGCGAGGTAAATGTATAAGTGGACGATGTCGAGATTATTCGACGTACAGAACGCTCATCGAACATTTCGGTTTCTTGACCTGGAATGCTCCTGGCGAAGCAGAGGCGGAAGCTGCACGTTTGCAATCCCAAGGGTTTGTCGATGCAGTGCTGTCCGATGATGTTGATGCCTTACTTTTTGGTGCCACGACAGTATACAGAAACTGGGCCGCTGTAGACGATACAGGAAGACGATCCAAGAAAATCCTAAATCATACTTTACTGTATAGTTCACAGAAAATAATGCAGAAATGTCACCTAGATGTAGACGGTATGATACTTATCGCTCTCCTAGCAGGCGGAGACTATGTACCAGCAGGGTTGTCCAGATGTGGCATAAAAACAGCCGTGGAAATAGCAAAGGCTGGTTTCGGCAAATCCCTTGTGCTAGAAAAGGACAACTTAGATTCCTGGAGAGAGAGACTACAGAAGTCACTGCGCACTAATTACAATGGTAGCTTCGCTACTCGTCATCCCAGTTTGACGGTGCCGCCATCGTTCCCTGATTTAAAAATCTATGATCATTATGTCACTCCAGTGGTAACCGAGATCACAGACATGCGGAGTCGGGCACAAACACTCGAATGGCTTGTACCGATCAATTGTCATGCTATCCTGAACTTTGCAGCGGATCACTTAGGCTGGCAGGGCTGTGAAGGTGGTCTGAAGGTCGTAAGAACTCTTGCGCAGCCAATGTTAATTGGTCATCTCGCTGATCGGGCGCGGGATACTCAAGGTCACAACGCTTGTTCAAACATAACTATTGGTTACAGCTCGTCACATGCATCATCAAATGAGTTGAAAGTTTACGGGGCACGACAAGCTGCCGATTGTGAGCGCACTTCGCAGCTTCGGATAGGCTACATCCCTGTTCAGATTGTTCCTCTCGATCTCTTCCAAATGAGCGAACTCTCTGATCCGCCTGCAGCGACGTCATCTTCTTCATCAGAATTCGTTGAGCCTGTTACTGAAGTACTGGAAGATTCAAGTAATCCCGGTCAGGCTCCTTCTGCGAACACGAGCTATGATCCTCACACGGAGTCTCGAGCTTGGATTACAGAAGCTCTGGTGAAGAGGGCATACCCTCAACTCGTGGTGAATTGGTATGCTTCTCGGAAGTCTATGTCTCCCAATAAACACAAGCCAAAGCCAGTGCAAGCCCTGGACAAATCAACCACTCTACATAGTTTCGGCTTTTCCGTATCGAAAGTGCCTGTTAAAGCCCGAACGGAGATTCAAATGTCATCTTCAAGAAACATTAGTGGCCGCAAGAATGCTCTGCCTCGCCAGTCTCCGAGCTCTCCTAGCAGTAGCACGAGCGAATTGCCGTCGGTACCATCAGACGTGATAGACCTCACAGAATCTGCGGTGGAAAACACTTTGGAAGATCAAAGAGTCTCCTCAAACCCTGCGGCAAGTGTTAATTTAAAGAATTGTCCTACAGAGAGAGAGGTGGATCACAAGCTTGACCGAACCACCCCTTCCACGGATCCTTCTGCGCCCAGTGGCACCAAGAAGCAAGGCTCCATCAAGTCTTATTTTGGTATGACAAAGGCCCGCTCGAATGACAATCTTAATGGCAAAACATCTGTCATGCTGAGAGCGCAAACCCGAGGTATGGTTGTAACGAATGAGGCGAAGTCGCCACACAAAATCGTAATACGCGAGAGTCTCCCGGGAACTTGGAGATTTGCAGAAGTGCAGGATTCAACTCACTTGCAGACGAGTGAAATTATCGACTTGTCTTGAAAACATCTCATGTTGACTCACGCTAAAGCTTCAAGCTATCTTTTAGTAGTGCGCCCTCAAGAGTGTTGTCGTACAAGTGAGCAATGACCAGTAGAAAATGAGCAGCTTAGTCCTCGTCCAGACCTGAAGGCAGGAGATAGAGTCTGACGATCTGCTTGTTGGCTAGATTATATCAGCGTGGCACCTTCTTATGTTAGAGAGACATACGATCTTTGATGAGAAGGTAGACGCCATCATCTTGCTTTAGACAAACATCAATGATAGTACGAATGATACCCCATCCGTTAGACAAATTCAAGTTCATTTGAGAAGCCAATTCTCTGGCCTTATATGTACCAGTAGCCAAGATCGCATGCCGCTGGGCATCACGAGGGTTGACACGAGACACAAATCTATACAATTGATCAGCAATGATCCTTCGATGGATTTAGTGAGACTGACCCTAGCTTCATGACCTCGACACCAGCCAAAATTGCTTGAGCAGTCCATCGAGCAAGCTTTGATGAGTTGTTCTTCATCTCTGTCGCAACGATAGCACCTCGTTGAGTGTCGAGCTTGGACCTCCAGTCAACTGATCCACCCGCACCGAAGGCCTTGGAGTCAAACTCATTCAAGGTTTTGATGCTGACAAGAGCATCTTCACCGCTCGTCTGCTTAACAACACCATCAATTTCGGAACGTAGAATCAAGGTTACAGGGTCTTCCTCCGAGATAGACACATCAAAAGATCTGTATTTATAACCCTTAGGAGCAACAGGCTCACTTTCCTGAGTAGGGTCATAAAATGGATTGGGTTTCTCCAGATCGAATGTGTTCTCAGATGAGTCCACGACCTGTAGTGCAAAGTTCTGGTTGATGTAGGTAGCCTCGAGCGATAATGAGTTTGGCGTATTGATGCCACCGGTTGTGCCGCTTTCCGGCTCCATGGGTGGTTCCGCAGCATTTTCATTCACAGTCAAGAAGTCGAACGGACCCCCCTCTCTTTTGTCGAAGAAAAGTTGACCGTTACTTTTTGTCACCAGAATGTCCCATGGATAAACGGTACGAGAAGCACACATCAACATTGAGAGAATATTGTCGGTTGCGAAGATCTGAGCTGCCTTTTGACCTGCCAAGTTCTGGATGATAGGGTCTTCGGTAGTGGTTGGATTGTAATGCACACGGTCGATGACAGCCAGGCTTCTCTCCATCTTTGTCGAGGTTTTGTCAAAAGCTCGGTCGTAGTATTGTAACGAACCATAGCTTTCCAAATCATCTCCTTCTCCGACTTCGAGGTTGAGTTTTGCAAGTCTGTTGAATTCAATTTCCTCGAGCAATTGCCAATCGGCTTTGACAGTTATCGATGCATCTCGCATCCTTTGAGGCTTGTCATCCTTCCAACCGAATCGTCGTCCACCACGACCGTATCCTTGATTAGCGTTACGACCCCCACGACCCCCACGCTGATTCTGGCCCTGGGTGTTCTGTCGAGGATTTCGTTGATTCGTCAACCCACCTCTGCCCCTGAGATTGCCACGACCACGTCCCAGAGTCGTCTTTGTCGGCCTATTATCAACAAGACTAAAGCTTGCCTCATCCTCTGCATGCGCATAAGCGAATAAAGCATTTGAACCAGCTCCAAAGGAGGCCTGATCACGACGTCCGAATGCCCCTCGAGACTGGCGGTTGTCGTTTCTCTGAGTCGCGTTTGGGTCCGCTGCCCAATCAGCAATTTTTCCTAGGCGCTCTGTCTTCGAAAAGGGCGCATAGAAGGTATCCTCAGATGATTCTACGGTCGACGGACCCCAATGATTGACAGACGGCAAATTGGGAAGCTTGAAGCTCATCTTGAACCCGTTCGCCTTCCTGTTCTTGCTTGATGACCTGTGTGCTTTATAGGTGCTTTATGCTAGGACAAGATCGTGCCAAGTACAAATGTACATCGTGAAAATAATTGTGCAGGGTTCATGCAAGACCTTGCAAGAATAACTTAGGGTTAGTTCACGAAATGTCACGGTACGGTATACTGTAAATCATTGTCGATTTATATGATTCTAATCAGCTCCCAACTCGAATGTGCACGTGTATTACATTGATCTCCCTGCATGCAATGCAGCCAGGGTGGATATCGCAACAAAGTTCATAAAAGAAAATGTCAAAGATCGGTATGAGATAAGCTACTGTTCAATAAAACACATTAAATTGCCTTGTCATGCCGTGGCTATGCTTATGTACAATTTGCTTACGCCTTCGCCTTAATGGATAAAATGTTGTTTTGCGTTGAGGTCCTTGTCATAAACTAGGACTACTGGATCATGAGCATGTCGAATACAATTCATACTTGATGAGCATCATCGTTGGACGTTTTGCCGGGGCGCGTAGAGTGCTCGCACCAATTCGGTATCAGTTCTTGTATCGTTGACGAGATGGTTGCAATCGTCAAGGGCTTCTCCAACCTGCGCTCGAAATACTGAGCTATTTCTTTGAAATCGGCTGTAGAGTATGACGACATTGCAACGATAGGTGTGTTTGAGTTACTGCCAAAACTTGACTTGACCAGTCGAGCGACTTCTACTCCGGAGAGTCTCGGAATCTTGATGTCTGTGAAGATGATATCGAAAATGACGTCTGCGGTAGCGGCCGCGACTGCCTGAGCCCCATCAACAACACTGACAACTCGACACTTTAGCTTCGAGAGCATAGCTTCCAAGACGCGACGAGATACGGGATTGTCCTCGCAGATCAAGATGTCTAAGGGTCTATAGCTCCTGACCAGTTCAGCAGAGTTCGACAGAGATATGGAGCTAAGTCTTTTCGATCTCCGTCGTTGTACTCGTTGCAGGGCCTTGACGCCCGAGGATGACTCAGTATCTGACGAAGAGCTAGGCGTCTCAGGATCGAACACCTTGGGAATCCGCTTGACAGATGACCAGTCGAAAGGCATTTCCGGGCGAGTGTCGGCCCCGACAGTGAAGGCTCTACTGCGGGGATTTACTGCGATACTGCCATTCATCGGGAGAGAGTTCGAAGGTAGCCTTGTTCTATGGTTTGTGTCATTTGGACTGGAAGCGAGAGACGTCTGATTATGATCTAATGTTTGTGCTCCAAGTGCGAATGAGAACGAACCGCGCGGGGTTGACTTAGGCAGAGTTTTACTGAAAGTCTGTGCAGGTGTCAATGGAGAGCTTGGCATGGTGAGACGACTGTTCGATGGTGGTTGTCCAACGGGTGATATCGGTGTTGACGACAAGCTTGATGCTACCGAAAGAGATCTACGCGCCTGACTAGCTCCGCTAGAGGACGCCGATCTTTGGTGATGCATCATTGCGACGTCCTTCGGAATTCCGATCGGGCTGGAACTGCTGTGCTCTGTACGAAGGCGCTTCAAAGCCTCCTGATTCTGTTTCTCCAAGACATTTAGGTTCTTGAAAGTGAAAGATCCAAAATCCTCCGATCCGGATTCACTTAGACGACGACTACGATGTTTCCGATCTCTGACATGTGGCGGAATGGACAGAGGCATGACAGAACGCTTGAGCATTTGCCTATTGCTATTCGCCAAGCGTTTCGAAAACGCCGAATCCTGATTCTGACCTGATTTACCTTTGTCGTTCGTAACGGGTGAGCCATCGCTTGAAAGTTGTGTGTCGGATTCATCTTCGAAGACATGATTCGTTGCCCCCCGTGCGTCGAAATAGTCAGTGTCTTCAGGATGGTCTGGTGTCGGTATGAACAAAGCTTCTTCCTCGGAAATCTTCTCCCAAGCGACAGCCTGAAAGAACTTTTGACACTTGATGTCAGAGGCCCCGTTCTGTGATCCCAACCTTTCAGCGGGATGGAGGACCATAAGACTTTCCATCATAACTTTTGCAGCATCGGATATTTCCAGATCTATTTCTTCGGACACGCTTGGCCAATCGATACGGCGGTTAAGAATGTTTTGGAAGACCGCTTCCGGGGTTGAAGCATGGAAAGGAGGATAGCCATACAGGAATTCGAACATTATGACACCAAGCGACCACCAATCGACCATGTCATCCTGGCCACTACCATTTATGGTTTCCGGCGCGAGGTAGTCAGGAGTTCCGACAAATTTTTTGTGCCCATCCTTGGGGTCAAAGAGTTTCATAGCTGGCGGTGGCATTTGGGTCTGTAAGGAAGATGTCGTAGAAGGACGGTTAGAACCTTCGAGCGCTGTGCGGTTTTGTAGGCCACTATGGCCACTCGCAGTACTGGCAGAATCGTCACTGTCATAACGCGACTCGTCTAAATTGAGCTTACTCATAGCAGAAGTGAAGGACTCTGACTCGGAGCGACCAAGCTCATTGGCTTCGCTACTGTTGCTCGACTTACGATCCCGCAAATTGAAATAGCCTGTCCTCGCATCACTCAGAGACATCGGAGCGATCGCTGGTGTTGAAAGACCAGATTGAAAATCAAAAGATGCAGACCTCGATGATGATGGAGATGAAGCCCGGAGCGAATGTAAGAGGTCTGGAGCGTCGGCATGAGACGCTGTCCTAGCCCGATTTTGTCGCCCGACGAGACCGACACGAGAAAGGCCAAAATCGGTCAACTTCAAATGCCCATTGTGACTGATGAGGAGATTATCCGGTTTCAAATCTCTATGTATTATACCTCGGCTGTGCAGGTATTCGAGTCCAAGTACGACTTCTGCCATATAACGACGTGTCCAGTCTTCTGGCAAGCCACCTAGCTGTTTGATCAACGCCGCACAATCGCCTCCGTTCAAATACTCCATGACGAGATAGAGGTATTCTTTACTCTGGAAAGTGAAGAACAACTTGGCAATAAAAGGACTCTCGGTCTGAGCCATCATGATCGCTCTCTCAGCTTTGATATTCGTCACTTGATTCTTCGCAATCATATCGGCTTTCTTAAGTACTTTGATAGCATAGTAATCTCCAGTAGTCCGCTTTTTGCTCAGGTAAACGCTGCCGAAGGCCCCCTTAGATATTGGTTTTATGATGTCAAAATCTTTGATTGACGGAGGAGCCGGTCGAGCAGCTGGAGCGATACTTGGTAATCGTGGGGAAAGAGGTGGTGCAGTACTTACCCGTCTATCTCGATGACTTGCGTCAGTCGAATTTGAGTCTGTGGCAGAGAGTGTCGGGGAAGCTGTTGGACTTAGACGATCTCGTTCAATAAAATTGAGTCTTGCATTCAGAGCCTTCCTAGAGGGAGAAGCCGTCCTCTCTCTTGCAAGGTTTGTCGCTCGATTCCGACTTACAGCTCGCGAGCCTCGCCGAGAGGGCGAAAATCCTGTCGGTGGCCTTGAGCCGCCACTTGGTCTCCGAGGAGATTCATAAATGCCACGACTGATCCTCATTTCCCGAATCTGATTTTCGAGATCTTGCGGACTATTCCGACGAGAATTGTCCACACTTTCATCACCTATAGAGCTTGTGCTCGAGTCAGGTCGTTTGACGGAACTCAGCAAAGACGAAGGTTTTGTAGGAAGGTCAGTATGTATGACAGGTGTGTGCTGTGATAATGGACTCGAGGCTCGTGGTGCTTGTTCTATTGCTGCCTCTAGACCTGCAGAAATGCTGCCTATCGGCGAAGCCGGATGACTCGCTGATAGTGCGCAAGATTGTATACGAGACTGTTCTTGGAATGGTTCACGAAATATCGGAGTATTCGCAATGTAATCTCTGTTTTGGATTGTTGCAGGAGATGGCCGAGTAGTGCTTTCTCCGGTAACATCAGGGACAACATCTAGAGCAACTTCCACTTGCTGTACATGGTCTCTCGAAGCACAGCCGTCCTCTGCAGCCTGGTCAATCAAGTCTTGCACGCGTATATCGATCTCTTGACGTATTTTTTCTGAATAGTGTATTGTGTTATGCAATCTGGTGACAGCGCTTATTTTTGCACCTATTAGAGCTTGGGTTTCTTCGCAAAGGGCTGTCAAGGCTGGTTCATCCAATGAGGCCGGTTTCCAGTTTTGTAATTGATTAATTCTCGTTCGTGAATCAGGAGACTGAATTCTACTGAAAAGGTTCGAGTTATCATCCTCTGGTATAGCTGGCGTCGAGATGTCGATCGCAAGATCGCAGTAGTCTTGCATCGTTTCCACCGCGCGCAACTGTAACCTTCTCTCCTTCGTAAGCTTGGCTTTTGAGCTCAACGATGGTGATGTGGTTCTGGACTGCGTCTCCAGCTGTTCAGCACACTGTAAATGATGGCCGGCATACAGGACAGTTGATGTATTTTTTCGCAGTTGGGCAAGAATTTCAGTTATGACCTGACGATGATCACGAAGATGATCATGACAATCCTGAACCTCAGATTCAGCCTTGTGGGAAACAATACAAAGGGCGGTGTGTTTCTCAAAAAACCATGGTTGTATCTGGCGATCGCAAATATTACATGTTAGCGGTGTCGGGGCTGGAAGACATGTGACAGAAAGCAATTGTTGTAGATAGGTAGACAGAAACTCTGCACCTCCAAGAAGAGCTTTCGACAATTGAGGATCGAGACTCCCATCTGTCATGTCCTCCAAATCTTGGACGATTGAGAACACCCACATAGTCTACAGAAGATTAGAAGAATAAAAGGACTTCAGGTTATGCAGTACATGTGTGGGTTCGCCGCTCATCCGATCGTGTATGAGAATGCCATTGGCATCTAATTCGACAGCTTCTCGCAAGAGCGGAACAGTTGAGTCTAGGAGTGTGTTATCGTTAGACAAGACCACATCCTCGGAGCCACTTATAGTTGGCAATGCCAACCAGAATCTCAGTCTGATGGAAGTTGAATCATCTTCGAGGACTTGTCTAGTCGCATCACTAAAAAGAGTCTTTGGGTCATTCGCGATGAACTGCTCGATGGTCTCGCCAACCAGTGTCGAAGGGTCGGTGCTGCATGCAGAATTAGCACGAGAGCAATTGATGGACAGAAGCTACATACCCAATGATATCTTGCCAAGACGAAGATACCCAACGGACTCGTATGGGTGTTTCGAGAGAGAGCTCGACGATGATCGAAGACGTTTCACTCGTTGCACTAGTAAGATCGTTGTTCTCACGTTCACCAACAAGCCTGTCATTCTCCTCGTCGCTAGCTGTAGCAGACGCCATGTAGTCTCGTATCAATCCATGCAAATGTCGAACTCGTCCTCTGATTTGGTATTACAGCAGACCTGTGCTGCCCTAAGAGCAGGTACGGCCCGTCGACTTTTGTACACCATGAATTGAGCCTGCACAGCCCTGAAGGTCAAGAGGGTCGAATGAGCAAGGTGTGGACGATCCAGAAGGTGGAGTGAGTCCATGGATGGAACACGCGCGGGATCAGTGCCCTGTTGGTTGTGGCTGCAGTTGGCTCACTATACATGGCCGCTTGAGGTTGTCAATTCCGAACGGGCCTAGCGATCGCGGGATATTTAGGTAGTACATGTGCATGTACATCGATATCAGCTGCTGTGGGACAGCGCTACCTTGCGCGTACGACATTCTCCATAAATCATTCTGGCAGCTGCAATAGCAGCGCGCTCAAAAGCCGTAGCTAGACTGATCCCCTTATCTATAGTTTATAGCTCGTTGAGTGTTCCGCTCTTACGGTCGTCCAAATATAGTCAAACTCCTAGACCTGTAGAGTCCAACCGTCATGTTCAGGAATGTCGGCGCACAAGGATCACGAATAGTAAGCACGCAGTAGCTCAAATTCTGTACACTGTAAGGGCCAAAAATACAGTGATCTGGATCTCGTTGGTGCTTATTTTGATTGGACATTGGTACAATAATACATGAACAAAAGTTCCAGAAGAAGGGATAGTGCCTTACTGAGTAATATTGCCTGCTTAACTTAATATACTGAGGAAGACATTTACTGCAGTCCTGCGCAGCTGAGATGCGATTAGCGGTTATTATACTGTCTACCATTTGCAGGCGACCTGAGCCACAGAATAGTCGAGCAGCAAGGTCACAAGGAGCCATTCGCCAATATTGCCTGGCGATAACAGATTTTTCGGAAATATGTGAGATCTGCTCAGTCACACACAAATGTTAGTCCTCGTTTAGTCATTAACTTTGCGACCACAACTTCCGCCCGAGTCCGGCGCTTTTGTATCTTCTGAGATCCTCTACGGCTGTGCATTCTTGAGGACAATGTTCGTCAGCCGGACTTGTTTTGTGCTTTAGCCACACAGCAGATGAATGCACTCGATTGGCAGATATGCTGTGTCGACACACAGTCTACGTTGCGCCGTGAGAACAACATCTTCATAATCTACGCGCTCGCAGGCTTGATAGTTCGTCTAGGATCTCCTGTAATTCCTCTTCAGCTATCTTGTCTCCTAAAGAAGGTATCAAAGTGCGAGCTTCATCAGTATCTTCGGGACACAACGTGCCAAGTTGTGCTCGTTCGAATTTATGGAGAGGATAAGTCGCTAGCAATCTACAGCATTAGCATAATTTTACGTTGAGATTTTCACATTCACAAACCTTTCAACAGCTTGCGTGGAATCCTCACTGGGAAACCTATTGAAGTGTTCCATGTAGTCCATAGCTTTGCGCATCACGCTACCAGGTTAGATCCTAGCCTAGATCCGATGCCAGGCCCTCACTCTGTGGTTGCGATATTGTCTCCCTGACCATGTCTGTAGCGGGACTCACGAACAGCCTCCACAACTAGCTTAGCTTCTGCCATCGTCAAGGATTGCGCATCTGTGAAGTCTTCTCCTAGATTTAGTTGTGCAGCGTCTTGTTCTGCCTCAAAAGCCTGCGCAAAATCAGACTAACAACGCGTGGTGTAAGTCCCGACTTACCGCTCCTCTGCGCAATTTACGTTGCGTGGTCATAATCCAAAAGTCAGCAAGGAAAGGTCAAAGTAATCTTGCTTAGAAAGTTTGCAATGATTTCCAAGGCTCAAAGGCTAAACTCCCAGCTATGGTGCTGACCACCTCGCTAGACGGCTAGTGAGGAGGCTACCGGCACATGCATGCACACTACCGTACGGTATGTATCCATTGCTACGGCAGCCCTGGAAGTTTCCAATTTCAAGGACAATGAGGCGCACCGCAAGGCTCCCGCCTGATTGGTAGAAACATCGACCTCAAAGACCTCGAGACTTCATTTCGAATTCCTGAACGTGCATATAGATGCATATCTGCAAGTTCATTGCGATTGTTATTTCAGCTGTATAGATCTGTAGCTATAGGGATGTATACATATGAGCTCGAGGATTAACATTTAGTCGCCTGTAAGTTTCTGGAGCTGGCTCTCCAATGGAATTGCATATCGATCTACCTATAGCCAAGGTCTGCATAGATCTATAGCTACAGTAGATTGATCATCGTTCATATAGAACTCGCAAATTACACTGATATGACGACTTCGGTGTAGCTACAATCTTGTGACATTATCATGGTGACATCGTCAGTAAGATCAATAGTCCGAGCGAGCAGAACATAAAACGGCCTCCAATTCCGTATCGTGCTTGCCGAACGATTTTGCAACTCACCCCATTATGACACTCGAGTTTGTGAGGCCTGGGCAATGTAAGGCTCTGTGGAGTGACAGCATGCTGTTACAGCTGGAAAACGATCACAGCACCAAGAGAAGGCCACCCAATGGTCCTAAATCCTCACTGGACCTGACCTAGGAGTGAAAATGCTTCGGGCTCTTGTATTCACCTAGAAATTCTGATCGACCCGGAGCCACCGTGTCACAGAAGAGCATGAACATCATGGCTTAGAGAGAGTGAGATGATGATGAAAGACTCATCTACGTCTGATGAGGTCGCCAGAGTAATGTCATGTGAAATCGTGGACTGGGCCTGTACATAGGAACGAAGAACAACTCAGCTTGAACCATATTGGAAGCTGTGATGTGCAGGTTCTGCTATGCTACATAGTACTGGAAGTGATCGAGGACAACAGATTCTGTTGTGCATTTGCTCGCAGATTGTGCTGCTCTGCAGCACTAAGCCGTTCGAAATTTTGCCGTTCTACTCCCATCACCAAAGCGAAATCTTGAGGATTTACAATTAGATCGAGCTTTGACAAGTCCACCCCAATAGTCGTACCACTCCGGAGTTCTGCACAGCTGAAGTGCTGTCGATGCAGCATGTGTTCGGCTGTGCTTAGCTCGAGTACTCGCAGACTCCTCTGCATGTCGGTGTTGGGAGTACGAAAGACCGCATTGAGATCGCGAGGTAGACTGGAGCCAGGACAAAGTACCAAAATGATAGGTACAAATGGTCTAATGGTAGACAAGCTGCGACAAAAGCCTTTGCACCATGTGATCGCAATCGATATGTCCTCCTTACGAACATCAGGACACAAGGATATGTAGAGTTCAAAAAATGTATCAATGATATGCACTCCCTCCTGAGCCAGGTAGTCGCGTGCAAAGTACTCCCTTTTAACAACGTTCTTCTCTACAACAGAGTAAAGTGACGTTGCGTAAGTAGCTTCATCCCGTCTCAGGCGCCAGTATGAGCTCGATGCTGGCAAGATCAGTAACAATTACATTCCTCACAAGGGGATTCTCACCATAACTGCCATGCCCGCCAAGAGATTTCCAAAAATTCGGATCTTCGCGCCCTTCATAAATTGTGATAGGATGCACGCCAGGAGTACGAGCTCGCAAGAACGCAGATGCGGCTTGTTGTTCGCCTGGGTGACTCCCTCTACCTACCCATAGCCAGGTATGCTGAGCGATAACGACGAACACGAAACCAGAACATAAACTAGCAGAAGTACTTGGCAGTTGATCAATGACATAGCCAGATTGGAAGGCTCGAACTGACAAAAGCTCTGTTGTCTGATCGTCTGAGTACTTCGTGACGATGGTGTCATTTTCGAAGAGAGACACGAATCTGGCTGTTTCCTGGCCCATGAGAATTCTGGTCGACGGCCACCCTACATGCAAGCGACTTAATGCGAGTGCACAAGCAGTATCCGACTGCTTGCCAATCCATAAGAACGACTCATTCTGATCACCCTCAACAAGAATTAATTTCACTTCGTCAGCCCTCAAAGCATTAAGATTGCTTGTGGCCATTATTGGCTCATCATCAGGGTCACGCAGAGACCAGACCTTGACAAAATCTTGTGATTTGTTATTATCACTTCCGTTGACGTTTGTTGGAAGGTTTCGCAGACTACCAGCCCTGCTTCGAAGCAAATCAGCTATGCCCGTCATACTTGTTACGGATTTGGAGGTAGTGTGACTAGACCTGTGCATATTCGAGAAAGGGCTAAATGCAGCGGACGTCGCAGTTCTACGAGCTGTCACTGAGGATTTGGTCCTTTCCTCTTGTGCCTGCAGATGCTTCGTTACAGGCTTGTGGTTCGTTGTCGCAAGTTTAAAAATTGGCTTTTCTACAGCAGCATCTATCAATGTCGAGCTAGGTTGCGAGGTCGACATTCTTTCGTGCGCAATAGAGATGGTGCCTTGCTTCATTTTAATAGGTTGACCTGGTAATTTGTTGATGATGGGTTTCGGCTTTTGGCTGAAGATAGACGGGGGAGTGCTTGACTTCGATACCGTCGAAGAGCTGTGCGGTGAATGCACCAGATGGGAGTCGTTTTCTGCAGCTTTATAAGATGTCTCAGTCCCCGTGGAAGTGACAGTTGTCGGTCTTGTGGGTCGTTTACGTCGTGCGCGAGATTTTGTCATGTGCTCCAACTTCTTTTGTTCCTCTAATACTGTTGGTTCTGACACTGACGTTGTAATACCGGTTGAGTTTCTTATTGGGTTTGTCTGAGCTCTACCTGGTGCATGAGTCCTCTGAATAATGGACGCTAAGTCGGGACTGCCAAAACGATTTGCAACAGAACTTCTATGCTTGAACATGACAGGTGATCGAGTCAAGAGACTTGTACCCGTGGTGCCTTCCCCGTGGTCTTGTGATTCCATGGACCTCTCCGCTGGAGGGACTCTACGAGTATCAGGATTTGATTCCACCGAGGTACCTTGGCTTGGGAAGGTCACTTGATCTGCAGACAGGATGGACTTCGACGACTCAAGACGAATTGCAGCTAACGACTCATTGAGACCTTCATCCACAGCTTCAGCTGCACGTTCCTGAAAAGTCAAACCAAAAGCCTCAATGCTGCATGTACTGCTGTCCCGATATGACGTTTTGGGACTCTGACGGTCGACCTCATTCTCTTTTTTTCGCTCGTAGCCTGTTTTCGGTGACGAGAACATCTTCACTGGTGAAGTTGACCTACTTCGGTGTGCTCGACGATCCTGACGAGCTTTGCGCTCCCTTAATATGTCCTCCTCCAACTGTCTATTGCGAGCCTCATCCTCCGCTAGTCTCTTTTCCTTTAAGGCTCGCACACTTTTGATCCATGCATCGACATCATCTGCCTCTGTGGCTAGAGGAATTGGAGTCGTTCGATCAGGTGTCTTTTCGGGGTTCGAGGATTGTACTCCTATGGTCCGGAGTCGCTCCTGACGAAAATCGAAAGACGTGCGTCCATCAGTCATGTCGAACGAACCACTTGTCAAAGAATTACAAGCTCAAATTGAGAGATATGTTTGCTGATGATCTACACCTGCAGATAGGCAAGAGTATTGAGCCGTAGCTTGAAAATCTTTAGCATCTTGCTTCAATGATTGTTCAGATTTGGTTCAGCTATACCGTACGTATACACTGCGATGATAGACGATTGAGCATGATACACACACACACAAACACACACACATATATATATATATACATAGGCTGGCGGGTACCGGTCTGCATGTGCGTGTTGATTAGGATTGTTGTTCGCGCTCGGCGAATGTGCGCATCAGCCACGAAACGCGAATGGAGTACGGTAGGTACGGTACAGTCTGGCGATTGGGGACAGTGGCTCCACAGTCCAGAACTGCCCAGTTCGAAGATTCTGCTTGTCGTGAATCATTACGTACGTACCGGCCGGTGCCTCGCGAGTTCGTGCCAGGCCTAGGATATTGATGTATATACATGCATGTGTAGTATTGTCAACATTTTGAAGGCCTAGAGACTCAAGTCGCTACTCTGTGCATCAGCAAGCTTAAGAAGGTTCACCAGTCTTACTTTCTGTTCGCAGGCGAGTAACATAGGCATTCGCTTGATTGTCTTTCTTGAGGACTCGAAGATTGCCATGTGGAACCACCTACCATTTGAAGCATAAACGAAAACTATTCTGGCCTTTGCAATGCACTCACCTGCACCCGCCATAGACTCCAGTCTTCCACGGCTTGAGGTTGTTGGATCTGATTCTCAAGTAGACGCGACAGATCTCCTCGGCACGCGAAAAGTGGTCTTTCAAAATTGGGCACAGACTTTTACCTGCAAACCTGAACGTTTCTTTCGTCCGCGAGACATTTCACAAGTCGTAGAGGTGAGATGTTCTAATATGTATGAACGCAACAGTGTGCTGACTGGATTGAGATCATAAGAAGAGCTTCTTCGGATGGACGGCATGTGACAGTTGTAGGAGCAGGCCACTCGCCAGGAGATATCGCATGCACAGACGACTATATGATGTCGCTTGACCTTCTGTCAAACCTGCTACGAATTGAGAAGTCATTGAGAAGGGTCACAGTAGAGGCCGGTATGCGGTTATATCAACTCCATCATCACCTTGAGTCTCATGGCCTCGGGATGTCAAATTTAGGTTCCATATCGGAGCAATCCATTGGTGGTTTCCTTGCTACGGCTACTCATGGTTCATCTCTCAATCACTCCATTTTGTCTCAGCTTGTTGTCAGCTTAACTATCGTCTTGGCGGACGGGACCGTGCAAACGTGCTCGGAGCTACAGCACCCGAGATTGTTTCGAGCAGCTCTTGTCAGCTTAGGGGCGATAGGTGTCATCGTGGACGTTACCTTTCAAGTGAGTGAGGCATTCGACATCAAGTCCTCCAAAAGTATTGTTACATTCGACAGCATGCTCGACGTGTGGGAGAAGCAGGAGCTATGGAATAGTGCAGAATTCGTACGAGTCTGGTGGTTTCCATACAGTCAGAAAACCGTCATTTGGCAGGGGGACAGAATCCCGGCCGATTCGCTACCACATGCGACAACCAGCTCCTGGTACAAAGGCACATTCTGGGCGTATCACCTGCAACAAGCTTTACTTCACTTCGGACGATATATCCCAAAAGCTGGTCCGACGATCGAGCGCACTGTCTTCAATAATCAATATGGCACGCAAGTAGGCCAAATCGCAGAATCAGTCGAGAGATCATTTGTCTCACTAAACATGAACTGTCTTTTCAGTCAGTATGTCAACGAGTGGTCGATTCCTCTTGAGAACGGTATTGAGGCATGTCGTCGCCTAAATTTATGGTTGGCGGGTAAAGAAGAAGAATCGGGTATTCCATACAGTTCAAAGGGTATATTTGTCCATGCACCCATCGAACTTCGAGTCGCAGGCTCATACGATGACGATGCGTGGTTAAGCACGGCATGGGGAGGACCGGTCTGTTACATTGGAGTAATTATGTACAAGCCATTTTACCAAGCCGTACCATATCGAAGGTATTTCGAGGCCTACGAATACCTGATGAAGTCTTTGGGAGGTCGACCTCACTGGGCGAAGCAACATAGCATGTCACAACGCGACTTGCTCGCTCGTTATCCTAGACTTCAGGACTGGCTCCAACTACGAGAAGAAGTAGATCCAACAGGCATGTTTACAACGGAGTATCACAAAAGGCATCTGCTGAGTCAGACGTCGGACAAGCTTGGTGTGTATCATGGCATGGCAGGTCGTCATTTCAAAGCGCGCTTATGAGACGATTAATTTCATGGTTGTCTAGAGTTCAAGCACAGTCGAACCGAATGTCGACAATGACAACAACAACTAGTGAAGAGCATTCAGAGCACCTGAAATGATGGCGATGCGACAAATTGCAAAAGGATTGCTACGTTTTGCTTGCATGGGAGCACGTATTTATCAAACGTCCTTGATCAACACAAATGACGCTGTGCAGTATCCATGTCAAACCCGTCGTATTCTCATCATTATGATTCATTAGTAAATATTCCACCTGCGCGGGTGCTATACTTAAAACGTAATTTCCACAAATACTCCTACATTCTATACATAACTTCTCCGCGTTACCGTGGCCACTCCACTATACAGCATACCCTGCTCCAGGACTGTTCTCGTGTGCAATCTCGGGCACAGAATGTAATGATCGACTAGCCAGATCTGCCTCCGTCTGGATGGTTTGATTGTCTTTGACATCAAAGACGATACAAGTCTTCAACTTGCGAGTGATCCACGAGGCCAAGATTTTGCCTCTTTGTTTTTCTCTCAATCTCGATCTGGGGAAGTCTCCCCTAGCGCAGAAAGCGACTCTGTCAATGACTATTTGATGCTCATCCAGAACAGCATTGACAATGACTGGGACGATTGATGATAAGTGACTGGTGCGGAGCACTTCGACTAGCAACACCACTAGATCACCTGCTTGGAAAACGGCGCTGCCACCTCTAACAATTGCTCGATGACATCGTTCAACCGTCGATTCGATATCACATGGGAAGTGGTTCAGACCATTGACTTCGAAGGTCTCACCGATACTGCCAAGCACAAAAAGAGTCTGCATCTCTGTCAGACTTCTGCTGGCACCAAGGGGTCGAGATACGGTGTATAAGAAACCTAAGTCGCCAGTACGAACATATTGCAAATCGTCATCCGAATCAACAATACGTCCGTGGAAACGTGCAATGTCGAATGGATCCTTGGACTTGTAGAATGCAGTGGCACAAGCTTCTGAAGCAATCCATATTTCACCAAACTCACCTGTGCGTGACATTCGAGAAGTCTCGGGATTGACTATCGCAACTCGAGTGGATACAGGCACCATACCGGAATCTTGTACAATCAGACCACATGGATCCTCAGTCGGGTTGGTCAAGTGAACAAAGCCTTCTCGAAGTGCTCGTGAGTCCAGGAATAGTTCGATAGGCTCAACGCACATGTATGACCTGGTGGCGACAATCGGATTCACCACACTACCGTACATCGAATTCATGGCGCTAGCCTCGAATCCACACAGCCCAAAGTGATTCCTCATGCGAGAGTAGTATGCAGGGCCGACACGATTTTCGAAGTTCAGCATCAAGTTCTTGAGTTCGTGAAGACTTGGTCCTTTGAGCTGTGCCGAATTCATGAGATGGTCCATCGTTTGTGGAGTTGCATAGCAATCTTTCATCTTGTATCGAGCTAGAATATGAACGAATAGTGAGGGATTGTTCGCGAAATCCAGCGGCGACAAGTAATAAGTTGCACATCCAACATACATGCCAATAAGACAGCTTTGAATGAATCCTAGACCGGATATGCTCCGTACACACCCAAGGACAGGCCGAGACGAGGGCATTTGACAAGTCTCTTTCTGTACTTTGCAAGATCCGAGTATTGTGGCATGATCCAAAACTACAGCAGTACGGCGCTGGTCAGGCGACCAATAGATCCAGACTAAAGCAGGATGACCCGATTGTAGGACCTCGGAGGATGGTACGAAACCCAAGTCTCTACAGCCTTTTGTCTGTTTCGATGGTTTAGTAGTATTATGGATCTGTGGTAGAGGTATCTTTGCCGCCAAGGAAGAATGCTTAAGATGCTGACTGATAGCTTTATTCGAGAATGCACTGTGTGTCTCGTTATTGGTTAATACATCTCTTATCTTATAGTCCTGCACAATGCTCAAAAGTGCAGGGACATCTTCTGAGAGCCGCGTGGGATCTAGAGGTGCCATCGGAATGGCAGTGATACCCAAACATAGACAGGCGTGTACAGCGTAGAAGAAGTCTTCAGAATGTGTATACATAAGGATGACCTGAGATCCTGGCTTCAATTTAAGTTTGTTTCTTAAGTATGATGCCACAGTGGCGATCTTGAGATCCATCTTCTTCCATGTTATACCTTTGCCCTCTTTGCCGCGGGAATCGATGGTGCATAATGCCAATTCATCGACCTGCCGGGATGCTCGCCACTGAAACACTTCCACGATGCTCGGAAAGTCCGATAATTTGGTTGATGTACGATCATCGAGGACCACGGCTCTCAAATCCTCGCCACTGATTTGTTTTTCCTCAATTTGTAAGATGTTATTCCTATTTTCAGAAGCCATACGCGACCAGATCCCACCCACTGGGTCCTCTCCGACCGGCAAGTTCAAGACTGCTCGTTCTACCCCAAAGCGAACCAGGACACTAGGGAGGTTGCCTCTCTCAAAGTCTTTGCGACATAGCATATTACCAATTTCTTTCCGACCATTTCGAGAAACTCGAGGGAGTGTGTTTGGAGCACATATAAGCACACAATATATTCGAACTTGATGGTGCTCTAGGAGAGCATCTATCACCTTATCAGCTAGAGCTTCCAGTAATTCGTTATCCAGTATTCTTGCTGGGCCTGACGGTGTCGTAGGTGTGGTTGAAGCAGCCATGGTTTCCAGGAGTACCACGGGCAGATGCTCTTTATTGATATAGACATCGAACGCTGAGCCGTCGAAAATCTTGGGCACCTGACGCATAATGGTACTAACTAAGTGCGTGACATAATGATAACGATATTCGACAAAATCTTGTTGATCTTCAACCCACTCGACCTTCTGACGTAAACGATCCTCATACAGACCCAGAACAAAGACACGGCCGTGAACAACAAATCCTAAGAGACCAGTGCGAAGGAACTCCTGATCATAAATTTGCCTCTCGCCGGAGACCGGGTCGATAATATATGGTCGAGCATGGAATATGGTATCGGTATGGCGAGGAAGAAGCCAGTAACACGCACTCATGCTCGGGCTATCGATCCATATTTCGCCGACAGTAGAGGTCGTGCTGAGTATGGATGTTTCAGGATCAACGACAGCCAAAGTTGCATCGGCGATTGGGTACCAGAACGAGCCTACACGTACTGTAGATGGATCCCCTGCACGTCTTGCCACTTCCTCGCCGGTGGCTACAACTTGCACTATATTGGATTTTAGTGACTCTTGATCTAGAAGAACCTCCGTGAAGTCGCTTTCCTCATCGTCAAGTTGCACACCTAGACTGACTAGACGTTCTTGGCCAGCGAGCCAATCTTTCATGGATATGACCATACCGCCATGCTCAGGTAAACACAACATGGGAGCAAGGACTTGTCTAGCTCTCTTGTTACCCAGTGGTCGTAGCCACCGATCTGCTACAATTTCATGAAACTCTGTATCGACAGTCAGGCAATCTACGAGGCACAACTTTATGCTCGAGAAATCGACAGAATGTTTCTTCCCACGCGTTGACATTGGGTCATTCTGATAATTGTACGCTACAGTTTTCAAGCCAGGGTAATCGGCAAGAAGAATTGAAGCCTTGTAACGAG
Source organism: Taphrina wiesneri (assembly GCA_005281515.1). Classification (NCBI taxonomy): domain Eukaryota; kingdom Fungi; phylum Ascomycota; class Taphrinomycetes; order Taphrinales; family Taphrinaceae; genus Taphrina; species Taphrina wiesneri. Next base: position 347,879 of record RHGK01000002.1, read on the forward strand.
TGATGATATGTGCAAACAGACCAGGAGTACTGACTGCTTGAGGCGAGCACCAGACTGTAGTATTTCCATGGTACACGGCCATCAAAACCCCAAGAATCATTCCTATCGCTTGTCTGGGATCGAGATAGGTCACTAACACTTCGCCATTGGATCTGGCTCTCGGCAACTTTGGAGTTGTGTGAGTACTTGCATATGCATCGGAATCCTCGTCCGGTGTGGTGGAAACTATTGCACTTAAGCAAGCCATCTGGTACATAATCGTTCGATGCGAGATTACGACACCACGAAGTTCACCAGTAGGAGAACGGGAATACTCTATGTAAGCAAGATCGGGAGCTTGTAGTGGTGGTAAGTCTTCCTTCTTCTTGGGATGAAAACTGCCGAATTCATTGGTCTTCCACCACTCTACCCCCTTTGGCCAGGAAACTTTGTTGACTGAAAGTTCGCGATGGAATGCCTTGAGATTCGTGTCAGTCGTGAGTGCTAGGTGAGCCTGAGTGGCGGTCAAAATTGACGACAATTCGGGGAAATCTTCTTGCCTGTTGATAGGCACCGCTACCACTCCTGCGATGAAACATCCCAAGAGGGCAACCGAAAAGTCGATTACTTCACAATCTCGATACACGAGCGCCACCCGATCGCCGCGGTATAGACCAGATTTGTCGCGTATGACCTGAGCGACCTTTTCAGCACGGGACGAGACCTTATCCCAGGTGATTGTTGCAAGTTCTTTTCCCTTGGGATCAAGGACCATGAACGCAGCTTTCTTAGGGTTCGATTTGCCACGGTGTCGCAGAACTGCAGCGATGTTGTCGAATTTTGACATTCCCACATTTGCATTGTCTGAGCTGTCAGCAGTTGTCTTGGCGAAGCAGGATATACGCACGCGGATCATGAATGGCGAAGGGGAGTCCTCGAGGTTCTAGAGGAGATAGGAGTGAATCGCCAGCTGCCCTTATCGATTGTGCGAAGTTGGGCTTCGGTGTTTCTGGTGGATCTCTGTAAGTTCTGCTGACTTCATGGGCTAAATCCAGTGAGGGTGACAAGTTTGATCGACCATGATATTCCTCTTTATGCATCTCTTGTGTCCCAGGTGGACTTCTTTCGCCATGTTGAGTGCCTGTATTGATCATCATGCGCGGCTCGAAACTGGTCGACATTGGTGTAGACGGGTATGACGCATCGTAGCCTTCGTCCGAGTTTTTGAGCGGGCTCTCGGTAGCCAGCCCTTGTGCATGAAGAAAAGGATCATGTTCCTCCGCATAAAATGACCTATGGTTCAAGGTAGAACTTTGTCCTTCGTCACTACTGTCCACAACGTACGCTTCGATCGTGTTTCCAAATGAGGTAGATCGTGGTTCCGGAAGTGCAAAGGATGATGTGGACGCGGATGAGCTGCGAGGGTAAAGTGAACTCGTTGTTTGGACGTGCTCTGTAGCACGATCATTCGCAGTTTCATCAGCTAAATTCCTGCTATAGTCGAGATATGTGGACAATCCAGTTGATGCAAATAATTGGGTGCGGCGTTTGTTATATCCTTTCGTCGTGATGTCGCCTTCTGCCAGTTCCTCATCAAGCTGACTGAGTGCTGCTGCTATGTCTGTCGGGAGCTTACTGCTTTCCATTTTGAAGATGATATTATGTAGATGCAATGAAACTGTGATACATGAAATTGGCGAAAGGCCATGAACTACAGTCTAGCGAAATTTTCGCAACATCAGAATGCTGACAAGGATCAACCAACGTTTCGCTAATGTCTGGAAAAAGAGTGATGCAAGCGGATAGTGAATGTCCTCGATCTGAGACGCAAGACAGTGGTGAACTGCTGATTACTATTGCGATTGCAAATGTCTATTCAGCATGAGCTCGATCGAGTACTAGTGCTGGTGCGTCCTTGCGAGTAGATGTCAACGTTTCCCTTGAGATCTCCCCCAGACGTCAGCCATTGAGGCTTCGGCCGTACTTTCTGAATCTGGAAAGCCCATGTTCATGTAAGCATTGAACTTGTCTTCGACCTTCGAAGGTCAGACCAATTGCAAACTATGACTAGGTAGACAATTATAGCTAGGCATATCTGACTATCGAGTACGAGTTTCAAATATCAGCACATAAGTCTTAGCTTCGTGATTTGATAGTCGAGAAGACAGGTTTAGGATGCGTATAAGTCACAAGCTCCAGCAGAATGAACGAAATGGCAGCAAAGCTTCATGGTCATACGAATTTTTCCCTCCTAAGACCAGCACTGGTATGCAGAACCTGTATGACCGCATGGAAAGGATGGCAAGTTGGGGTCCACCATTATTTGTGGACGTTACCTGGGGTGCAGGGGGGAGGCTTGCAGAGCTGACGACAGACATGGTTCAAACTGCACAGGAAATGTTTGGACTCGATACATGCATGCATCTCATCTGCACAGGAATGCCAGCCGAGAAGGTCAAGGATGCCCTGAAGGATGCCTACGACTCTGGCTGTCAAAACATTCTAGCATTACGAGGTGACCCTCCACGAGAACAAGAAAAGTGGGAGGCGACAGAGGGAGGTTTTCGGTATGCCACAGATCTGGTCAAGTACATCAGAGCAGAGTACGGCAACTACTTTGATATAGGGGTAGCCGGGTACAGCGAAGGTCATCCTGAATGTCTGGAAAAGTCTCAAAACATCAATCACCTCAAGCAGAAGATTGATGCTGGAGCAGACTTCATCGTCACACAGATGTTCTATGATGTTGATATCTTTCTATCGTGGGTACAAGACTGTCGAAAAGCGGGCATATCGGTGCCCATCATACCTGGCATAATGCCAATCACTGGATGGGACTCCTTCCTCCGTCGAGCCAAGTGGAGTGAAGCACACATTCCGCAACATTTCTTAGACGCCCTTGAGCCTGTAAAGAACGATGATGCAGCTGTGCGGGAGCGTGGGACAGAACTGTTGACTGAGATGTGTCAGACAATTCTGGACTCTGGTCTGCGTCACTTACACTTCTACACTATGAATTTGGAGAAAGCCACTAACATGATCATTGAAGCCCTTGGTCTGTTGAAGGACGTTCAGAAACGCGAGATGCCATGGCAAAGATCCCTTGGGTTGAATAGAAAGGATGAATCCGTTAGACCAATTTTTTGGGCAAACCGACACAAATCTTACATCGCACGAACCAAGGAGTGGGACGAATTTCCAAATGGACGTTGGGGTGATTCCCGATCACCTGCATTCGGCGAATTGGAGAACTACAACATTGGGCTGAGAATTTCGCATGAAGAAGTTCCAAAACTATGGGGTACACCAGAAACACTTCAGGACATTGCCGATCTATTTTCCAACTACTGTCTGGGTAATGTCACTTGTCTGCCCTGGTCAGACTCTGCACTGGCTCCAGAAGCCACCGTAATTCAAAAGAAGCTCGCCGCGATAAACAAGAAAGGATATTTGACCATTAATTCCCAGCCCGCGGTCAATGGTGCGAAATCAACGGATCCTCTTTATGGCTGGGGACCAAAGAATGGCTATGTTTATCAAAAAGCATATCTGGAGATTTTCGTACATCCGGGCTTGCTGCAGGCTTTCATTGAGAGAGTCGAAGCAGACCCTTCGAACACATACTATGCTGTGAACACACTTGGAGACCTCAAGACCAATACGAAGAGTGATGGTCCGAATGCTGTGACATGGGGTGTCTTCCCTGGCAAGGAAATCATTCAGCCAACTATTGTCGAAGCTATTTCGTTCTTAGCTTGGAAGGATGAGGCTTATCGTCTTGGCACAGACTGGGCCAACTCTTATCCGAAGGACTCTGTAAGTCGCAACCTCTTGTCGGCAGTCATGAGCGACTGGTACCTTTGTGTTCTTGTATCCAATGACTTCATGTCGGAGAATGCATTGTTCACACTGTTTGATGATTTGACACCAATTCAATCTCTCACTGAGGGGAAAACGACCGACGGCATCGCAAATGGTGCTGCGAATGGGCACAAGTGAGCCAACCATCGGTGTTTGGAGACCACAAAATCAACAAGTTTCTTTGAGCTTTCACTAGCTCCGCCCCTCAACGTGGCAGGAACAAAAAGTCAGTCAAGATTAGCGTTATGGCAAAGGACAATTTCATCTTCTTCAACGACGAGAAGCTCGAAAAGTATAGATCTATTTTATCTTAATCATGCATCACATATCCCTTCTACTTCTTTCTCAACCCACCAGATCCGACCTTCTGCATCCTTCACAGAATTTGCGCAATTTGTGATGCAGCGCTTACATCATGTTTCGCTTGTCGAGCCGAGAGCTTAGCACGTTCGTAGTCATGAATCTTTCGTTAAAATGCTGTGAAGGTCTTTGACTCCTATACTATCTACAGCTTTCTTGCAGCTCAAGCAAACGACAAGAAGGACAAGCTTCAAGAGGCACGAGACAGCTCCGCGAATTTTCCCCTGAGGATATCCTTGAATGCTCCAAGCAGCCCTAGTCCTATGCTCTCTCGTGTCGTAAATCCTTGCATTGGCACTGCGTGTTTGAACACCAATTAGTAGCCAGAATCAGCCTCTTTGTCTTGCTTGCTCTTCCTCCAAACTCATGCGAAGTGCGAGAGCTAACTCGGGATCTGTTGATGGATCGATTCCAAACTCAAATTCCTCCCCACTACCGCCGGCAGCTTGCATCGACCCGACACCCCCGCCAATCTCTGAAGTGGCAAGGACATCGGACAATAAATGTGGTCCGGGAGGTATTGTGACGAGATGCGAATTATCGGAAGAATTTATGGCTTGGATGAAAGCAGTCAATTTCGCGGTATTCTCAATCTCCTCTCCAAAATTGATAAAGTCAACGGCAACACTGTTCTTTTTCATTTTTTTCGCCAATTTGACAAGAGTTGCCTCATCTTCAGCTATAGGAGAGCAGACAAACACTATGATGCGTTGACGCTGATTCTTGTTCTGTCGATGTTTGAGGGCCAATTGGCCAACTTGTAGAGCCGTTGTCAGGTGAGCCGTCCCATGTATCTTGGTTTCATGCAAGGCAGCTAACATCTTACCAAAGTCGTCCGTAAGCGTTACGAGAACATCGGGACCTTTTCCTCCCATTGTCATGAGAGCAACAGCTGACTCCGGATTCGCGTTCGTCTTGACTTGAAACAGCATATGTACAGCGTCCCTCTGGGCATCAAATCGTGATGGGGTATAATCTCCATTTTGTGCATACTCAGAAGAGTCAACCACGAGCATGGTGGCTTCCAAGGTCATTTTGTTATGTTGTCTCTCGCGAAAAGACGAGAACCACCCAATTGATTTGTGTGTACGTAGTAGGTTCACATAGTGTTCCACGCAAGTATTATTCGCGTCATCCATCGTGTATCCGAACGTCAAGAGAGACATGCAAGGACACGAGGCTAAGTGGCTCTCGTTTCTGCCGTACCAGCGGCTGTGGATCTCAATTTTTAGTTTCACGGTTTTGTGTCGATCAGGCAGTTGCAGAATGGTGGGGCCATCGAGAGAATCCAGAACAACTCACAATTTGCATGCACACCAGTTCCAGCTGGTATGACAATTGAATATCAATATCAGCACCGCAAGTATTTTTCCTCCAGATTTGGTATGCTGCCCGGTATATGATCTCTCATCCGCTTGGCCCTTGACTTCAAGACTCTCTAAAGTGCACCTCTGACAACTCTGGCACGATACTCAAGATAACATGGAATCGTCCTAGCTCATCTCGACGTGCTGCTGCTCTAGTCCGGCTCAAGTCACCCACGGTCGTGCTCAGTAAAACAAGGCTCATAAGCAGGATTCTCTGATTCTGATCACCTACAAGACAATTGCAAATCTTTTTTATTGGAGCATGATTTTCTCGCTGCATCCACAAGCGTTGATCAATGTCTGGCGCGTCCTGCAAATCTTAAGCTTCGTCATGGTCAACAAGCTAGTCGCTGACCCTTACATGGACGAGAAGTTTCACGTTCCCCAAGCTGCTGCATACTGTAGAGGCGACTTCTACCCGTACGACCCGAAGTTGACGACCCCGCCAGGACTCTATCTGATCTCCTACATGCTAAGCAAGTTCGGTGTCCCTTGCAGTATCGTATACTTCAGAGCACTGAATCTGTTCATTGGTATTGCTTTACTGCCAGATTTGTGTAGCAAGCTTTACGGCTCGCTGCATGCCACTGCAAATCGGTTAGAGCTGGATTGGGCGCAGTGTCTTGCGGTCATGCCTATCTTGTCATTCTTCTCCTTGCTATACTACACAGATCTTGCTTCAACCTATGCTGTTCTCCTCGTGTACTATCTGCTAAGCGTCGACAGGAGATTTCTAGCTGCCACCGTACATTACTTTCGTCCCCTATCAACATGTTGCTGACCAGCACAGGCAGCCTTTATAAGTTTGTGGTTTCGACAGACCAATCTGGTGTGGATCGTGGCCTTTGTGGCACAGTACTTGATAGCCAAATTGCAACACACATCGCCTATCGCCCTGAAGGATGGTCTGACTAGTGAGGCAACCTTCTCAGCGCTCGCCATCGTGACATATCGCCTTGCTGTTGCTGCCATTGACAGAATCACGGCAGTGCTGGTAATCCTTGCTCCGTTCCTACCCACAGCTGCAATTTCCATAGTATATCTATTATACAATGGCTCAATTGTTCTTGGTCAGATCGTCACTGTACCGTACTGATACATGACTGACAAGACACTAGGTGACAAATCAATGCACCAGGCTGGGTTCTATCCCATTCAACTATGTTACTTGAGCATTTTCGTGGCATCTATGTCGGCAATGCTCTTAGCAGGTCAGTTGTACACAGGACAACTACGAAGACTAGTTCCACAACCGAAGGTGCTGCTTGTTCTGCTAGTCTTCTCGTGCGCTGCTGCACGGCAGAAAAGGCGTGATCATCTCATGAAATCTTACGATCTTGGAATTCTAATCCTGTAGTGTCCAGCATCCATTTTTGATAGCAGACAATCGGCATTTCCCTTTCTACTTGAACAAACGGATCATCCAAAGGCTACCAGACACCTTGCTCGGACTCTTTTTCGCTGTGGCTAGTTGGATATTCTATGCTGGAATGCTAGACGCATCAAGCTTGACAACGCTGATCTTGCTTGGTGCGTCAGCCTTGACTCTGTGTCCAACGTCCTTGTTAGAATTTCGTTACTACATTGTGCCTTTCATGCTATGGAGACTTCACGCTGGTCATCGCAAGGTTCCACAGGGATTCCTCTTTCTCGAGGCTGCAGCATGGATGATACTGAACATGGGATGTGTCTATGTCTTCTTGTATCACGGATTCCACTGGCAGGACAGTATAGAGATTCAGCGTTTCATGTGGTAGAGAGAGCACAGGGCTTGTGTACCCATGGAGGTAGTCTACTTCAGCTTACGTGGCTCGCATGAACTGGAAACTCGGTGTCCTTCGAGGATCGCACTTATTTAGCGAGGATGTTCGATCTTTATCTTAAGCTTGTCTCACGCGCTGAAGATGCAAGACTAGCATAGCTCCACTGTGCTTAGCATCGTGTAAGAACACTGACAGCACAAATAGATGAAACGACCTCTTTTTTCGACCATACAGAGTACAGCCCATGGGATACTCGTCTGACAGTTGCACTTATTTTAGCATGACGCATACATCACTGAACTCGGAAGAGCAGCGCTCCCAGCATCTGTCACTGTGCAGGGGGGCAGAACAAGCTGACCAGTTCGGCCTATGCACTTCTAGACGAATATCGTGTCGCCCTTTGGAACACTACAGCTTTCGTTTAGCAACGAGATTAATCCCAACGAAGCTCCAGTCATTATCCAAGGCCCATCAACGGGGCGTTACAAACACAAGAGGATTAGTCACGGTGGGTAACGATGGTGCGAATGCAGGGAGCCGACACTGAGCAGATTCGTTTGCAACGGAAGGCGTCTGGAGAGAATAAGCCTTGATCGAGAATGCTGCAAACAGGATGCTACAAATCACAGAAGTGCAGAAACAAGAAGTCTATCCGTCGAGTGGTAGCAAAGACTAGCGTGTCCTTCACTCTAGCTAAGGAAGACTTTGCAACAATCGAGAAGTGGCACCAATTGAACGCCCCATTGTAATTGACGACTAAGCCAAACCTTGGTCGACATCCTGCGTACAATTTGTGGCATTTGCGTCACGGTCTCTGCCAGTTATAACTTCCGCTGCTATTGAATCGACGATGTTGTCTCGAACGAGCTGTGGCGGTTGACTGTCTGACATTCACCAGTTAGCAGGGCTATGAAAGGACCCTCGATAGACGACAATTCGTGTCAAGTGTGCTACATGACAAATTTTAAAATGTAAGATGTAAAGCATGAGTCACTTTCGCCACAGCCTTATTGAACAACATCCAAGAAGATCTGTGTGGATTATTATTGAATTAACTGTGAACTGCGTGGGAAATGCTGTATTGCGACTGAGAAAGACTCATCTGCAGTTGTTGATGACTTATCCGTTTATTTTTCATAGTGTTATAGTCTTCTGAAGAGCCATCTCAACAGCTGCCTCGCCCCAACTTTCGCCGTGATTGTGTTTCTTTCCATCAAGTCCAGCACGAGCTTTTGCCTGATCCTCGGTGAGTACTGTGAGCACACCAAAGATAACAGGAACTCTTGATTCAAGCTGCACTCGCATGAGCCCGTGCGAGACTGCGTCGCAGATGTACTCGAAATGCATGGTCTCTCCCTTGATAAGAACACCAATGGAAATCACCGCATCAAATTGCGTCTTGAGTGGCCCTTTCGTGACCGAGACAGCATCGAGGCCTTCGGACAACAGATCTGTTGCCGAGATCGTGTTGGATGCACTGGCAGCACTTTGACTTAGACTTATAAGGCTCTGTGTGGCGAAGGGAAGCTCGAATGATCCTGGACAAGAGGACACATGGATGTTCTCATCCTTCACACCGTGCCGAAGCAGTGCCTCTTGTGCTCCTCTGACCAGTGGATCAATGATTGTCTCGTTCCATCTGAGTGCTCAGCTGATTTTACTTTGCCGGAGACCGGGACGCCTACCTTGCGTGCACGATAGCAATTCTTAATTGTGACCCATCAAGATTGCTTGGCGCAGTCGCAGGTGCTTTGATAGACATACTGCCAGATCTTTTGTGTTTTGAATATTGTGCGTTTAGTCTCTGCCTCGTTTACAGTCCGTATATCCAACTGGTCCAATGCCTCTTGAATGCAAGGAAACAGAATTGCAGCAAAACCTGAATCTCCTTGACAAGTGAATGCCAGGCTCTTGATGGCAGTGACCCATGCCTGGTGCTTGTGGGATGTTCATCTGACATCCAATTCAAGAGTACTGCAGAGCTCCTCTGTTTACCACATACGTGTGGCTGTACGAAGAATGCGACGGGGCTGCACTCCAAGTCTCGTCCTCCATGCGCTGAGCATGTATGCAATCCCGGGCAAGTCAAGTGTGAGCAAGTCAAGCTATTTGTATGTAGTGGTCCTCGTCTTCAGAAAGCGTCACAAGGAAACAAAGGACGACAACTCCTTGTATTCTGTCCCTGGAAGAGTATTCCGTACCATACATCTCGATTTGACAGTGGCTCGTTGGAGTCTTTCGGGACCATGCTATTTTCACGGAAGCTCACTTTCGCACAACGACAAAAATTGACGAACTCACTGTTTTGGACCTGTGCGGTTGGTGCAATCTTCACGGTCGCTTTGCCTAGCTTACTACCATGTCCAGCCATCAAAGCACGACATGCTAGTCTGGTCTATGCCGATGAGGGAAACGAGAACAATGCAGCACCAGTTGACCAAAGGAGCGACGACAGGCGAGTACTCATAACATCACGTCCAGTGTCGGCCAAATCGTCACAAATAGCTTCTGTTGATCCTTGAGCGCCTCTGTATCGGGTGCTTCGTCTACCAGAGTATGCTACAGGTCGGTACTGAGCTTAGAATCAGACACCAAGGAGACAGCTTGAACCACGAAGACAAGTTCGACACTACACTGGAGACTACAACGAAAGGCCAATGATGTAGGACCATTTCTCTATGTCATTTTTTGGAAGCATGGCGGAGCACCTATTTTTGTCATCGAATGTCCCAGGAATGTGACAGGAGAATTCTGTGAGAAGGATTGGTGGCTGGTTGCGGCAACACGCAAAGGCTGAACTAAGTTGATGGATATAAGTCTTTTCATGCTGCACAACAGACACGACAAGTCGAACTTCAACAGGCCGTTCTCTGGTAGAATCGGTACTTTCACGCTCTTTTTTACACACTTTCATTCTTTTTTGTCACTCTCTTTGTCGCTGCGCGATATTCCTCGGAAAAAATTCAAAATAAACAATCGAACATTATGAGATCGACAAGCCTCAACGTTCTGGCAACACTCTTCGCAATAGCTTCTGCAGCTCGTACGATACTTCAGAGCATCGTGTGCGCCGAGAGACTAATTCGCTAGCACTTGGGCAGTTCTTTGGCAAACATCATCAGCATCATAGACGTCAGGACTACGGCGCTGTAGACTGGTCGGCGGTCAAATATGATTTCTCTGGAGTCGACTGGAGTACGGTCAAATATGATCTGTCGAACGTGGACTGGGCAACGGTCTTCCCAGAATCAGCAGCAGCAGCAGCGTAAGATATCCTCGGATAGTATGGCACAACACTGATCCGAAGTAGAACCCCCGTAGCAGCTGCAACTGCGTCGCCAGCACAGACTGAACAAGCGGTGGTCAACAACGGAGCCGTTCAGGCACAAGCTACCACAATATATACCACAACTGTGGCCACTCCGACAGTGGCAGCTGGTAATGTCAAGTTTGCTGCGGCAGCTACGAGCACAACGACCACTACCAAGAGTACTTCTGGAAAGCGTGGCCTCGGCTGGGATCCAACATCGTCGACATCATACGCCTCGCTGTTGACTGGAGCGGTATCCTGGTACTTCAATTGGAGTCCGACGCCATCATCAGGCATGCCTTCCAACTGGGAATTTTATGCTAATATCTGGGGCGCGAATGGTATCGAAAAATTAGCAGATACTCTGTCTGGGTCACCTAAATTAATCGGTTTCAACGAGCCCGACTCGACCACTCAAAGCAATATTGGTGTGTCTGAGGCAATATCTTTGTACCAACAGTATCTGGTTCCACTGAAGGGGTCCGGCAAGATTTCACAACTAGGCACGCCTGCTGTCACGAATTCTTGGAATGCTGGGCAAGGATTGAACTACCTCTCAAGTTTCGTATCAGGCTGTACAAATTGCAACCTCGATTTTGCTGTTGTCCATTGGTATTCAGAATCACTGGACGACTTCAAAAACTTCGTAACCCAAGCACATCAGATGACTGGACTGCCGGTCAATGTTGCTGAATTTGCTTATACGTAAGCCTCCTGATAATTTCTTGGCCATTCAACTAACGATGCAGATCATGGAACAGTGCCAACGAACCAAATGCTGACGAGGTCCTAAATTTCATGACTAGCGCTATCTCATGGCTCGATCAACAGAGCTTTGTCACCGCGTATGCGTGGTTCGGCTCGATGTATGTCTCCGAAGCGAAATATCCAGCTCTGGGCTCGGCAAATTCGTTGGTGGACGAGGGACTTGATGCATTGACCACACTGGGAAAAGCTTACTGTTAAGTCGTCCCTTTTGTTTCCCGTCACCAATGTACCACTCTCGAATTTAGCCTTGGCACCCTGATTAGATTATGACAACTTCTTTTCTTATTATCCTTAGGATAGCAATACATCCTAACCACATCGTGCTCAGACTCCTGCCGTGGAACGTTCCAAAGACGAAAAGGCCTGGCTATCGTGCAAAGTGCTGCTCCATTCGTGCTACTATACAGCATCGACCGAAACCCTTGGTAAGCCCAAAACAGGTCATATTTTAGGACGGCTGCTGCGTTTGCTGAGGTTCCGAGAAGCACTCACCATTAATGCAGAATGGCGCGCAAGCGCAATCAGCTTGTGCTCAGAGTCGAAGCACCTAGTCGTGATGTCAAAACGCCCTTTGTGAATAGAGTCACTTTCAGCTTGAAGATACGTATACAGGCCACCGGGCGTTGGTGCTTGTTTAAACTGTAGGTCCAGCGAGAGAGTGGGATACCATCCACGCTCGTTGTCACAGACACGAAGAGGAAGAGGCGTCATAAGATCTGTGATCAGTGCTATGGCAAGCAGGTCCATTGGTCGTCCATCCTTGAATTCGAGCCAATGATTCTCAAGTGCCGGACTCTTGATGTCCTTTGGCTCCCAGTACTTGAAATTCTTGGCTACTGCTCGAAATTCACTGTAGACTGCCTGCATCTCGGGGCAGTCTTTTTGTCTCGGGACGTAGTATGAAGTAGTGGGCACCACAGGACCGACTTCTCTGGCAAAACTGCCCATGATGACCAGTGCATGTATGCAAGTGATCCAATGTCCCGCGTCGTCTTGCTGCTGTAACGACAGTCGATAGTTACTATAACCACGACCAATCTTGAGTTCCTCAACCACAACTCGTGCATTGCCAACCTGTGCTTTCACGATGAACGCTACACTCATCTGGATCGGATCTGTCTGATTGAGGGATTCATGCAGAAGATGTGAGTGTTCTTTCGCAGCATTGAGAAGAACAGACAACAGATATCCTCCATGCGGCACAGCTCCAATACACCAAGGCGTGAGCAATTCTGCGTAATAATGTCCTTTTTTGTTGGAATCTGCTTTCACAGCTATAGCGGTGTCGAACTCAAACATGGATGATGACACAAGCTTTCGTATCCTAGTGGTACCACAGGATTTCACGGTAGATCAATCACTGTTTACTTTGATAGATACTTCATTTAGATGCACATCACGATACACAAATGCAAACTGCAAGGTTGTGACCTCGAGATCTGGTGGTGTGGCACTTGCTGATCGAGGCCGAGCTCACTTGGCACCTTGGAACCTTGGAACACAAACAGTGCCACACCAGTCGGCCCCACTAGAATCCTCATGAACTTTGGTGGAGATCGTGTTGCTCGTCTCCTTTGATCTGATCGACATCGTGTTCTCGGCGCTTTCGGGGGACGGTGAAAAAATTCGGCTGCGACTGCGACTTCGAGCGGGTTGAGCTACAATACACACTTGCACATATCAAATCACTTCTTGGTGAACTGTAAAATACACAGCTTTCCTTTTCTACAACAGCACATACAATCGTACGTTTAGAGACTGCCTAAGTATGTCAGAAGTGCTGTCACAACCGTTCTATTTGCGGCGTGACCGTGCCATCTGATCTTGCGATGGATGGTATCAAACCATAGACCACTGACTAACTGGCCTCAGATGTCTGACAACGGAGAGACTCAAGTCGCTACCTCGAACGTTCTGCCAAAGGACATCCTCGAAAATGCAGGAACCATCAAGCTTTTCAACCGATGGGATTACTCTGGTTAGTTACCAAAAGCCACCGATGTACAAGGAGTGAAGGGGCTGACGAAATGTTGTAGATATCGAAGTAAAGGACATCTCACTAGTCGATTACATTCAGTTGCGACACCCAGTATACCTAGCCCACACCGCTGGTAGATATGCCGTCAAGCGATTCAGGAAGGCACAGTGCCCAGTCGTTGAACGATTGGTCAATGCTTTGATGATGAACGGACGAAACAACGGAAAGAAGCTCATGGCTGTCCGAATCGTCAAGCACGCTTTCGAGATCATCCACTTGCTCACTGACTCCAACCCTATCCAAATTTTGGTCGATGCTATCGTCAACTGTGGAGTTCGTGAAGACTCCACCCGAATCGGTTCATCAGGAACCGTTCGACGACAGGCTGTCGATGTCTCTCCTCTCCGACGAGTCAACCAGGCCATCGGTCTCGTTACCGTTGGTGCCAGAGAGGCAGCTTTCCGAAACGTTAAGACCATCTCAGAATGTCTCGCTGAGGAGCTCATCAACGCTGCTAAGGGATCATCAAACTCATACGGCATCAAGAAGAAGGATGAGGTAAGGATATCCAACACATCAGATGAGTATATGACTAATGAGAACAGTTGGAGCGAGTCGCTAAATCTAACCGATAGGTTACCTTCTTCCTTGGCTGTATCAAAGTATCAAAATTGCATTCAAAAACAAGACGACTATTGCTCACTTAATTCCGTGTGTGATTTATGCCCCCAATCTGTCATGACCCCAGGTGTATCATGTGTCCATGCGTTCGTGCACGTCAAATGTCCTTACTCTGCCTTTGTTCGCTTGGCTGCTTGACTATAGTTGAGATACCAGATGCCGCTGTTGAGGTATGTAGCAAAGCTCACCCAGGTAAGGTATCCGAGACCAACCAACCCTGCTCTGCGATCTATCTTATTCCTGCACGATCAGCCCGGAATGGTGGACACCAGTGTTGCACGGCTATACTCACCATTGCGGAATAAGAGCGGCAATGTTGAGCCACAGTGCAGCAATATCGAACAATGCAATGCCTGGATGGCCAGAACCAAAGAAAAGTGGTGTCCACGCTGTAAAATGTCAAAAATCCCTCCAGATAGGGCCATTCAGTGGTATACCAAAGTTGAACAATAAAGAAGTAGTGTACAGCGTTCTTGCTAGCGGATTGGCAGAGGCCAAGTGACTAGCATACCCAGTGGCAGCATATATCAGAGTCCAAGTAGGTCCGAAGACAGCAGCTGGCGGTTTCCCAGGAGGTTGTTTCAGATTTCCTATCATCGGTAAGCATTTCGACGTTTCGCTTAGTCTGGTCGTACCGTATATTTGCTTGGCTCGTGTGCCGGATTGGTAGCCTATGAGACCACCAACTGCTACTGGGAAACCAATTGCCAGAATAGGGTTTTGAAAGAAAACAGAAGGTAGTTGTACATTCGACGCTAATCTCGACCAATTGAAGCTCATGTTGCAGTCCCGCACACTGACTGTCAGAATAATCAGACTGCTTTGTTTTTCATTTGATACGGGTTCAAGATTGTCGGGGAATGGTCGCGGTCTGTCAACCTTGGAAGCGTTGTGTTGCGGGGCCGTCGCAAGCCTATTTTCTTTTTCGAGGACATATGCGTATATTCAAGTTCCCTGCCTTGAAGGATTACAACAAATGCTGCAACAGCATTATCTCGGAAAGTCTGGCGGTGGATTTATCTATAGTACATATATGTCCATAAGTCTGTGTATGATCATTACAACGAGGAAACTGCTATTTGTTTGCTTGGTAGGTGAAAATACCGGGACTCTTCAGGAAACTCTTGTCGATCAGCCTTTGTATAGTCAGTTGAAGACAGCCAGACGAGCTTCCCTTAAGAAGATGCTTCAGCGTCGGGGTGTCCAATGAGTTCAGCGGCAGCAACAGCTGAATCTGAGGTTTCCTGTTTGCGCAAAGCTGCAACCTCGTCGGCAGTCAAAAAGCGTCCTCCGGGACCTCTGGGACGTCGCATCGCATGCTTGTGCCTCGATTCGTGCAAGTACGGCTTTCTAGCGCGCGCGGCCTTGATGGACTCCTCCAACTTTGCACGCGCTTGTCTGCGTTTGAGTATACGATGATATTGTTTGGCATTAACAAATAGTGGCTCGTCCTCCGAGATGTGAGGATAAGCCGCATTATTTGTCGCGTCTTGTAGTGTTTGAGGTTCTGCTGGGCCGTGATTGCCATGCGCTATGCCATGTTCGTACTGTGACTGAGGTGGAGTTTCGTGGTGATAATACCCGTTCATGACTAGACCTCGAAACTTATGGGTGGTAACAGAGTGAGTTCGCTACGATGAAGCGCAGATGAGAAGCGAAAGGGCGCTGTACCTTTACAATAAGGGCGGTCGCAGTTGCGTTTGAAGTATATGCTATGGTAACGAGCACATTCAAAGAGCTGTTTCAAGTCGCAGCTGCGGTTTCCTGCCCACAAACACTCTCCAGTGTTCGTGAAATGGAGCTCCAACCATCAGTGCGGCCTTTTGAGCCAGACCCACTAACTCAAGCTAGCAAGTTGTAAGCTTAAGCTTAAGCTTCGCAATATAATTGTCCTCTCAGCAAGTCATAAAGGGACTGACTGTGGTGAACAATGGTCTTAGATATCAGGACATCCAGAATGGAAAATACCCTGCCACAAGACATCGTTGATTGTCTCAAGAATGCACGATACCTACATCTGGGAACATGTGCAGAGAACTATCCTCATGTCTCTCTCATGAACTACATCTATGTTCCAGCGGGGGAGAGCACTCAGCATACCTCCCAGCCTAACGAAGATTGCGTGGTCATGCTCTGTTCTCGAAGAACAAAGAAATTCTTCAATATCAGTATCAATCCCAAAGTCAGCCTACTTGTACACGACTGGAGCACCAGACAGCAAGCCACAAATGCAACTGATCTTACGACTTTGTTGTCTTCATTGAACGCGGCCTCGTTGTCCAAACACTCCATCACTCTCAATGGCAATGCAGAAGTACTCGATGGGCCTGCTGAAACCTTCTTCAAGCAAATGATGCTGGACAGTGCGTCAGGCCAAGAAGCACGCTGCTACGTGGAAGACCCCGAATCTGCAGTCATTCTAGTGCGATTTGGCTCTGCTCGTATCTCTGACAATTCCAACAATGTTGAGAAATGGAAGAGTGAGGGAGCGGAAGCGACACCATCTTCTCGAGCTGGAGTCAATGGCACTTTGTAAATGCCATGGCAAATTACATGTATCCCTTCTTCAGCGTCAAGTGATGGATAGTAAGCAGTCTCTGCCGGTCGCCTTAACTCGCGAAGGTAGTTCATCGCAAGAATCACTGCAACGAGTTTTCAATCTTAGAACTCTCTAACCAAGACAAAACGTTTTCCGTTTGTGTCATTTAATGGTTGGACACATACTTTCATTTCATCACCCACATGAACCTCGCAAAATTAAAGTCGCATCAGAGTCGGGTACTGAACCTGTATGCGCAACTCCTTCAAGTTGTATTCTGTATGGAGACGAAAGAAGGTAAATGTCCCATCCCAAGATATCAGTGCGCCAGTACAATCTTGTGTCGTCCCGGCTGATGCTCCAAAATTCAAGACAGGAGCATTTGATGCGTCCGATAGTTGCAGAATATCTGACGAAATCGACGCAAGATTAGCGAAGGACTTAGCTTCATCCCTTAACATTGGTCACCATGAAGAATTACCATCAAATGAATCGAGTCCATTGTCAGCCTTTTTCGATTATCCACGAACACGGCCCAGCCATGCCAATGGCCATTCAAATTTTCCGATTCGACTGATGGACACCGCCGATATGGTAAAGTACCTCGCCGAGCGGAGGCATATGAACTCTTTGGCCGGCTTGCGCAAGGGCTCGCTTTCAAGCACCAATACTCAAGAAACAAATTTTGTCACCAACCCACAATCTGTTCTGCCACGGAGGACCACAAGGTTGCGTAAAGTCAAGAGGCTCAGTCTTGTGATTTTTGCTTGTATGATTGCTTCAGGTTTGGTATGGAGTGTTTGTCAGTTGTCCTTTCATGGGTTTGCCCAATCGACTATCACTCAAGCATATATCAACTGGCAATATCTCAGATTTGATGAGCTTACACCGGACTCTTTCCATTTGACAGCTTATGGCACACTAAACAACATCGCCTTTGAAGGCGTCTTGCATGCTGCGGAATATGACATAGTTGATGCACAAGATAGCCAGGGCATTATTGGCAAAATGTCTTTGCCTAGCATAAACTTTGGCAAGGTGACTGGCACCACTTTCGACTTACAGCAATCGATAATCATAGCTCAACAGAGAGCGCCTGCCGTCTTGTTCCACAACATTGTAAACGATACAGCTCGATTTTCGCTACGTGGTAGTACAGATCTGTCCTGGAAGAAACTATCAACGAAAGTTCACCTCAATTCGCTACCGACCTTCTCTGCTAGTGTGTTGGATCACGTCCACGTACAGCGAAACAATACTTTCCAGTTGTCGACCTCAGCAGATAAAGAGTCTATCGAGTTCTCCTCCAATATCGCCGCGGAAAACACTGGATCAATATCTGTATGTCAACTTCTCTTTGTCTGAAGTGTTGCTGATGTGTAGCTTGCATTGGGGCAGGTCAATTATATACTAAATGTCGACCGACAGGATAACCTAACCGCCAGATCCACGAATACTACTATGCACATTGGGAACAACATTTGGGCAATCGAAGCTCGATTCCCGAAGTACTGTGCTGAGTGTAATTCCAATCGTAGTTCTGCATTCCTTTCTCACCTTCTGAGCCAGGACCGACCATCTGTAAAATTGATACCAAAGTCTAGCTCAGTGGATGGGCAGACATTATCGTACATCACTCCACTGGCTCAAGGACTTGAGACCGAGTTAGTATTCTCGAACCCGAATCTCCTTACGGACAGCTTTCTGCAAATAAATGAAATGGTCCTCATAACTTTAGCTCAAACGAGGCAGAGCTACGACTTCAGTATCACAGCCCGTGTCGTGCTTCCCTACGAAATCGAACACAACTTGACCGGCGTCACTATCGAACGCATGGACATAAGGACAACAACAAATAAGGTGGTAGCTGCGTTGGAATCACCAAGCAGTTTGCGCGCTGTACGTTTGGAGCATGCAATTGACGGGAAGGACGGCTCTCGTCTTTTTGACACTACGAGTCCTGTTGCAATGAATCTATTTGACCGAAATGCCTGGGCAAATGCTTTGACACTGCAAGAGACAGGCACGCGAGAGAGCTTGATGCGAGTCGTGTAAGTGAAGATAAAAAGACCTCCATTGAGTACGATCTGATATTGTTAGAGGACACTTTACTGCTCAATTGATGACTGTAGCTGGTCCTGTGTGGGTTGAGAATTTGTCATTCGAAAGCTCGATCCACATCACAGATTACTTCAACCGGACGATGATCTTTGGCGGATAAATTCACTCCGCGTCCCTCGTATTCCTGTCCAACACCAGAATTCAGGTCGATGACGAAATGTAGACTCGCCCTCGCATTCGAGAGTCTCCATCAGGTATCATTGCGTACACTGAAGTAGCAATTTAGTCAATTTCTCTAATTGAGTATCCGCACGAGTAAACTACCTAAAGTAAATCCGTTATGGCTTCCGCAAATGCCTCTGCAAACTTGAAACCTATGACTTTGTTCACTCACTCGAGTGGACCAAACCCAAAGAAAGTTCTACTTGTTCTCGAGGCCTTGAAGATTCCATACAAAACCGAGGACAAAGAATTTGGTGACGGTCCAAACGGAGTCAAGGTGAGTAGGACAAAACATCTTGGATTCAAGGCTCACACATCAGAACCCGGAATTTCTGAAACTCAACCCCAATGGACGAGTTCCAGCACTGAGTACGACAACAACAACACGATCGGGATACTGTCTAACGCGTTCATAGTCGATCCGAACCAAGATAACATTGTGGTATGGGAGAGTGGTGCGATTCTGATGTACCTCGAGAAATTCTACGACCAGGGCAACACGATCGGAAGCACAGACGTCAAGAAACAAATCGAAATCAACGCCTGGTTGTTCTTCCAAGTATCTGGTCTGGGACCTGCTCAAGGACAAGTACGTCCCACCGTGTCTCGCGCGCGAGGGAAAAAGGTGCTGATGGTGGTGATAGGTCAATTGGTTCCTCCACTTTCATGATTCCAAGAATGATGACGCGTTGAAGCGGTACGTGAATGAGACTGATCGATGTTATCAAGTGCTCGACAAGCAAATCGGTTCGCAAAAGTACATTTGTGGAGACAAGTTTACGCTTGCCGATGCTGCCTTTTACGTATGCTCACAGCCCTTCTGCGTGCTGGCATGTAGAGACTAATCTCGATAGCCATGGGCTGCCATCACCGACTTTGCCAAAATCAGTAGACCATCCAATGTTCAGCGATGGTACGACGAGGTGTCAAAGTTGGACTTTGTCAAGAAAGTGTATGGGCAGTAATGTTTCATGATGATGACTAGGACGAATCATGGTATCAGTCTCTAAGATTATACTACACCTCCTCTAGGTAGTGAATCAATATACTATCGATTATTTCGGCAGCTAGACACTGAAGTATGAGGTCACGTCATGAGGGAAATGCTTACGGCTTTGCGACTACTTGCCTGGCGATGAGTTGCATCATCCGGATATGGTTCATTTGAAGAAGCCTGCTCGTGCTCGAAATCTCCGGTGATCTCCCATATATGTCCGAAAGCACACTAGATAGTTTAGTTGTGCGACCCAGTTCGATCGCGATGACCTGGGTTGTCTTGGCTGGAGTGGTTTCGATCTCGATTCTCATTGTGTTGGATGTTTACAGTCACTCTTTTGTCTTTTTCTGGCCCTCCTCGCCGTTCTCCTAAGACTCGTTAGAACGAATACTATCTAGTGAATGCGTCCTCGCTGGCTCCAGTACGGTCGTTGCCTTTCGCTTCTTGTTCTTCTTTTCCTTGACTGGCTTCGTCTCGCCTGGCTCAAAGACTTCGTCGGGAAGGTCGAAACTAGAAGAAGTAAGTATTGTAGTGATGCGGTAATACTTCACGCCAGCGTACTTTCTTAAATGCTTGATGCTGACAGTCATCCGCTCAGCATCGTATGCAGGCCATTCGTTGCACTTTTCGGTAAATTCTTGCGCAGCCCAAGTGATATCCAATCGCTTTGTAGCTGGCCGGTGAGTACAAGAGTCAACGGGAGGTTTGTTTGAAGCTTACGATCGGTCTTGTCAATTTCTACGCCGATGAAGAACTCGGTGGTCAGAACTTGAATGGCATTCTCGTCCACCTCCGGAGCATCCGGAATAGCTCCCTCCTGTTTGACCACTTCTTTCAGGTCTGCATTCACAGTTTTTACAGCCACTACCTCACCATTCGCGACACGTTGAGCTTCTTCTTCATCTGCGCAATAGTTGACCTTACTAAATGTCTTCACATAGGGATGAGCAATCGTGATCTTCGAGTCTGGTACCTCTAATCGCATTATAAGTTGGCGAATCTTGGATTCGACCAGACCAGACCACTTGAGTTGTGTTTCAGCATCTCTCGACGCTGCAGTCACAACAAGATAATTCTTGTAACGATGGAAAAAGTCGTGCTTAGCAAACAATGTAGACCACGGGATACCGCCAACCATAATCTTATCCATAATGTCTCCAGCACGACCCATCTCTTGCAGAATAACATGATGTGTACTAGCCGAAATGTTGTGAGTAGCACACATGGATGGGTAAGCAGGGGTAATGATTGGCATGCGATGTGCTCGATCGCCAGGATAAATCTTTGGATTCCACACACGCACCTGTAGGGGGCCCTCTTCGATATGTTTGAGCAGCACGGGCTGTGGCCAGGACCATTGACCCAATATTCTGAAGAATTTCGCAATGATGACTGCACTTACAGCATTGGGATAGAGCTGGCAGATTCTCGCCACCAACATGGCCCATGCAACACCACCAGGAAAGCCCATGACGTTCGAGTAAATGGCACGACGTTGTGCCCATAACTTGATGGACCGCAAAGCATGTTTGAAGACATTAGCATTCGGCACAACACGTAAAATTTCGTCAGTGACACGAGTGCCGTTCAGAGACCGGACGTCCGTCTCGGTGATATTTCGTAACAGGTTGTTGTCGGTCAATTCGAGATCCAAGGGTACACTAGCGATGGCGAGTCGTGCAAAGATCAGATCTATCGAAATGCCGGAAAACTTCATCTTTATTATCGGGACAAAGGCATCGGGAACAGCAGCGAGTTCAGTCACTTCTGAACGTTCTCGCAGCAACGGCTCAAAGACGGCGAAGAAGTCTTCTCTCGATACGTGACGAGGTGCAACCACGAGAGAATCGATATCGGAGCCTGCCATCAAATTAGCAACATGTTGGCACGATCTTATTGTTATTGCTCACCCGGGCCATAGACCCCCAGCCTGTATGAACCGTAAGTGAAGATCTTTCCGCCAGATTCGCGCGCAGTCTGCTCAGGCATGTTCTTGTTGAGCCCAACTTTGGTGACAAACTGTAATGTCATCTTCTGCAGTTCATTAAGCACTTTACCTCGAAGTGCCGTTTCTGCGGCAGCTTCAAAGTTGTTTTGTCTCTTGAGCTCCTGTATCATCTCGTTATTCCTGGTCGTCTCCATTTCGGTCGGGCCGGCAGTGGAGATCGGAGGTGTCGTGCCGAATGTCTGTTGCGTCGCGGCCATGTCTGCGTTAGAGCTTAGAGCTCAGATATACCGTTCTTGATCTGATAGGGGGCGCAACCTTGCAAAGCCCTGAAGATAGTTCCGTGAGTACAAAGGCCCTGTCACAAGCAAATTCACGTAGAGTACAAACAATTATCTATATCAACGTCAGATGTGGAAGCACTTCTTGTCTCGTTGCGGCAGTTCAGATGCACAAGCGCCATACAGGACCTCGTTGGAGCTCAGACAGTTTTCGCACAAGTGGAGCCGGGTCACAGAAAAGCGATTTCAGTCTACGAAATGCAGAAAGTAGATGCACATGCAATCAAGCATTGTCATTGATTTCGTAAATGCTCTGACTCTACTCTCCGTCCAACGGACTTGTGTGAGGTTGATTCTCCACTTGAATGCCGCCTCGCAATTGCTCAGCAGAATCAGGGTATGGCAACGGAATGCCACCTTCAGCTTCGGGTGTTGCTAGCCACAGACGCCTGAGATTCGATTAGTCGTGCACAACTGTAACACGAGATTACCACTTACATGAGTTGTCTTTTCGGAATAGGTGGCAGGTGATCGACATATGCAGTTCTAGAGTGCAAAACATGCGTGTTGGACACAATCTGTATGTCGCCTACCTCGAGCACCATGTGTAGAGCATTGGCCATACATGTGTCCTCAAGAACTTGGGCTGCTTCCTTTTGTGCTGCTGATAGTGCTGGTATAAGGCCTTGATCTGAGAATCTCGATAATGACTTTACAAAGTATGGATCCCAGTGTGTAATCAGGTTGTTCTTATACCATTGAAATACCTGTGTCTTGTGCCAGGGTCTCTGTTTTCCGGCGTCAATCAGTGATTGGGAAATCTCTCCTTTACGGTCATAGTACCAAGTGTCTGTCAAGGTCCTCACTACGTCTGGTCGCGTCCTCTGTAGCTCATTGAAGACCTGTAAGCTAGAGCAAATGTCACTTTCCCCACCTTCCTTCGCACGGTGCATGCAGAGCAGTCCGACCAGATCCGCGTCATCTACGTGGAAGAATTGACGCGCATTGGTCGAATAGATTCGGACCTTGTCGATCTGGGTCGGATCGTTGCCAAGGTCTTTCACATGACCGAGAATGTGTCCCTTTCCATTCTGACTTACAGCATAGCCAAAGTAAGCTCCGAGCCCACAATACGCAATGGCGCACTTGAGTACCGACCATTCCCGTACTGGCAGACCTTTGAACAGGACGAAACCTTTGCCGTTGATCAGATCCTCACGTACGGTCGAGAGAAAACGAGACAGGCCAGCTGGTAACTGAAAAGTGTCCTTCGTTATCGCTGTGAGCGCAAGACCAGTCTTTTCGAAATTATCTGCGGCGACCTCTATTTGAGATACTTCTTCTGCCGTCCAGTGGTGAATCCACCTCTCTGGGTGGTTTTGGTAGTCATCGCGGTGCCACAATTTCGGACCGGAGAGTTCTTTCGGGTATTCCTCATACGGTTGGAACGACTCTTCTA
Organism: Taphrina wiesneri; assembly: GCA_005281515.1. Lineage (NCBI taxonomy): Eukaryota > Fungi > Ascomycota > Taphrinomycetes > Taphrinales > Taphrinaceae > Taphrina > Taphrina wiesneri. Next base: position 371,450 of record RHGK01000002.1, read on the forward strand.
GCTGATCATATTGACTTCAGGGTCAGCAGTAGTCCAAAAGACTATCCGTATGTTGAACTCACCCAGAAGTCAACTTTGTGCGAGCAGATTTATGTGCTTTGAGGATGGAGGAAATGGGTGATTGACTTGGTGGGGGGACAGCATTGAGGATGCTCACTGAAGGCGCCATGTCTTGATACGGTCACCAGATGCTGTTTCCTTAAGACAACCTGATCTTATTAGGAGGATGAACAGGAGTAGGCGTTTGTATTTTCTGGTCTGTGCCTGTACTGTTCACGGTCCGACTGAGTGTGTAGTCTGCACGGGCTGACTTGATTGTGGTGTGATTCTGGGGCATTCGCACACCATAACGATCGACATTAGCCACAAACGCCATACGAGAGCCTAAATTCTGTTCGGAGCCAATCAAACCTTTCGACTCTGAGACCCTGGGTGCAGCAGCTTGACTGTGGGGAAGTCCGCGGGTGCTCTTCACTTGATCAGCTGCAGGTGATCATAGCATCGTGCATGTTTCTTCCGTCTCGAGCTCAGTTGAATAGCACCTCCTTGCTGTTGTAATCCATCCAAGGAATTCCTTTCTTGATGCCTCTTGAACTTGCGTATATCAGGGTCCATATTTTCATGGCGTAGCTCCCGAAACAGTAGATGCGCACGGTCCCTTTATGATACTGCAGGCTGACCCACAACAATTTTTGGAAAGTGATCATGTTCTCGAGATTTGTCCAGAACGTCCGAGCTTCTTGCAAGGGAAAGCGCAATTGCTCAAGGTCTACCAACCAATATCCTCGTTCTTCTGGGACCAGTTCGCGTGATTGATGCTTGATTCTTTGTGGCGTCCTCAGTGCGAGCAAGCGCGACGGTATCTTGTAGGGATCGTCTGAGTTGAACGGTGGTAACAGAAGCAGTATTTTGTCCCCAGATCTATATTCGCAAGGAATACAGCTGTCGTATATGTTTTTGTCCATGAAAGGTCCGCTTGAGGATTTGGAAGCTCGAATATTTCGTTTGATATGCGGAGTTTCTTTGATGAAGCTAGTGTCTAGAATTGGTGCAAGCCCCTTCGCAAGACCTGTATCGTAATGGATCAATTCGGTGTCAAGTCTCGCATTGCCTGGGACCGCAGTCGAGTGTGCCAACGGAGACTCGATTATGCAGTTGACGACATCTGCGAGCATCTCATGCTTATCGGTCAGCGCTTGGACACTTTTGATGTTCTGACAAAGCTCTTTGTGCGCAATGATTGTATCGGAGTGCTTGTTTGGGTTGGCTTGCTTACATAGATTGCCTTGATCGTCGGATATTACTTCTTTAGTCTGGTCGAAATTAGGTATATTCGCTGGGTATGGATGGTTAACAGCATGTTCCGGTGCTTTTCCAATCCTGTGGCCGTTTGTGCTGCACATCGCCCCAATTTTCACTGCCTGTGAACCATGCACATTTGTGGTGTCGAGTCGGAAGCTAGGACGATAGAACGGAGCCGCACACTGAGCCAATATGAAGCTGTCCTGACCTTCGATACGAGGTTTCTTTGTCGACTGGGGAACAGCGTGATCGGAATGCCACGACTTTTCCATGCTAGTGAGCCTGCTCTTGTTTCTGCATGACTTGGGGCTAATCAACAATGAAGTGGGACTAGCGTCGTGCTCCAGGGAAACGCGCTCCGTTCTTCCAGACTCGTTGGTGGTTCTCTCCTCGGGAGTCGGAGTTCTTGTCTGCCCATGATTCGCATCAGTCGCGATGGTGAGACTTAGATCAACACAAATTGGGTTTCTAGAATCTGCTGTGGTCTGCATAACGTCTCTGTCTGCATGATTCTTCGAATCAATACATTGTGGGTCCGTCTTCAAGGATATATGATCAAGCCGGTCCAGTCCATAATGGTTAGCTCGCCTCCTCAGAAGAGCTTGATGTTCTCGAAATGCTATAGCTTCTCTTGCAGTGAATGCTGAAGTATTTATGGGCTTCGCGAGATCATCTGCACTAATGGAACGATTGAGCTCGTGCTGAGCCATGGTGGATAATGCAGACCGACCGGGCTGACAAGACGTTACTGCTATCTTGCGATTGTTATTGACAGCTGTTGGCACATAATCTGACATGCTAGTGTAGTCCAAAAGCTGTGTTTGTGCATCGTTGAGCATAGAATCATGTGGATTCGACTGTTTCGATTCAATCATCTTGAACCGCAAACTCTCCTCGACGAGATGGTTTCGAGACGAATGCAAATTGCTTGACATCAACTTCTCGTCTGGACACATGTCGAGCCGATTAAAAGGGTGTTGTATTGGAAAGTCATTCATGCTCGCAGCATGTGTGAAATGGTTGTACTGCAACTTGACCCGCTTGACACGTTGCGAGTCAGCAACAAGATCACTACGATCGGTGGTCGTCGTACTAGGCGTCACTTCTTTTACGAGCAACTGTCGCTCTGGCGTGCCAGGCTTGTCGAGGTCAAGACCATGCCTTATTGCTCCACAGAAGTCAATACAAGCTGCACTCTGTACCAGGTATCGAACATCAGCATCTTTCGAGGTCACGGACCTGGCATGTATCAAAATCTCGTGTACCATAGTCAATCAATAAAGCTCTGAAGAGCTAGCTTGGTGCTTCGCGTAAACAGACCGTCCCACGCGAAATCCGGTGGTAATGCAGCATGCTGTAGCAGCTAGATCACGTCAAGACGCAAATTTCATCATGGCCAAATCGAATGCAATTCGCAACCTCAGAAATACCCTGGTGGTCATCATGTGACGACAGGTATTCGTATGGATGAATACGCACGACTATTTCAGTGGTTCCAGCTTGAGCTTAAGCCAGAGCTGGAGATCCTGTGTCAGTGGCAACACAAAAGTGGAGATTCACTACGGAGGTGCCGTCCTTGCGCATGGAGAGCAGATACGCGCGTGGCCTCGATCTCACACACACAGCTATAGTCACTCGAGCAGCTTCTATAGTACGAGTCACTTGAGGATGTACCCGATGGCACATGACTGTCGTTGATGCTGACTTACACCTAGTCAGCAAGCATTGGATGTTGCGATCAATTTGTGTTCTAATCATGTTTGCGACGTCTAACCACTAATGAAGACTGTCCACGCCAAGACAAAATAGAACAATGTCAAGGGATACACCGCCAAGAGTCTCTTGTTGCCAAGATCCGCACCTTGTAGAACCCCGAACGATGCATACGTCGACCAGGCATACATGACAATCGTCAATGGTACCCTGACGAATGCTGTGTGCACGAAAACTGATACGGTGGCAGCTATGACCAGCGGGAAGAGTGAGTAACCCAAACAGCAGACTGACTGCAGGAATGCCAGTTGTGACCCTAGCAGACGAAGGTTGAGCGTACACACAGTCTCCCCCAGCCAAATTAGTGAAAAGATTCCCGTGAATACAGCGATTGACTGGTCATTTTGTGCTGCGAATGATAGCGCCAAGGAAAGCAGCAGACAGAAAATGAGGGGTCCCCATAAGTCCCATTCATTTGTCCGTGCATCTCCTGCTGGCCAGAGCACAAATTTGAGCTTGTTGCCAATAGCTTTGACATCGTTGAGGATCGTTGTTGATACCGGCTCTTCCAAAGTGTTTTGGCCGGTATATCGTCGATCACTGATGTTCTGAGAACTAATCGAGGTTACTACTGGTATCGGATCCCTCTCAGAGCTCTGTTGTGTTGTGGATGTGGTCATAGGGTCGAGTCTGTTAAGTAATTCGCGCTCATCGGCCTCGTCGTCAGATTCGTCCGGCTCAATAGTCACATCGTTATGCAGCCTGTCGTCTGATTTTCCAGACATCCGTGAATTCTGCTTTGCTCTCTAAGCAAAAGCGCTAGTCACTCAAAAGCTGCCAGAACCAGGTCAGCGGTGAAATGTCGCAAAGTAAGGCACGATGGATCAGTATACAAACATCTTAAGCTTGAATGCATCTCACTTAAGCTCCAGGGCCTGTATCACCGCACACTACGGATATAAATGAACTGTGGGCTGCTCAACAAGCCACTTTCGACCCCACGATTGCACGCAAGACTCCATTCCGATGTTTGCAAGCTTAAGGTTCCGATGCTGTCGACCTTATGCATGTACAGCTAGCATGCAGGAAACACATATAAATGGGTAGCCAGAGCACTCTGTACAGCTGCTCCTAGACATTCAGAGAAAATTGTACTTGTCTTCACTCACGTTGAGTTGATATATCATGCCAGGTCTCTTCACCAGTGTCCTTGCTCTCAACACCGAAGATGGGTATCTGCCGGTATGGATGGCATTTATCTCGGGCATAGCCGCGTTCAATGCTGTACAAAACTACTTGACAACAAGCCTGACCAAACGAGTCTACTCAGAAACAAGTCAGGGTATGGGCACGCGTAACTTTCTTGTGTCGAGCCTCTAATGGGTTGTAGTCAATGAATTGAGTTCTAGGACTTTCGGCATCTGGACCATGACGAGTGCACTCATTCGCATGTACGCCGCGGTCGATCTCCACGATGCCAAGTGAGACTCTCGAGGCCAGGTCCAAACAGCATTCTTACCGATTTAGGATGTACGATCTCGCTCTTCTATCTTACTACGTTGCCGCATTCCACTTTGGGACTGAAGTTGCGTTCTACAAAACCGCCAAGTGGGGCGCTGTTAGTCCGATCATTGTCGCATGTACGGAAGATGATTCCAGTTTATACATTATTGACCTGTCTGCTAACCTGTCCGTAGCTACTAGTATCATCTGGATGCATTTACAGAGAAGTCACTATCTGGGCTAAATTCCAGAACCAAGAAGTGCATTACTCAATACGGCCTTGAGTATTGTTGATTGGGAGGCGGAGGAGGAGGTGCAGGTCGGTCGTACCGGGAATTACTACCTGATCCAAGTGACATACGCTCGAGTTGTTCTCGCAAGGAGTTCGGGTCTTTGTGGACACTTTGTTTAGTCGACCTGTCTAGCAGGGCCCGTCCTTCATTCTGCCTTTGTTGCACGAAAGATCTGACGTCTTCCGCCAGGATATTCGTCAGTCTAGACAACTCTTCATAAAATTTCTTTGCCTGCATGACACCAGAGGACAAATCTTCGTAAACTTTGCCTGCGTGCTCAAAAGCCTTTATGGTACTGGCACGATCTTGCGAGGCCTTAGCCCATCGTTGCTGTCTTGCTTGATCCTTTTTGTTCTCAAGAACTTGCGTGAATGTACTGGTCATCTCTTCTAGTAGTTGTTCCTGTCGGCTTATGGTCGCGGATATACGTGTCCTGTGAGAATTAAACTTTTCCAGCTCGGTCGCAAAGACTCGCTGTTCGATCTCGGGTGTCTTTTTATTCAGAATCAAAACTTCTGAAATATCGTCTTTACGAGCCTTTTCTTTGAGGTCCTGCAAGGTTTGCAGTCTCTCTTTTTTGACCAGGTTCAATTTTCGCATCGCATCATCCACTTGGTCCACACTAATGGCGACCGCATTCGAGTCATCTTCTTCCTCATTCAAGTCTAGTAGACTGTTGTGCTCATTCTTGCCGGCATTGCTAGCACGAGATACAATACCTTGAAAGACACTGTCCATGTGACCGGAGTCTTTAGAGCCCAAACCCTCAATTTCTCTCTGAACAGACCGGTATTCGTCCTGGATCTTCTCATCCGATCTCGTTGCGACATCTAGAGAGTTACGGTATTGTCTCAAATCATCCCTCAAGTGGGTATTTAGTGTTTGTGAAGGCTCTTGCGTCCATATTTCGAAGAACTTCGATCTCATTGCTTCGCATTGCCGAGCCTCTTCATCAAGTGACTTGCTTGCGCGTGCTATTGTGTCTGATATTGTCTCTCGAGCACCCTTTATGCTGCTTAATCTGCTTGCAAGTGTCTCCTTTGCCTCTCCATGAGCTACAACGGCTGCCAGAGCGTGTAGACTGTTCGGAGTTGCAGAGAGCTCTTGTGCCATGCGAGTGTCAGACATTTTGAATTGATGAAGTGATTTTGGGAGACCTAGATAATCAAAAGTGGTTGTCAATTCTGTATCTGCGATGTCCGAACGCTCCTGCTCTCCCCGCAGAAGCTTGTCTATCTCTTCCGAATACATCGATGCGCTCTCGTGTATCGATAAAGGCACTAGTTTGTGGAAGATGTCGTGGCCGATAAGACGAGCAACATCTTGACCTTTGTATAGGTCGTGCAATGAGATCGGTTTGGCAGATACAAGCTTTGCGATGGTTGATAATGCTGACTCTTTTGGCACAGTGTCGTGATAGATAACGTCATTTTCTTTTGTTACAGTGGTTGTTTTTTCGTTCACAATCTCGATTGTGCTCATCAGCACTTCTGTCAATGCTGAGCCTGGATCGTTCGACAAATATGGATAGCGAGCGAATTGCCCAGAGTGACTTTTCGCTATTTGCAATGCATCTTTTAATACAGCCTGCGCCACATTCAACCTAGTGACTGATGTTCCATACTTCCCTTTTTCCTCATCAAATCCTGCCTGATGGTATTGCGCTAGTGCAGAGTATAACTTTTCCTTTATCTGACAGAACGAACCCCAAATGGAATCGATTGTTCCTGCGATTGCCAGCTCCGTGAGACTCTCGTTGGCATTGTGATACAGATTAGCAGTCTCGGCCGCTAATTTGGCAATGATCGAATTCTTTCCCCCGTTTCGTATCTGTTTCTCGGTGAAAACTTCTTGAGCTTGAGCCAACATAATTATGGAAAGTGTCTTGACTGATTCTCTGGACAAATCTGTACTTGGCGCATGTAAGAAGTTCTCGTTTATGAAGTTCAGGAGTCCAGCACAAGCTTGCAATGAATGAAAGGCCTTTTTCATACCTTCCACTTCGGATCTAATCTGCGTGGATGCTGTGAAGGATAAGATGGCGGCAATGTTGAAGAGTACACACGCTTTCTCGTAGGCGAGGGAGTACTGGGACGTAGGAACCTCCGTGAAAGCATCATACCAGTGGAATGATATCTTGACATGTTCTTCATCAATGGGAAACCTCAATTCCAGCAGTTCGAGTTGGCCGTAGTAACGATATAGAAGATTTCGACCCATCTCATCCTTACCAGCCCCTCGCATGTCTTGTCGCATCCGATTGATTGCAGCGCATTCCTCTGTAAATTTCTCTGAAGACCCATAGAAACCACGTATGTATTGTCGCAAAGGTGTGATGAATTCTACGTCATCCGTTGACTTTAGCGGAATACTGACAGGCGATCAGCAAATAACATCAGTCCCGATCGTTGATGACTTACGATATCATAGGCGCCTGTCTGGATGCAGCCATGATGAATTCGAGCTGACGTAGTAGACCACTTCGAGCTTATGGAGAACACCAAAAAGGTCTCTTCTAACCTACCATACACATACAACCGTGTTGTTGTATGGCGCTGCACGGAGCTGTAGCTTTCAGCTTTTCGAGAATGGAGAAACGACGGCCGACTCTTTAGTACAATCAACAAGCAATTGACAGTTTACAAGCTTCAGGATGCAGAATGGTATGAATAAGTCTCTGTAGCTTTGGGTCAAGACCGCACGGACTGAGTCTGCGTAGACTTTGAGCTCCAGCAGCTGCTGACCTCCACAAGTTGCGCATGCGTGGCTTGTGATCCATGGTGGAGAGCAAGTGGCCAACGAAAGTGAATCCCTTGCCTCCGAGCAATTATTTCACCATTGTACATCATAGCAGAATCAACGATATCAACACAGCTGATACGTGCTTCAACAAGTCCCAAGCGGATTATCTTGTGGCCATCTACATGCAAGCGTTACTCGCAATAGAAGGGATATCGTTCTGGCGAATCAGCTGAGCTTTGTACGCATAGCACATCACTCGATGCACATCGTCGTCGCTCATATTGAACCACCATGCTTACTTCGCCAAGCAAGCTTCGTTCTAGCTGAACCTCGTACCATGCTTGGTATCTGAGATCATCTTACCAGTGGGGGCAGGGTTCAGCCCTTTGTGATTTCCTCGAATTCTGCTAATCTGATGTCCAATGTGAACAGTTGCGCAAACATGGACTTATCAACGACAAATCAGAACAGGTCTGGCATGGGCTCTAGCAATTCATCAGAACATCTACGGTCTGACAATTCTGGGCGACTGAAAAATTATACCGTTGACGATCACGGTCGGAGAATACCTGCCCCGGCGCATAAGGACAGAGACCAATTGCTCGACAAGTTTCAATCCCAGAAGATCCAACGGCACGGTTTTGTTTGGTCTGGCATACGAAAGGCTCGTGCGAAAGCAAAGGAGGCACATCGGGCCGTTCAATTGGAGGAGCATAGTAGACGTCAGCAGCATGATCTACCAAGGACAAATATGCCGAATGCTCCAGCATTCGTAGAGCCTCTTTTTCCTCCACTACCATTGTATGGTCCCCCGGATTCACTTCGCAAGTGTCAGATTTGGTTCTTCCGATCACTGTCCTTCTTCCTAACATTGGGTTTTCTTCTGGTCATCATACTGGGCGCGATTGTAACGGTGCTTGTGCCGGCTACAGCGAACCGAATAGCGCACATCATGCTGGCCAAGAATCCCGACAAGGAACGCAAATTTTACCAGGAGGAAAAGCTTCGCGCACAGCAATTCCAGCACAGATCCATAAAGGTGACTGACAGTATAGCATATTATGCTTCTTTAGTCGACATCGAGGTTGAGCACTTCACTTGTGAGACTCTCGATGGCTTTACTCTTCACTTGCAGAGACTGCATGACAAAAGGCCGATGGCACCAGATTCGCGGCTGCGTTATCCGGTGCTCTTGCTCCACGGCTTACTGCAATCTTCGGGCGCTTTCTGCGTCAATGATGAAGATTCACTCGCATTCTATCTTTGCAAGCAAGGCTTCGATGTCTGGCTTGGAAACAATCGGTGCTGGAATGATCCTGAGCGTATGCGAAGAAGGCTGTCAAGAATATCGGCTGATTGAGTAGATTCTGTCCTAAAGTACGGAGATCCGAGATTATGGGCATGGAACATCAGACAGATGGGTGGGCTCGATCTACCTGCTCTGATCGACACGGTTTGTCAACACACGAAACGTCAGCGTATTGGCTTCGTTGGACATAGTCAGGGAACCACACAGACATTTTGCTCCTTATCGCGGGATCAAACTCCGGAACTCGGTCTCAAGATGGATTCCTTCTGTGCACTAGCTCCAGCGACCCATGCCGGAGCCCTGATTGACAAGTTGCAATTCAAGTTCATGCGCGTTCTTGGGTCGAGAGGCTTTCGACTTTTCTTTGGTATCAATGCATTTATTCCTATCATGATGACCTTCCAAAAGATTTTACCTGGCTCATGGTATGGACAGACTGGCTATTTAGTGTTCAATTTCCTTTTCGACTGGTCAGATATCCTCTGGGATAGACGCTTAAAGTCCAGGTTCTTTCAATTCAGTCCTGTCTATGTCTCTTCTGAGTCTATGAGATGGTGGATGCGAGACTTTGCCATCTACCGATCGATTCTGGAGGATTCAGAAGCGACTTGGTTTCGTAAAGAATACTTTCCCCCTTTGGCTTTCTGGACATGTGGCCAAGATCAGCTCGTGAACGGCGAGCGATTTACGCAGCGTATAGATTCACACGAAACCGAAATCACAGTTGTGCATCAAGAGAGTATCGAGGAGTACTCCCATCTTGATATTCTTTGGGCTATGGACTCTGTTGACCGAGTTGCGAAAAAGGTCAAAGAGGTTCTATGGGCATGCGCCAGTGATCGAGATGAATTTGTGGTACCGCACGGTTGCGAAAATATCGCCCATAGGCCAGATCCTCGCGCACAACGGTAATTGCTTTCCACGATGCTTGCCATCGAGACAATACCCGGTCCCAACAATTCAAGCTCACATACGAAGGCAGGCACTTGATTCGAGTCCAACACGACTACCTAGTGTCCATAAATATTGTACAACAATCTGCATTGCATAAAGTCCACATAGAGTGCTAGCCAATGTACCAATCGAGTAGATTCCAGACCTTGACAAATTGACAAATTGATACTCAAGTCATTTTGTTTTGTGACATCTGTTCAACAGATACTTGCAGCATGAGGTGATTTCATACCGACAATGTGACGTAGTGGGATAGAACCAAGGTATAGCGGAGACGGACCATGTTCCTGGGCCGGGTGAAACGGCCATCCCGTCCACCATCTCATCCATTCAGATCCGCAGATCTCCTCAGCTGATCAGATGGGCGTCTGGTCTAGAACACATCTCCACAACGGAGCCACTCCCCATGCTGGAACTGCTGACCATTCCCCTCATCCTCGGTGTCCTTGACAAGACCTCTGTCGTCCTTGTAGACTATTCGAGAGGTCGGAGACAGTGAGAGACCAAGATACAATGGCAATCGAGTACGTGAAATGGAATGATACGAGGGTCGAGTACAAAGATGAGAATGAAGACGCAGATATTACGGCTGTGGCCAATGTAAGTCTCAACGCTCCACTATGGTTTTAATGCAGCACTAATGGTCTAGATGATCAATGGTGCCCAAAAAGCAGTCTTTGCCAGTCATGGTGAGAAGGCTGATCGATGTACGTGCTGTAGCTGATGCATCAGGACACTCGTGGGGCGGAACGCATGTCAAGACTCATGGAGTTGGTGAGATCCCATGAGCTCGCATCATGCCAAGTACGTCCTTACACTGGTAGTCAAGGGAGCGTTGGTGGTGAAGGAAGGAATCCCCGATCATCTGGCTCAAGGCATGTTCAAGAATGGTGGTTCTAAGCACCCAATATGCATGCGGTACAGTACTGAGCCAACGGACCGCGTGGATGACCGTATACCTCAGCCACGAGGTCTTGGAATCAAGATTTTCGACGTCGAGGGCAAGAAGCTGAGAGAAGGTGACAAGGACGCTCGCACACACGACATGGTAAGCTTTTTGGGCGTGACTGCGTCCATAGCTCACGAGTCAGGAATTCAACAATGCTCCGACGCTTGAGCTTCGAGACGCCAAGACTTGTGCGAGGATCATTGGTCTGCGTGTCAAGCACGGCGAGGACGGTGCTGGTCTCGATGCAGATCTGCGTAAACGTGACGACTATCAGTTGCAGGACGGCCGTAATCATCTACCAAATAAGCACGTTGCTGTACTTCGCCAGTACTCGCAAAGTGCTATGCGACACGGTGACTTTATCGCCAAGTACGTCCTTGTGCCATCATCCGAGACCTTGCTGCAGTTCAATGAGGCCAGAGTCCAGTACGTCTTGCCGAGCTTTCCAGTACTTCCCGCTAACGGTCTAGACAAGACCACTCGGCTCACATCTTGCGAGAGTGGTTGACGGAATACTACAGGGAACACGATGCCGTATATGAATTACAGGCTCAGGTGCTCACCGAGACACTTTTCAACGAATTGGACGGTCGTGCGGTGGAAGATGCGGGATTGGATTGGCCACAGGACAAGTACCCTTACGAAACGATCGCCTCCATCAAGATTCCGAAACAAGAGTCGTTCGCGCCGGCCCGTCGTGTGGTGAGTTCAGAGGAGTGACAGAGTCGAGGGCCGTCGTGCTAACCAGGTAGTTTTGGGAAGATCACATGAGGTTGGATCCCTGGCAGGGACTGGAGGAACATAAACCCCTGGGATCAGTCAATCGACTCAGGAAGAAGGTTTATGCCGCATCTTCCATGATGAGACGAAAGTTGAATGCCGTCAAGGAAGTCACCGTCAGCAACATTGATGACATTCCGGATTGAGCCCGTCGAAATGGTGCATCAAAGCAGTCGAGTTTGATGAGTTCTCAGATGCCAGTAGCTCGCTATGCTAGTTGTGTACACTTAATCTCTATCTCTGCCTAAACGACGACTTTTTCTTCTTTGGTGCACTCTCCTTCCTCTCCCTCTTGTCATCGAGCCTCTTCTTGTCCTTGTTTGATATCGGCTTGGCCTGTGGCTTTTGTTTCTTGCTTGTCGCTGCTGTGGCTCCAGGATTGAGTCTGTCAGATCCTCTCCTGGAAGCCTGCTTCTTTTCATCCTCATTGGCGAACCACGTTCGTCTTGGTCTGGACTTGATTTCTTCCTGATACTTGATTGAATTTTCACCCTTTTTCAGCTCCATTTCCGCCTGTCTCATCTGTCGCTCTTGCGCTTCGTCCTTCATGATGCCTTCGATCTCGGACTCAAAGTCCTCCAAACGTTTGTGCATCTTGTCAATCACATTAGTGTCTAGCGCACGGCTCTGGACAACACTCTTGAGCGTGTTGGAACTCTTGACTGCCGCCTTGACGACTTTTCGATCAGCCTCGCCAGCAAGAGTCACTGATCGACCCTGCCTACCCGCACGAGCTGTTCGACCTACTCTGTGAAGGTAAATTTCGTGAGACTGTGGTGCTTCGTAATTGATGACCGTGTCGATGGCCTTGATATCAAGACCACGGGAAGCAACATCGGTAGCTAACAGGAAATCAATCTTGCCATCCCTGAACGATTCCAGGGCTTGAATTCGTTGTTCTTGGGACAAATTTCCATGAAGTTCTCCAGCTTTCAGATCCAACAGGCCGAAAATGATGCGCATCCGGTGAGCGTAGACCTTGGAACGGAAGAATATGATTACTCGCTGCCTGAACAAAGTGGTGCACAAGTGTGCCAGAATGGCAGGTCGAGTATGTTCTCGCTGTGGTCTTATACGTATGAATTCTTGTGTCAGGTTCTCAGCTGTAGACTTCTTTGCGTCAACCATCAATCTCACAGGCCGATTGAGACTGAGTCGAATCAGGTCGTCCACCTTTTCCGTCATTGTCGCTGAAAACAACATTGTCTGTCGACTTCTAGGACATGCAGATATAATCTCATTCAGCTCATCGGCGAATCCTTCCTCAAGCATCCGATCTGCTTCATCCATAACCATGATTTCAATATTATCGACGGTGAATCCTTGTGAGTTTCGAACATGATCTATGAAACGACCCGGGGTCGCTATGACAATGTCCGGGCGAGTCCGTAGCTCGGTTTCTTGTACTTTCAATGACAATCCTCCTACTACTAGAGCACATTTGATATCAGTATAGACAGCCAGTTTTTTCGACACGGCATGACATTGCATTGCCAATTCACGTGTTGGACAAAGAACCAAGACTCTAGTCGAAGAGATCTTTTTTGGTCTGTACAACAGTCGTTCGAGAATTGGAATCATAAAGGCTGCGGTCTTTCCTGAACCTGTTACGGCTCCTCCGACAACGTCTTTTCCGAGGAGTGCTACAGGTATCGCTTTGGCTTGAATAGGTGTGGCAGCCGAAAAGTTCATCGCTGTCAAGGCTCGAAGTATGGGCCTTGAGAGGTTCATGTTTTGAAAGTTGGCGAGCTTGGCTGTCGCGGAAGCACTCATCGGCACCACTTCTTCCTCAGGAGCGAAGAAGTCTTTCTGTCGTTGTTTCTCTGCAGCTGAAACCTGATCTTCTTCGTCTCTGTCGCTATCGCCAGAGTCCAGATCATCAGGATGTGCAACCCCAGCCACAGTGTCTTCGTCATCATCATCATCTTCTTCTTCTTCTTCTTCTTCTTCACCTTCAGGTTCTTCACCCTCGTCCTTCTCTGATTTCGAGTGGTTAGAACGACCATTGGCAACATGAGCATTCGTCTTGGAATATGACTCCCCTTCCACAGAACTGTCATCGTGATCTTCAGCTCCAGCACCAAATCCGTCGGAGGGAACATCCTGGTCATCGGAAGCGAATCCCGTGAACTCTTCGTCCTCGTCTTCCTCTACGACTTCACTGAGGACTGAAGACTCGTCTTCTTCTACATGATCGCCGGCGGCGTCAGCTGTCTCAATGTGAGTTTCATTCGAGTGTGACATGAGTTTCCTTTTCTTGATAATGTCATCAATGTTTATGCCAGTCTTCTGTCTATTCATTGCCTGGTCATCGAATTGCCAGCCTTGCAAGTCTGAAAGATGTGCATCGGCATCAGCTTCGAACACAAAATCACCAGAGATGTCACGGTCTTCTTCTTGTCTTTTCCTTTTCTTGCCGGGCTTGGCCTGGGCAACCTCTTCTGGTAATTCGTCTACGTCCTCGTCCTCGTCTAGATCTTCGATCTGCTCGTCGTCAGAATCAATGGTGGTGATGAAGTCGTCAATCGCCATCGCAGTCTCTGTTTGCCAGCGATTATCCTCGGTTCTTGTTGGAGAATCTCGTTGTTGACGCTGCTGTACAATGTACCGAAGACACCGTTTTCTCTATACTTCTCTCACTGCACCAGCAGAGTATTCGCAACACAAATTATTCTTGACACAAGCCACACAAAACGGCTGTGGCTGCAGCGTCTGTTCTTGTTCAGGGAGCTCCGTTTTCATTGAGCTGATCATGATCAGAAGAACTGATTGGAGATCAAAGCTTCATCACTTCTACCGCACACAGACGAGACTACAGCTGTTCTTCGCATCCAGCTGCAACAGCATAGAAGCACTCAGCTGCTTCAGCCAATCTAGGGACGTACCTTTGTTGATACATAGTCGCATCTAAGGCTCTCGCTCGGACTTTCATGCGCCGTTCCCCATAGTGGCCAGATTTCGCATGGTGCACGTAGCGCTCAATCGGTGTTCGTGCCTCATCCACACCGTCTGAATATTGGCAAACAGAGGGCGACCATCAGACACGCTTGAGGACGGCTTACTGGGTGCTGTAAGGCAATTTAGAATTACCATCAGCAGATTTCAAGGACGATCGAGGTCTTGTGCAAGTGACGCTAGCCGGTTTGTCTAGAGGCAGTCCGATCTGTACTGTCTGATTCTAGGCATCAGATCCTCTTTTGGTAACTGCAGCGAGCTGCAGCGGGTTGTCATCGTTATGGAAGTCATCAGCATAGAAGACTCGCCTGTGAGGCCCCCACGAACCGGTCAAGTCAAGACCGTCCCGCAGGCATGTGTCATCTCTCTGTCAGATAGTGACGAAGATCCCAACTTGTCTGACTTGCCCATGAGGCGAGCACTTTCGGACCAAAATTCACGCAAGTCAGTTCTATCAGCTGTAACAGATTTGAAAAACACGAAGACGTCTTCCTACCTGGGAATTGGTATGGACGACATCGACTTTAGTTCGCCCCTGAGTGTTAGTGCTTCACGACGAAAGAGAGAACAGCGATTAGATTCCGAATCAGTTGTTGCCAACATAGAATCCTCGTCCAATGAAGAATTACCAGACATAACGAAGCGCTCTAACATCCGACCAGTTGCCCCGACAATGCCAGCGAGGATAAGCAAATCAGAAACCCTGCCTATCACATTTCCCATGTCACATGTTACCGCCATAACTGACCCTATAGCTCCAGTATCGTCCCACATTCTCAGGAATATCGATAGCTTGATGCAAAATTCAGCTTCGATCGTGGCAACATCCGCGCCTGGCCGGACCAAGTCTAAGAAGTCATTGTCCAGGAGTCGCAGCACGGATAGTGAGACCGAGCAAGACTCTATATCAATGACAAGCTCCAAGATAGCGAAGAAAAAGATGATCGGTGGAAAAAGCAGTTCGACAATACTCAAGGCGCAAAAGAAAGCAGAACGGGAGAATATCCGACTTGAAAAAGCTCAAGAAAAAGAGCGTCGCTTAATCGAAAAACGAAAAGCTCAAAGCATAGCCGCCGTCAATACACTCAAAAAGACCAAGAAGGATAGCGCTCCAGAGATGCTCGTAGAGATGTGCGATAGTCTGGAAGGCGCTGCCATTGCCACTCACTTTGAACAGTTCATGCAGAGTCTTGGCTGCTCTTGGACTCTTGCGCCAATGCCGGTGTGCGGTCTCATCCGTCTTCGTCGAAAACTCGTGGCACAGTACGATGACGAGAAAGGTTATTGGATACCACTAGAGATACCTAGAATCACAGATGAAGATCAATTAATAGTCCTCGTCAAAGGAGCCGAATTTCTCAGAATTGCTGCTTCAGGAAGCTCGTTGGAGAACCACGTCAATTCAGTAAAACGACAAAGGCCCACAGCTAGAGTATTGTATCTTATTGAGGGTCTTACAGCTCTCGTTCGGAAGTCGCAAGCTCAAAAGAATCGAGCATACCAAGCTGCCGTCCGAGCAGCTGGCATTCCGTCTGACGTAGTATCACGACCAAAGAAAGTACGCTCCACAGAATCTGCGGACATCGATGAGCAGGCCATAGAGGATGCTCTGCTCGACTTGCAGGTCGATCATCAGTGTTTGATTGTGCATAGCACCTCACCAGCTGATACCGCGGAGCACTTGTCAATTCTGATTTCAGATCTATCAACCGTGCCCTATAAAGTCGGACGGACGGCAAAATCAGACACCTTCTGTACAGAGAATGGACAGATCAGAACCGGTGCCGATGTGCGAGATACGTTTGAAAAGATATTGCAAGCGATTGCGCGTGTTACCCCTCAGATCGCTCAGGCTGTGGCCACCAAGTACACCAGCATACGGGATCTGTGTACTGCCCTCCAACGTGGTCCTCAGATTCTCGAACTCATCCCAAAAGGGTACAATGTGGATGGGACTGTGACAGGGCAGGTTCTGGGCACGGCGACCTCGCTCAAGATACACAAAGCACTAATGAGCTACGACGCTCATATGTACGCATAACTGGCCACGGGCAATAACTTCACTCGAGTGCCTCTTCTTGTAACTTTCCTTTCAACTAATACATATACATTCAAACACAAGCATCAATCTTACAAGATAGTACTCCTCGGCCGGTGTCGATACAAGTCAGGGCGATTCGTCACGGGAAGATGACATCCATTGATCATGATCATTCCATCGTTGAGATTCAATCTTCACTCACTCTTTCGGGTGCACAAGTGGCTCACAATGGCTTTTCCAAGAGGCGGCCAATTGCGTAAGCACGGCTCCACTCGTTAGAGATCGTTCCGGAAAACGTCACCATCTCGAGTCGCACGCGCTGCTCTCTAACACTACGAGTCGTGTTCGTTCACATAATTCGTAGGATTTACAAATTGTAATCACAATGTATCGAGCGGCGCTTTCGTTTGAAAGACAAAACACGTAGCCGTGCCTTGCATGCCTTCGCAAAAGAGCATATCGACAAGGCGACATTGAGTCTTGTTCGCTGAAGAGGCTTTAGCGAAGCATTACGTGATGTTACGTTCTTGTTCTACAGTCCTATTGACCAGCTTGAAAGGCAATCGCGTTCTTCGTCAATGCCCGAATCATGCTCGATCCTTCTTTGGCCTCGGCGAAATACTGGGAGTGGTCATGAACCCTGCAGAAACAATAAGGCAGTTGAACGACTCTAAAGATCTGTTGCAAAAGGCTAAGGAAGAGAGCCAGCTGAAGAAGGAAAGGGAAAAGATTCCTCCGAAGCACACTTTTGCAAAACTACCTGGCTTCCATGGCCGTGAGAAGGAACAGAAGCTGCTGCGAAAGATCTTGAGTGGCAATCCACAGCTGAACGTCATATTTGGCGCGACATCTGTTGGGAAGACGGCCCTTCTCCGAGAGGTGCTCGCCTCAGATGACTTTCATGTGGTTAAGTTTGATCTGAGAATAAGCGGCTTCGCTGATCTTCGGACACTGTATCTGTCTCTGTGCGAACAATTCCAAAGTTTCTTTTCCGAGGTCAGACATACCAGGCATCGGTGCTACAAGAGCTAATGGTACAGATGGACAATGAGGAGATGGATCATCAAACACTGACTTTCAAGCATCTCATACTAGATTTGCAGGACAAGGAGAGTAACTCCGATTACACAGTCAGCGTGGCAGACATCGCGAGTCTTATGGAAACATTGCAGTCTTGCTTATTGAAGTACTGGGAGTACGATCCGAACGCCAAGAAAGATGAAGAGAAGGACAAAGAACAGAAGGCAGAGCAGAAGCAGGACGAAGATTCTCCGAAACGAAGACAGGTTGACACTGTGAACGAGAAAACTGCTGAAAAGGCCACGCCACAGGAGAGTGACAGCACAGATGATGGACCTAGGCATTACCGCGAGGAGACATTTGTCAAGAAGCCAGTCGTTTTCCTCATGGATGAAGCACATAAATTACCTGCATTAGTGAGCGACCAGTTGAGTCTGAAGGTGTTTCTGGACACCTTGCTCGTACTTACGAAGCAAGACCGATTGTGCCATGTGTTATTGTGCACATCAGACTCATTCTTTCAGCACTTCTTACGAAGCATGAATGTCGGACACCATGCTCAAATCATGACTATCGGGGACTGCACAAAAGAAGAAACATACGCCTACATGATGGACGAATTGATCGAAGCCGTACCGGCAGACATGAGAGTCAAGGTGGACTTCGAAGGCATGTATCATGCTTTCGGTGGTAAATTGAGCCATATCAGTGACTATCTTACTGCATGGATCAATTCAGGCGCGGAACTTAGACCGTATCAATCTGCAATATTCACGCAAGCATATACGCTGCTTAATTTCCACCTTACACACGAGCAGTTCGAGACATTCTCTCCATTATCGACAGCGACTGCAGGGTCAGAGAATCAGGAAGACTCCCAATTCTCGCGAAAAGACTTGATCTATGTCATGCGTAAGTTAGTCGAACCACCGTACTCCTTACCATATTTCGATCTTTGTCGGAAAATTGGCACACATCAAGCAGATGCCATGATTAAGACGCGCATACTCGACTTGCGATGGACCAAGACGGTATCTCCGGAACAAGAGTGGATCGAAAGAACCTGGAGCGAAGACGGAATTGAGAGACCGATCGTCCTACCCATGACCCGGATTGTGAGGCGTGCAATGGAGGTGGTGCTTCGAGAGGATGAGGAGGCAGAACAACGTTTGAAGGATGACTAAATCGTCCTCTCGCCAACCATAATATCCATGGTCAATTATGTAGACTACTGTACGGATAATGCCTATAATAATGCCACTCATTTCAGACTATAACTTTCCCTCTTCCGATAGAAAGAGGGATGGCAGGATCCAGAATCTCAATGAGAAGGAAGTTCATGAAACAAGGAGATCTCAGTGATCACGATCAGTCTCTTGCAGTGATCAATCTGATTTGTGGAGCAAAATCTCGTGCATCAAATCTCAACTGCCCACGCACGGGTTCACTACACTACACTACGCCAACAATAATGATGCTGCCAGTGGATCATCTCTCAGCAATGCTCAACCCATAGGGCATTCCACAGTAGCGTGTCCTTGCTATCAGCACTGATCAGAACGGCTCTAGTATCATAGTGGAAGCTACTTTTCTCACTAGATGCGGTTCTTCATACCTTTGACCGCTCTCCTTGGTGCCGTTCGAGCAGCATCATGGGCCTTTTCAGCTGCCAAGCTGGACATCTCTGGCACGCCATACACGTTCGAACCGACATCCGAGCCAGTCTATGCATCGCTATGGCCAGAAGAAAAGCTGAAATTGCTGCTCACAATCAAAGAAGACGACGTCGCGAAGAAACCACACCAAGCCATGCTTCTCATCAAGGACTCTGAAAGCGACTTGGAAGCGAATCTGGTGATTCCAGTAAAATCATCTGGTCGTGGATCACTCACCGTCGCGTACAAAGACTTGGGGCCCGTCCTGATTCAACATAAATCAATCGACTTGACACTCGTCTTGGGAGGCTTTGGCGAGACGAAACCCTTGTTGAAACATATCGCTACCATTATACTCGAGGAGACGAAAAGTAATCCTATCGTGGCCCCCACGAAGCCACTAAGGTATGGTGCATTACCTGAAATTACACATACTTTCCGAGCGGACGAAAAGATGCCTCCGAAGACTATTTCTCTATTCTTCTCCCTCATCTTGTTGGTGGGCCTAGCAGGACTCTTTGGTGCTTGGTTGACGTTGGGAGTCAATCTCGATGCATTCTCTCCTGCTTTTAAGAACGCTCCGCTCTCCTATACCATCTTTTTGGGCTCCTTGTTTGCTCTCGAGGGGTCATTATTTTTGTATTGGACGCAATGGCGTATCATGACGGCTCTGGCAGCACTCGCAACCCTTGCCGTGCCAGCTTATTTCTCTGGTCGATCGGCCCTGCGGGAAACGGAAAGTAGACGATTGGCGGGAACACGATAGTATAGAGCTTGATTTACACAAATGACAACTCTCCACGGCCAACATAAAATCGTGACATGTATTGCGCAAATCTGTATTATTCCTTACATATCCTAGCCTCCAATAGCGCCCTGTCCACTCCTGCTCCATGCAATGCTACATATCATGTCTCCTCTGAAGGGGACGGAGATAAGCCATATATGCCACACGTACCACGTACCTGTACAATCTGCTTACAGAAACCCCGGAATCTAACAAGAGAGCTTTGATTCCCCCTTTGCCTGTTCAGGAAGTGCCTCCGTTTCTACTCCTTGACTCGACACCTCTGCCATTTCACCTGCTCCTGCCCCCGAAGCCAAGAGGGCCTCTATCTGCGCCTTTCTGGCCTTCAACTTTTCGACCTCTGCCAATTGCGTCTTGATGGCCTTGATCTCGTTGTCGACACTTAATCGACCCATGCCAACGCCAATGGGGTCAAACTTCCAAGTGGTTCCGTCCTTGTCAGTGTCGAGCTTCAATTGATGCGTGTGGTACTTGAGCAGGGTCGGACGGTGACTTATCGTGACGAGAGTGATGCCTTGCCGTTTCGCTTCCTGGTAAATTGTACCCTCTACGTCGGACGAAATGGCGGACGTAGCGTCGTCCAGAATGGCATAAGTCGGACAGTGATAGAATAATCGGGCGAGGTTGAGTCTTTGCTTTTCACCTCCACTGAAGACGTTTGCCCAGTCCTTCTTGGTTTCCCAACCACCTTCGCGGCGTACGAGCAAGTCGAGCTTCAGCATCTCTAGAATTTTGAGTAGTTCTCGATCGTGACATCCGCTGGCTACCATGTCTGCGTGGCTGTGAGGATAGATGAGCTGATCTCGTAAAGTGCCGACTGACATGTACGGTATTTGTGAAATGTACATTATGTCTTTATCCGCTGGTTTTGACACCAGTCCTCTGAAGACTGGCCACAGTCCTGCTATGACTCTCGCAATAGCAGTCTTGCCTGTGCCATTCGGTCCTGAAATTAAAACATGTTCTCCGCTCTTGACCTTCAGATCCAACGAGTCAATCAATGCTTCTCCGCTATAACCTCTCCTGGCTGGTGCCACGATTGGGACTCCTTCCAGACGTATACCGTCATATCCTTCCTGCATCGTGCCTCGCACATCGGCGAGCGAGTAGTGTTCGATATGACGCGGGTGATATGCATTCGCGTGCACGCGATGTAATGTGCTGAGAAGTGTATAGACTCTTGCGGTGTAACCTGCTAATGAGGCCAGATCCTTGTAGGAGTACATCATGCGTCCCCCAGCCTCCGCTAGACTAAGAAGCAATCTCTTGTTTGTTATGAACACACGAGTCCTGGACTGTTGTCTTAGACTTGTACCAGCGATGGTAGCAGTGTCTGCAGCAACATCCGCACCTCCCAAGGCAGGGAAGAAGATTGGGAAAGACACGGAGAGAAGCCCGACCGAAGACCACCCGTACTTGATGATGTAGTCCTCGAACCAATTGTATGCAATACGTATGCGCAAAGTCGATTCTATGTGTCTACGCAATTTGTTGTAGGACTTGTCTAAGATTGTCTTTTCGCGATTGCCGCCATTGTAGAAGGCTGCCTCCTCAGCGTTCGTGATCAATCGGGAATGTCCATTGCGAAACTCGCCCTCAAGACGCGCCTCGATCGCGGCCAGTTTGCCAAAGGCCGGCGATACCTTGCGAATGATATATGCTGTAGAGCCATAAGCCGAGAGTAACATGAGGAGGGCACCTGGTCCCAAGCTTTTAGTAAGTTGGTAATTGAATACAAATAGATCTACTAGTGGTTTTCCTAGGTTAGACATGAGCGCAGCACAAGAATCACAGAAGTGCGTAATGTCAGTTGTGATAAATTGATCGATACCTTCGATCTCGCCATCGGTCAGAACTTTATAATATGGTCGCTTATCATTCAGATAGAGGTCATGTACATAGCGAGTTAGGCGGGTTCGGAAGGCAAGTGAGATCTTCTGTTGCATATATCGAATCATGCTGTTTGTGTAAGAAGCTGGTGAGGCAAGCACAAACCACAGCCCGAGGCCTTTCAGAAATCCTTTGCCGTTTGCTGAGACAAGGTCTCTCACAATTCGACCATCTAATCTGGCGACCAACAAGGATAGATAGGTGCGTGCCATGAGCAGACACAGCTGAGCTAAAAGAAAAGCTGCCTCTCGACTATCGATTCGGGGCACGATTATTGCCCAGATGCCGTCAAACTGCCTGGCGAAACGTCGATTGATCCCCACCTGGCCTTCTAGTGGAGCAGCAGCCTCACCCCGCTTATCAAGGAAGAACCTTCGATGAGCCTCGAAGACTACTTCTCTTGTAGGATAGATTCTGACTTTCTCCACAGAGTCCTCTCCGCCGATCAGGATGTCTTTACCTGCGGATTGTAAGCCAATATCCCACTTGAGTACAGAATTCATACTTCCATCAGGCTGCAGAATACCACTATTCCGTCGATGATGCATTCTGAACTCTCTTTTGACCTCTTTCACCCGCCGACGCTTCTCGAGAGCATATGAAACCATACCTATGAGCGCAACGATCGCTGCTAGACTTAACGTTGACCTCGCCCGGACATCCGGGCTCATGAGTCGGAGCCATAATTTAGGACTTGGTGCTGTCATTGCTTTGAGAGTGATTCAATCGAAATATAGCTTGTTAAGACGA
The DNA here is from genome assembly GCA_005281515.1 of Taphrina wiesneri. Classification (NCBI taxonomy): domain Eukaryota; kingdom Fungi; phylum Ascomycota; class Taphrinomycetes; order Taphrinales; family Taphrinaceae; genus Taphrina; species Taphrina wiesneri. Next base: position 394,114 of record RHGK01000002.1, read on the forward strand.
GTTCGCTACGAATGGCTGCAGTGAATCATGAAATACTAGACGCGAGGCTATTGGTATTTGTGTGCTGTCTACCAGTCCATATATTCGCTTACGCTCTCTCGTATAGACCTGTTCAATTGTGTAAGGATGCGGGCCATACATGGCAGACCTTGGAAGTATACGTAAAAGTCCAAGGCTTCCAAGTTGCTTAAGCTTGCGTTGCGGAGCGATTTGCTTGTGACTGATCGTACTGGTCGTATACTTTCTGAGGCTTTGTCCAATGTTAAGCTCATCACCAAGACACCATTCGTAGTGGTACACGTCGACGTTGGTGTAGACTCCAGTTCATTTGCGGTCAAAGTCCTTTCAACACTCGTGGCATAGCAGATCGTACACTCTGACTTGATGTCGAAGCCAAACTTCCAGCGACGTCTGCCAAAGAGCACAAAAAATCTGCGCGCATGTCTCATGTGTGCCATACTTCTCACTTCTGACCAATTCGCAACTGAAGGTTGTCCCAATTGTGAATCCATCTTGCGCACGTCAGGTACAGATCATATCGATTCATATAGGATGCGTTGTGCTGACATGTATCAGAGCGTCCTGAAGAGGTCACATCGCCCAACCACGAAGGTCGAATAGCGATGATGACTCCTGGTGACTCTTGGGTTGCCAAATGGCAGCGCAGTGCAAATTTCGTTGCTGGCTTATATGCTACTCGTGTAGTAGGCAAGTTACCCGACGAGATCGTCGAAGATCTCGAGGCACAAGGCATACAATACATACCACGAGACGGTTCCTATGTCGAATGATCTCGCAGAACGACGGCACTTCCTATTATGCACAGGGAAGAGGACCCATTCAGTAACTTGCATTGCTATCAATTCACACAGCACTGTAGCGACGAGCAATCTTATCAATCATTACATGTCATCAATATGCCTTTCAAAAACATCGACCGCTTGCCGTTCGCTATGCTTAACCATAATCTACATTATCGCCCACACAGGATTTCCAGACATTGCTCGACTCTTGGTCTGTTCGAAACAGCGCACTTTCCGGTGTACAACCATTTCATGACATCGGGAAACACTTCCGGGCAGGGGAGTTCCATCTCCAGTGTGTCTCCCATTAAAACATGGCCTGATAACAGCAAGCTGGCTAGGAGTGGAGCGCGGAGGATTGCCACTTCCGTGTGAAATGGCATGGTTTCTATGCGTCGCGTAGTTTGTACCGGCACTTTATCATCTCTGGAAGTTGTGCCACTTGAACCTTCAACAAAGTTCAAGTGGAATGGAGTAGCTGGCTGTATTCGTGGTGTGATTCTGACTCGGTTAAGCCCGGGTCTTGTTTGAGGTACGAACGTCAGAAAACAACTAGCACCGTCCATTCGATTCAAGAACCTCTCTGCAATTTTCGAGATTTTCTCCTTGACATACGTTGCTGGCACGCCATACAGTTCTAGCGCAGCGATGGGATTGTAGATCAAATCACTTTCTTTGATTTGTCGCTTGGCAGGTCGACTGCAATCGCTCGTTTCATCGGCCTCGTTCGTCGTAAATCGAGCACGCTTTGCTGATTGGCCACTTCCTTCGTTCGAGAGTAGCTCTCCAATCTTCTTGGCGGTGACTGTGGCAACGTTTTTCGTGCGTTGTGTTGATGCTTCGGACTCTAGTTCGAACGTCTGCTTGTGAGGCTGTAATGTCTGCGGTGTGACTGGGGTTGGAGGGATATGGAAGAGCGCAGAAGCGAGTGGCCGGTGTCTGAATTTGTCGTTGAACGATTCCTCTACCGCAGAGTCTTGCCAACCTGTCGGTGGCGGAGTCAAACAGGCAAGAATGGAAGTACTCTGCGATCTTTTGAGGTCGAGCGGTCGTGGAGGTGAGGATTTGTTGGAAAAGCTGCGACTGGTCCTTGACTCCAATGAATTATGCATCATCTGTTGCGTGCAAATGATGGAGGAGGTTTCAACAGTGCAAGGTGTGACGAGACAGGCCAACACCCTGTAGCGTCTGGGACAGGACACTTATATGACACCTTACGGGCACCGTACGTCAAAAGGTCACCTGTCACAGGAGTGAACAAAGACGAAAAGGCATCGACTCGAAATCCTTTGAGGACACAACCATGGCGTAAGCCCAAATGTCCACACTCGCCAATGGCTGAAGGATTCCTTTCTCTTGACCGGAGCCCTCGTCGGGGTGGGACACTCTTCTGTCAAGTGAAGTATCGACCTTCACTTCCCTGCCCTTTCCCCAAATGTGCCGCAAGAACAAGGTGTACCTAGATTGACAGGCGAGATCGATCTACGGAGCAGTGCAGCCCCCCTCCCCCGGACCTCCTGGATACAAAGCATATCGATTGATGCTTAGGACCTAATAAAAGAATTTGAGGCATCACATGTCACTTCGAATGTACTAGCCTATCCTTGAGGATGACTCACACTTTCTCACACACACCATCCCGTGCAGTTTACATGGACGGCCTGACGTGCCCAGCATTGAGGTCATGTTTCACAGCTCGCCAAAGACCATCCATAGGTCCCGTCGGCTGGACACATCTCTGGGTCACTTGCGGCTAGCCTTTGCGAACCTATCAAAGGACATTGTCACGGCACCGGCGTTCTTGTTGTAGACTTTTGCTGGTGCTGCCAAACCCTTGCCAACCGTATTCCTGGTACTTTTGAGGCTCTGCGAGAGTGAGAGCTGAAGCCACCCCAGCTCCAATTTCTCACTCCTCACAAGACGAAAGTTAATGCATAACTTGGCATGACGCACGCTCCATTGGTATCAAGTAAGACATTGTCCTGCATGAAAGGACATGATTGTTCTTGGCCATGAACAAGAATGTCGTCGTCATGGCGTCGGAATTGTCACCTCTCACAAGAACAATCACTCGCCAAAGCCAGCTGGACACAAATCTTGATTGACGCGCGCAAGTCACTCATCAATGAAAGATCCCGAGGTCAACGTCTCCAAGCTCGCCTTTGCACCAGTCTACTAGTACATCTACGCGTACCGCCTTTGCGGGTGTGTTTGTCCTGCGTGAATGACACTTCAGCCACGAATTGGAGAGAGAACAAAGAAAGTTTCGTGTGGCTTCCGCACGTTGCACAAGTCACCGCCCGTGGCTGAACTGATCGGGAAGGTCCTGCTTTTCATGGCATTCACTTCGCTACACTTGCAAATGAATGTGGTCACTTCTTCTGGACTCTGGCCGGCAGTAGCGGTTGTAGACATCAAAGGACACGGTAAAGAGGTCTAGCATGCAGGGAGGGAAATCATCTTCACGGCAGTAAGTAGCGCCTACGTTACATTGGTGTATGAGGGCCCCCCGAGCCTGGCAATTATCCGTCGATCCAGCCAGCCAGCCTCCAACATTACTCGATTGTCCACGGGTGTGCCCCTTGTGAATGAATGCATGGGGCACAACATTCGCACTTGAAAGGACAAATCACTCGGTCTGCTCAGCGGGCGTTCTTCCTTCTCCCACGAGCTCCACTTGTCTACAAAGTATTACACTTGACATGCTACGTTAATTATAGAATTATTTCCCGCAAGACGCCCGGGCGCTTTTAGTAGTCCAGCTCTGGCAGCTCTTCAGCCGGCTTATCCAGATCCCGATAATTCTGCATGGAGGGGCCGCGATAATCACCACGACCCCCTCTAGGGCCCCCATACCCGTTTCGTTGTCCGTGAGGTGATCGGCGTCGTCGTCCAGGAGACGATTGACGACGTGCTCGCGGCTCGTGATGGTCACGATACGGCATGATTTTGTGGGGATCGACCAGGTATCGAACAAAGAGCTGTGATTCCAGTGTGATTTGAGAGACCCAGTCGCCGTGACGCTTCTCAATGTGTTTCTTCACGAAAGGAATGTCCATGAATAGCTTCGTGCAGTCTTTCACCTGACACCTGTACCTCAATTCGTCCTCAGCCTTCACTTTCGAGCTTATGATATCAGCCACAAGATCTTGTACACTCTTCACCCTCAGTTCCTGTAAGTACTCATTGGGCTTGAGAACAATCCGTAGCTTCTTCTGGAAAGTGTTTTGCCAGCCTTCGTAAGCTTTGACATCCGAAGGCACATCGTCTTGAGATCTTGTATATCTCGGTGCATGTGACTCCAAGTCCATGGTGGAGTCATACTGCTTTACATCCCAATAGTCGAAAGCGTGTACTACGCGCAGATATTCTACACTGAGATCCAGACGGCGACGTGTATCTCCATCAAGGGCCTGTATTTTGCCCCATAGTCCGTCCTCGCCAAATTTTGGTTCTAGCAATTCGAGTAGCGATGTGATGTGAGCATAGTGTTCCTCAATAAGAGTAGTGTCATTGAGTTGGGTCCACAAAGCTTTGGGCTTCGAACTCAAAGCGGGTTTTCGATAGTGTGCGACCTTCAAAGAGAATGCGCCCGCTTTTTCTGCATTCACCACACTTCCCTCGAGCTGAGATCGAATCTCGGTGCTATTGGCATCACCCCTAAGCACAAGCCAGCAGATGCGACTCATATCGGGTAGAGATGGACGAGACAGCGAGAAATGCTCTGCCGAAGTCGCAATGCTCCGGACATGCTCCTCCAGCGCTGTTCGTGACAGTGTAGGAGGCAAGTTCTGAATATAAAGAACTTGCGGGGAGATTTCGCCGTCCAGGACTAATGGATCTGGTATGCGAGCATCCATGGCATAGTCTGTGGGAGAGCCTGGCAGCTCTATGGAGAATTCGTTGTACAGTCCATTGTTGAAGTCGTGCTTGAATCTAAGTAGAGATTCTTTTTTCAGGCTCAGGGTGTGATCGACTCCGCTATACAAATCCTGAAACCAAGGTTGCTCCATCTGCTGTGTGACATATGGTTTAACTGTACGTGCTAAAAGGTCGGTGGTGTAATCATCATATCTGTTTTGCATAGATACATCAATACTCGCGCCGGGGTTCAAAGCAAGGTACCATTTACAGAAATAGTCATAAGATACGTGCTCTGTCATTGTGAAGGGATCAGCAAGGCGTTGAGCATCTTGCGTCCTGCCATTGAAACCTCGTGAGGCTATAGGACTTCGAGATCGCCGCCTGTCTCCGGTGAAATTATTCTCTGATCGCCGACGGTAATTATGATCCGACATCGGTACTGGCAGAGCAAGTGGAACAACAGGCCGATGCGACGAAGAGGTTGTGACAGAAGGAACAATGTTAGTTCCGGATTTCGGATGATGATATCCTTGTGGTGAATTGTCTCAATGGTGATTATTTTTAAGGTGACATGCGTGACTTGTCCTTCGTCTCTGTCTCGTACAACTATGGGGCAGCGAATGAATGACCCACTACTACAACGAATACCGTGTTTGAATCGTATGTCTACACTGAACCTCACACTCGTACGATCTCCAAGAATTCCACAACTGCAATTTCAAGGCAGCAGCGCTCGATATGGTAATTTGGTCCGTCCATCGTAATTCGTATTCCGAATGTTCAAGGAAGGGTCACCACCAACAATTATCATCGCATTCACCAGGTGTACGAAGTTATCATAGGTCCCCGTTGCAGAGAGGGACAAGTCACCTGATTTGAACATCATCACAGATTAGAGTCAAACAATCTGGGACTCACAGACCAACGCTCTCGAGTCACAGTGCACTTCCCAGTAGCGAGGCTCAAGCAAGATGTCTTATGCTTCACGCAAGATCCAGGCTATTGCCCTGAAACCCTCGAAATGGACACCCACATTCTCCTTCTCGAAAGCCTCCTATAATCACAACATGCAAAAAGATACACAAGCGCAAAACCTCATCAAACATTACTTTCAACATTTCTTATTCTCAACTCCACAAGTCAGTCATTCACCAGGCAAGGTCTCTTTCCGCCTATACATACATGCGAACCAAGAGTTGAAGCCTTCAAAGGCTGCCACAACAGACTACAACCTCGATAAATTCAAGACATTCCTTGCAAAAGTTTATGGTTCTCACAAAAAGGTCGAACTGCAAGTGACACCACTGAGTGCACCATACCTCAATGCAGAAATCGCAGCACAGTTCCTCGTCTTGTCCTCGAAGAAAAAGTCTTTTGCGACATTGACCAATAAATTCATGAAGTCGACACCGCTGGGCGAAGTTGTGGCAGGTGTCAAGATGCAAGTCTCAGGTCGACTGGGTCGTAGAAAAGGTGCTGGTCGTTCGTCACGGATTACCAGACAAAAGGGCAAACTCGGGTTCGCTACCTATACGTCTAGAGTAGATGCTGCGAAATGTGAGTTCAAGAACAGAAATGGAAAGATTGGTGTGGTGGTCTGGATCAGGAGTGGGGAGAAGAGGTTGGTGCCGGGTTTGAACAGTGAGGGAAGGATGAGAACCTTTATTCAGGAATGGAGGGATCGAAAATTGGCAGAACAAGCTACCACTCAAGCGGTCCCGTCATTACCTGCACCATCTTCATCATAAATCATTGTAAATCAATGTCACTGTATAGGATTCTCACATAGCGGCATTAATTTGCACTTTCATCATCATCATCATTCGTAATCTGCTCTAGTGACAAGATGCGACTTGGCGCCTTTTAGTGACTCAAGAGCCACCCTCCGTCAACTGGTATTGTCACACCACTACTGAATTAGTTTGGCCAGATATCGGACGCATCCACTCACTTGAGGTATTGGTTGGTAGCGCAGAAGAGCACGGCACTCGCCATGTCTTTGTCGTTACCAGGTCGTCCGGCAGGGCATGACTCGCCTTGTTCTTTTGAGGCCGCCGATTTTCCGGTCTCATCTGAATCTCCGGTAGACCTAACATAATATTAGAATGTGCTCATACAACGGATCTGAACAGTCTCACATTTCGGAAGGGAAGAATCCTGGTGCGATCGAATTCACTCGAATAGCAATCTTATTGTTTGCCAATTCCGTGGCAAGCATTTCATTAAGATGAATCACAGCTCCTTTGCTGCTATTGTAGCTGAACATGCCTCCTTGAGATTGCTTGGTTATACCAGACATGGATGAAATGATGACCACTCCTCCACTGAAGCCCTTATCAGTTTTGGTGCCTGCTTCCAGCAATGGCAAGAATGCCACAGTGGTGAAATATACAGCAGCCACGTTCGTATTGTATGTGTCGGTCCATGCTTCGAAGCTCGATCGCTCGGGACTCCTCGAACCATCTTCCTTCCACAAATTATTCTTGAGTTCTGTCGCATTTGAAGGTTCGCCAATTTTTGTAGGACCATGGTTAATGCCAGCGTTGTTGACAAGAATGTTCAATTTGCTTTCCTTGCCCTGCAGATCGGACACCAGCTGCTCGAGACCCTTCTTAGATGAAACATCTCCGGTGATGGCAATGATTTTGCCAGGTCCGTTTCCTGGTGAATGAGCCTTGGCAGCTGCTTCCAGCTTCTCTTGTCTTCGACCCACGATATAGACAGTAGCACCGTTTACCGCAAGAGCCTGTGCTGCCATCAACCCGATACCTGACGGTTTTAGTGGGGTTCGCATCTGCCACTGTTCGACTGACCAGTTCCTCCTCCTGTCACAAGAGCGATCTTGCCGGTGACATCGAAGAGGTTCTCCCTCTGTAGATCTTTTGTAGTTGACATATTATGCGAATCTCGTTGGAAAGATCTGTTTATAGTACCCGCACTATTCGAGAAAGCTATAAAAGCATGTCTCCGTACGTGTCCTGTGCTCACAAATCTGTGCTGCAAGCCACTAAAATGACGTCGTGGAGCGCAGATGCCAGTGGTCGATGGCGAAGCACGGAGCTCGGGATGTGAACGATGTTTAGAGCATCGAGTAACGACTCTTGAGCAGTTCGAGGGACTTAAAGCACTGTATGCCGACCTGAAACTCATCAGCATGCGTGTGTTGTCTACAGACAGTTAGCTTGAACATCTATGTCGGTTAAACCATTTGATTCAGGTGTGCATGGAATGATGACGAAATTACCCCGTACTCTGAAGGCCCCCACAAATTCGAATTTACCTACCGTGAAAGAGTTTCAGTGCTGGAAACAGAAGTCAAGACCTCTGTCGAGCGGAAGCATGAAGTTTCGTCCACATCTTGGACGAGCTGGCATCGCTTTGCTCATACACTTATTGACTCTTGCCCTTCGTCTCTCCTCTATCGTGGTATTGTCACACGAGGTCCCTGACAGACAAGAAGAAATCAGGTGCAGGAAGGCGTACTTCGCATAGAGACTTGATACAGCTAGATCACAAATAGCAATATCGTTCCAATTTTACAGCAGGAGTAGAGACCTCATTTGTTTCAATCTTCAAAGGCTTGGTAACCTTGGAAGCTGAGAATCAACTGTGGGGTCAAACAAATGTTTCAGCTGCAGTCAATTCATGATCACAGCAGCACCAACTGCAAGCTCAAGTGGTAGCAGCAAGCATAGAATTTCGCATCCCTGAACATGACGGTACCATCATTTGAATCTAGGGATCGATCTAGACTCGTGTGAATAGTGCAGATGGCCCTCGATGCTGCCTCAGCTGTTGCCGTTAACGTTGCAATTGACTTCAGATTCTGCAGACGGGAGCTCCAGAGGCCACCGAATCTTCTATTGTTCCGTCATCTCCAGAAGCTCTACCAGTACTCGAGTACAATGCCGCGTCTATTGTCACCGTAAAGACAGGCTACATCTTTTATGAAGCCAAGTCAACGCCATACAGATATTCAGATCGATAGCTTACCATGGTCGGAATCATTCAACCATCAAATCAAATCAAGTTGACCAATGTGTCCGTCATTCGCTACAAGAGGTCTGGCAAACGATTTGAGCTCGCCGCTTACAAAAACAAGGTGCTGGAATGGCGCGCCGGCACCGAAAAGGATATCGATGAGGTGCTGCAGATTGACAACATCTTCAGCAACGTTTCGAAAGGTGCCGTCGCCTCGAATGAGGACATCAAAAAGGCATTTGCAGACAAAACGAAAGAGGAGATCATCCAGGAAATATTGAAGAAGGGAGAATTGCAGGTCGGCGAGAAGGAACGTGGAGCGATGGCAGAGAATACCTTCAAGGACATCGCACAGATCATCAGTGACAAGACCATCGATCCGAACAGCAAGCGTCCGTATACCACCACAATGATAGAAAAGGCGCTGCATGACCTCGGATTCTCGACAAGCACGACTAAATCTGCCAAGTCTCAAGCACTGGATGGCATTAAACAACTCGAGGCTCAGAAAAAACTACCAATCATGCGAGCACTGATGAAGATTCGAGTTGTCACTCCCTCGAAAGAAGGCAAAACAATAAAAGACAAATTGAAGTCCATGTTTGTAGAAATCGAGGAGGAGAATCTAGGCGCCGAGATGGAAATTGTCGGCTCTGTACAGCCTGGAGTGTACCGCGACATTGGTCCATTTCTGCAGGAGCATACCAAAGGCAGGGCGGTTTGTGAGATCCTGTCCTTCTCGCAAAGCAAGGAAGGCGACGAAACCTGGTCTTAAAAGTCCCTACCACTTTCGTTATAGTGTAAGAAGTCTGAGAATGGTTGGTAATGGTTCCGACACCTGGGAAACTGTTCGTCATGGTTCTGCCGCGGAGGTCCGAGATCTCCCAGACTGTGACCAGATTTCGAAAAACTGATTAGCGGCTCGAATCTCGAATTGCTGCGCTGTGCAACGCAGGCAGGTCATTAGGGAGGAAGTCAGTAATCACATTCGTGACCGACAATGATCTCAACCGCGTTCCTCGACAGTCAAACACCACGAAGCATTGGCAAAGGTCAGACGTGGTGCACCCAAATTATGAGGGTCTGAATCCGTCAGTCTTATGCCTAGGTACAGCCTACTATGACACACGAGTGATTCCAGCTGGTTGTTGTTACTAGGTCTTGCTGGTAGATTACTTATAATATATACAACTATAGTCCTACATCTACACAAGAAGTTGAGACTAGAATCATGAGCAACACAAAACCTGATCACTGATCACTGATCAATTTCACATGCAATTTGTGGCGAAATTGTGGAGCGCGAACACGGATTTCAACTTCAGGCGAGAATTCGTGAAGATACGCGAACGTCGAAACATTCACAATTAAACTCGATGAGTATCCTTCTATAACCTGGTCGATTCCGGAATGAAGAACGGAGAAGCTTAATGTGACACTTCGCAATGTCTGGCAACCATTCACTAAGCCGTTTTCATTCCGTCAGGCAGTTCTGATCTCTGACCTACAAATGAAGAAGTTCAAACCACCATCCTTTATCAATGGAAGAGGGCCCACTGATATCAGAGTAGAAGACTCCCCATCAACGAAGAGACGTAAGGTCTCTCTTGAATCACTGCCACCTTCTGTCTCCGATAAAACCGAAGTATTCGCTACGCCCAGCAAAGCGGGCTTCAAACCGCTCTTGAATAGGAAACCGCTACTGACAATTACTTCGAGGCCGACCAATACTTCGGATGTTGCGCCCTTCGAAAACACAGGTGAACTTTACTTTAGTGTCGTCTGGCGCAAACCCACCAACAAGAAGCACAAGACCTGGGACGGTGATGGAATTTTGTCTGTCAATGGTCCCCAAGCACTACTCCAGGACATGTCAGCAAAAGAAATAGGCAAGGGCCGGCACAAGTCTGACCAGATTGGTGTAGGCGAAATTGTGTTTGTAGGTGGGAAGGAGTGCGAGATCGAGGCAGCTTTAAGCGCAGCAGAGTATTTGAGTGGCAGTATCTTTCTCAAGCATGGCAAACCGGGACCCATGACTCCCAACACTGCTACGAAAAGCCAAATCCGGATCCCTTTCAAGAATCCTCTGCTCGAAGGGAAGTCCCAATCGAAGAATGAGGGCAATGATCAACCGCCCAAAGCGAGACACAATCCCACCGCTCCGAATGCCTTGGTACTAAGGCGACCTGTCGGTGCGAAGTCGGTAGAATCGGGCCGTATTGTGGACGTTGTAGTAGACCCCTTTGTGGGACAATTCTTACGGCCACATCAACGAGAAGGAGTGTCCTTCTTGTATGACTGCATCATGCGGTTTAAGAACTATAACGGTGCTGGTGCGATTTTGGCGGACGAAATGGGACTTGGCAAAACTCTACAGACGATTGCTCTGATCTGGACTCTCTTGAAGCAACACTTCTTGGTAGATGCAGGTACACTGGCTCGCAAGGTCTTGATCGTGTGTCCCGTGACTCTGACGAACAATTGGAAGAAAGAATTTCGGAAGTGGCTTGGACAAGATCGTATCGGTGTAAGTTCCTTAATCGCTAGATGCTGCACGGCTAATTTCGTCAAGGTTTTTGTCGTCGATTCAAAAGCGAATCTGAGAGACTTCTTGTACGGCAAGGTCTATCAAGTGATGATTGTTGGCTACGAAAAGCTCAGATTGGTTCAAGAAACGGATGAACTGAAGAATGCAAACTTTGACGTGATCATATGTGATGAGGGGCACAAACTGAAATCTGCGAATAACAAGGCAGCACAAGCCATAAAGTCTCTCAACACTACTCGACGTATCATCCTGTCTGGCACACCAATTCAAAACGATCTAGGAGAGTTCTTCGTGATGATAGACTTTGTAAATCCCGGCTTGTTAGGGACGTATGCAACCTTCAGGAAGGAGTTTGAGAATCCAATTCTGAAAGCGCGTGCTCCAGAAGCTACGAAAAGGGACAAGGAAAAGGGCGCGGCGAGATCAGCCGAGCTATCAAGGTTGACAGATGTACGTTGTTTTCGAAACTCTCTTGGATATGACTTACCTCTTAGTTGTTCATCTTGAGACGAACTGCAGATCTACTCTCCGGCTACTTGCCGGCAAAGACTGAGTACGTTGTTTTCTGTAAGCCGACAGCTTTGCAAGTCCAGCTACATGAGCGATTATTGAGTATGCCTGCAGCAAAGCAGTGTCTCGGAGGTCAGAATGCAGCATTTCAACTCTGTGGTATCACGCATCTGAGAAAGATCAGTAATTCGCCCGGGCTTCTGTCGAAAGCAGTGAATGATCGGGCGAGATCGGAAGCGAACTCGAAGAGTCCCTACTACTCAGAGGACGATTCGTTCCTTGCTAATGTTCAGCACTTGGTGAACACGAACAGCGCGGGTAAGCAATCGGGCAAGCTTTTGGTGCTTGAGCGCTTTCTTGGCACGTTGCGTGCTACCAAGGAAAAGGTCGTCATTGTTTCCCAATTCACACAGACTTTGCAAATTCTTCAGGATCTCCTTGACAGTATGAGCCTGACGTATTGCCGGCTCGATGGCAGCACGGCATCAGGCAAGAGGCAGGCACTGGTAGAACGATTCAATCGAAGTCCTTCATCCACGTGCTTTGCTTTCCTATTGTCAGCAAAGTCTGGTGGATGCGGTCTGAATCTCGTAGGTGCGAGCAGGTTAGTGCTCTTTGATTCTGACTGGAAGTAAGTTAGCAACAGCTGACTGTACCCATATCGTTGCTAACGAATTTAGCCCGAGCGTGGACCTACAAGCTATGGCAAGAATACACAGGGATGGGCAGAAGCGTCCGGTATTCATCTATAGGTTTCTCACGACTGGCATGATTGACGAGAAGATCTATCAAAGGCAGGTCACTAAACAAGGTCTATCCGACTCACTGATGGATTCGAAAGCAGCGGGCTCCTCCTTTAGTCTCGAAGAATTGCGGGACTTGTTTCGTTGTCATGAAGACACCGTTTGCTTGACACACGACATGTTGCACTGTAGTTGCAAACACGATGGCCAGAATCAGGTCGACTGTAACGAGGCAGAGGAGGCTACAAACTCGTCTGACTATGACGATGACATTCCTGTGTCATGGATGAAGGCTAGCCAGGTTCAGCAAGAAGCCATTGAAAAGGTATGTACAGCAAACAGCCCATTGTATGTCTACTGACGTTGATAGAAACCAAAGCAGACCAACATGCAAGCCCTTCGAATTTACGACCACGTAGCATCCACATTCGTCAAGGATGATCCAGAAGGATTCGAAACAATCATTGGAGATGCCATCCTGACAAGTGTGATTCAAGGTAATTCATCGACTCATGGACAAGTCTCCTACACCTTCGTCAAAAAGAGCGGTCTTGCACCACCACTTCCCGAACCACAAAACGTAGCAGATGAATTGATTGAGGAGGAACCCGATCAAGAATTGTAAATAATGTAAATCGAGCAGACCTCCAATAGAATGGCATCAAGGAAATAGATTGTACAAATACATACATGGTCGGTCGCGAGTGGCATAAACATGAATTTACACATGGCGAAATACTTGCTTTTAGTGTACAATTCAATTCTCCTTGTCATTCTTCTTAAGCATACATTTCATCGTCCCCATCATTGACGTCCTCGTGAAACTTGCCGTTCGTCCCATTCGTCAGTACACCATTCGTGACTGCCTTGCCCTTGCCTTTATCCACCACTGAGCCCTCTTTCTTGACGGGACTAAATTGAGCCTGCACTTTCTTGTAATGGTCGAGCTCTGATTGGGAGACTGAGGGAATGAGCTCCTGAAGTGCTTCCATAAAGTCAATTTCGGAAACGACAACCTCGACATCCGGTTTGGTGGCCAAGTGGTCGAAAAAGTACTGCGTCGAGCGTGGTGGGTCGAGTGCTTTGACTTTTGCATCCACGGCTCCGGCTTGGCGAGTCATTGCCTTCAACATTGCATCGGAACAGAGCGCGTAAAAGTCGGCGCCTGTGTATGTGAATGGACAGATCTTGGCGATCGAGTTGAGGTCCAGCGAGGGCTCCAGCTTGAACTTTCGCGTCAATGCGGAGAGAATATTGTGTTGTGCCTCGTCGGTGTCGCTCACGCCCAAGTACAACATCTTGTCGAATCGTCCGGGTCGCAAGAGTGCTGGGTCGAGAAGATCCGGTCTATTGGTGGCACCAATGACAAAGACACCGCCACTGCCGTCTTTGCCTTCAGACATACCATCCAATTCGGACAGTAGTTGCGAGACTATACGATCCATCACACCTCCAGAGTCGCCTTGGTTTCCTCTCTTTGGCGCGACGGAATCAAGCTCGTCGAAAAAGACCACGCAAGGTTTTGCGTCTCTGGCTCGTTGAAATACTCTGCGAACGTTGGCTTCAGATTCACCAATGTACATGTTGAGCAGTTCAGGTCCCTTGACACTGAAAAAGTTGAGAGAAAATGAAGTCGCCACAGCTTTGGCAAGTAGTGTTTTCCCGGTGCCCGGTGGGCCATAAAAGAGGATTCCCGATCGTTTCTTCATGCCTGATGCAAAGAGTTCTGGTCTCTCTAGGGGCAATTGAATAGTGTCCATGATGTCGTCCTTAACACTAGCCAGCCCTCCAACGTCCTCCCAGGTCACGTTAGGTATCTTTGGTGCGCCGATCGAGTCTGAGTAGTTGCGTCGAGCCTCTCCAATGGCATGATCGAAGTCCTCCCCAGTAATCCATGCACCAGCGATGTGTAAGTCAATCACACTGTCTGCACCCAGCGTGGCGGCATGGCTGTCCATCCTATCTTGCGAATAGCTCTGTGCTCGTTTCACGACGCTGACAAGGTCCGCTGCAACCAGGGCGGCTGACCGCACCGCAAGAGAGTGTACACTGACATCCGGCGCCAAGGGCAACTTCTTCGTCAGATTCTGAAGTATCGTCAGACGTTCAGTCTCGTCCGGAGCACCAACCTCGAGATCATGTCTGAAACAACCAAGGACACCTTCCGGAATGTCGTCCTTATTCGCCGTAGTAGCGACCACAGCAACTGGAAAAGACTCACCGGCCTCCACAGCCACCGAAGAAAGACAATCAGCCAAGATGAATCTCATGGGCGATTCTTGACCTGCTTCCGCATCGTCTTTTTTCTTCGCAAGTGCTCCAATATTGCGCAATAAAAGAACGCAGGGAGCGCATTGACCTGCTGACTCAAATCTCAATCGCAAGTATGCCTCTGTTTTCACATCTGTCTCCCCTATGATATCGTAGCAATTGACTTCGTGGAAGTGCATACCGAGAGCAGACGCGACTCCGGACACAATTGAAGTCTTTCCAGATCCTCGCGTACCGTGCAAGAGGACAGACGCACAGGCATGAGACCTTCGAGCAGACTTACTAAATGTAGACCTTATGAGCTGATGTAATTTAGAATAATTTGTCCCGGCCATGTCGGAGAAGTTCATTGGCGACGGCAATCCATGATAAGGACTCCATTGACCCGTCGGTGGTATGCGGGCCTTTTGCGTACCGGATTGAACCATTCGAGTGCTACTCGAGTCTACTTCGACGTCGCCAAGGAACACTTCTTCATCATCAGTCTCTATATTGGTAACTTTGAACCACGCAAATGTATCTGCACGCACACTCGCCACCGATTGCGTGAATTCCGACACAAGACCCTGGTCTTGATCTTCGCTAGCGGTAATCCTTGAAAGGGTCTCGTCGATTCCAAGAAGAATCAAATCATCGACTCGCACTATACGCCGAGAGGTCTCGAAGTGCAGCT
Organism: Taphrina wiesneri; assembly: GCA_005281515.1. Taxonomy (NCBI): domain Eukaryota; kingdom Fungi; phylum Ascomycota; class Taphrinomycetes; order Taphrinales; family Taphrinaceae; genus Taphrina; species Taphrina wiesneri. The sequence continues at coordinate 409,507 of RHGK01000002.1, forward strand.
TGAGAGCATGGAAGAATGCATGTTGCAACGTGCGATCATTTGAAGCAGGACTTGGTACACGACCTAGAGTGACTGCTTTGGCCACCGGGTAATGTGGTTTTTGGGTTATTAGTCGCAGGCAAAGTCTCACTTGCGTGGCTGCAGTATCGGCGAAACTGGATGTACTGATAAAGTTGTGGTAGAATAGTGGAGATACGTAAACTGTGTTTCGTTGTGCCTCAGCATAGTCAGTAGGTAGGGAGAACAGTTTGACCACTCTGGGATTGCATTTACTTGGTTCCCCGAGGCTCACTTCCGCAAAGTCCCCGCTAAAGCAGCCCATATCAATCATGAGATCCACACTGGCAAAAGCGAAGAATAGGTCGTCCTCGAGGTTCGAGACAGCTGGAGAAAACTCATCGTGATGGATCCGGCGAGTCAGAGGCTGACAGACGTAAGTAGTCTCGATTCCAGCAATTTCACGCACCAATAGTTGGGAGAACTGCATGGCAGTATCATCCTCCTGATCTTCTTGGTCATCAGATATATGTTCATAATCATTATGCATGCCGTCCGTAGCTGATGCGCGAGCGACAACGACTTCCGTGGTAGCAGACACAACTCCCTGACGTACTGGTTCACAAAGTGTTATCTCTCCTCTATAGCCATTGATCTCGATAGTTTCACCCGTGCGAAAGACATGTCCAGTTTGTGCTAAAGCGTTGAGACTGTCTGAGCTGTCCTTTACCAAGTGATACGTAGCTTTGGGAAACGAAAGAATCACGGAAGACAAAGCTATAGGAAGAGCAGGTTGCGCATAGACCCGATGGTCACAAAACTTTTGATATATGCTGCTCGGCAACCAGACGGTCGAGTGGCTTATGGCTGCTGCATTCGATACGGTCCGCGTCAAATATAGCTTCCAGTCATTAGAACCTCGCGTAGACAGCGCAAGATATCGCTGACCATTCCAGAGTCGTGCTTCTTCTGAAATGTCCCTGCTCACAATAATTGTTTCCCCACCATCCTGCGCGAGAGACTGGCTCAACAGCACGTTCACTGGGAACGGTCTGTGTCCGATTGGTCCCATCGCGATATTTCAGACCTTCAAAACAAGAGTAATTCTTAAGTGTAGGATGGAATTAGAGACGGACCTTTGCTTTTGCAATCAAATCAGCTGCTGTAGACACCAGATATTCGAAGCATCAGAATTGAGTGTGGGGACGATTTACCGGTAATTTCCCGAGCATCCAGTGCTTCTCCACATCGGGAATTGCCTGGAGCTTTGTCCTCGTCTTCTTGGTTTCCTATGCACATGCGTCCTCCTCTTCTGTTGAGTCGTCCATTTCCCTCGGAAGGATCATCTTTACAGGACGGCGTCTCCTGTGAACCGATCGGAAGGATAACGTGTCCCGATAGCTCGCCATCCGACCACTTTCGCATGAGGAGTGATACAGCAAAGCGCTAGTACAACCTACACCATCCTCTACAATTTTGCCACAAGTACCTTCCTCCGCATCAGACACCCGCAATCGTAGATTGTCTATCAAGGCAACAATGGAGGAATCGTGGATCAATCTAAACGTACAGCAGAAGCGCACGCAACAACTTGCAAGCCACGAGGATGAATCCGAAGAGGTCACCTCTGCACCATCTACAGACACGTCTACCAGTTCCTCGCTGAACTCACTACAAAGTCCAGATGAGCGAATCTCGAGGAGTGGCAGTACCGATGAAAATCTCAGAGCCTCGTATGTCACTCTGTACTTTCAGAGAGTTTAAGACTGACTCAACATAGACTAAATACTCTTTTGGACAAAAATCAACAAGGCAAGAGGAGCGCTGCTGAAGACAAGACTGTGGTCGAGAAGCAGCGTCGAGATACGATCACACCTGCAGACAGACCTAAGGCAAAAGCGCAGGAGAAAGAGGGGAGACCCAAACCTAGTCCGCCCAAGGAGGAACGTGCACCAAAATGTCGCTCGGCCTACTGGAATGGGTTTTTGACTGGCATCACTCTTGGATTCAGCACAGCACTCTGTGGGATCGTCTTCTGGCGCTTAACTCTACGGTTTCGTGTATTCGCCGAGTGATGCACGTTCGCCATTGTCCCGTTAACATTGGGACCAGGCCGGTTGAGTCGATGAAAGTACTCTGCCCAAGCCTTTCGCATTACGCATCACCGATGTCAGTCACCGGTTCGCTGACAACTTCTCTAGCCTTAAAAACGAAATGTGTACATGCACTTGTACCAGTTGTATGTGTGCTGTTAAATCTCAATCAAACCAAGGTCTTACTCCAACGAGAATGCAAAGCAAGCACTTGTCAAGCAGCAGAGTACAGAGGTCTGAAACAGGCAGACAAGATGTTGTTATATCGATCTATTCGAAGCTGGCATGCTAGAGCAAACTACCCTGAGTTCTCATAAGACGAATGAGTACCAGAAAGGTCTTTACGAGTGGCAGCTAGTGAGCTCCGGGGTTTGGTCCGAGATGCTTGGATGGGCATCAATGCACGTAAAGACTACCAACGGAATTATGAGCGATGGAATAGGAGGCAGATCAACGACAGTCAGGGGGCCCTGTACTCACAGGAATAAGCTCTATCACGGTTTGAACATACAATCAAATGGGCAAGAGGGGCGTGGATGGAAGTGCAGGGTCGCTCCGGGGCAGAGACATGGAAGCCCAGTTTTGAGTTATAGCCTGTGGGTTTGGCAGTACGTACGCCTATACTGTAGCTACCAGTCATTTGTGACCAGAACACAAAAAGCTCCGCCGAACTCCTTCTTCAAATGTGACCACTTGAATTTCGACGCAGTGTTTGGGGCCTTTGCAAGGTTCATTCAAACCAGGAAACTCTCCACCTTAACCTTAACCTTCGTTTGAATAGATTCTCCCCATGAACTGTCCAGCCACGCTCTCCTCAATTCATTTCAATCCGGTTCGACTCAGCCAATCATATTCATGTATTCATCTCTCGACCGATGGAGCCCCTCTTCATCGAATCAGATTAGTGTAATATGATTGGTCGATCATCCGTTCATCCGTTCATTTACCATCGACTCGGTCCTCCTTTAGTCATTAACCTTGAAAAGTCAGTCGTCGTTCATTCTGTGACCTGACAGTCAGTCAGTCAGTCGGCGATTGATTGATCGGAACAACATGCTCAGGTGAGCATCGACTAATTGGTCGGCGATCATTAATGGTACGATTGACTGACGAACGAGTCGGTGATTCGAGAGAATTAAACTTGACTGAAGCATGAATCAGCCTCCTCCCTCACTCCTCCCATCTTTTACTCCATCAACTCCAAACTCACGCTCACTCTAACTCTCACTCAATCTAGACTAGACACTCACTCACTCATCCCATCCCATCCCATCGCATCCCATCGCATCCGCTTCCCCCTTCTCCATCCACTCACTCCCTCCTCCTCCTCCCTTCGCTCCACCAGTTCACCTGCTCAGTCCACTCTACCCAATACACCCTCTACCGATACTTCTACTTCTACCTCTTCTATCCCTGGCCACCCTCCCCCTCTATCTCCGTCAATCCATCCCGCACCTTCAAGTAATTGATAATTCTCATTCTTCCGTCTTCGTCACCGCTCATCGGACTCCTCTGATCATCTCGACTTCTTGATCGGTCCGTCGGCGCTTCCTTTACGATCCAATTGAACCCCGTCTCTTCCAACCACGGCTACTTGACGCACGGCGCACACCAAGGGAGCGTCGTCTCTGGCAATTTTTACTCGGTATCGTCTGGGCGCACATCCTCGGAGCATAGCTTCCTGCTTTTGTTGTCAATTCCATGAATTACTCGACGCAGCAGCAGTTTACCAATTACCAACCTACTTACCAGCAGCCGGATCTCACTTCCGGCCTGCCCTTTCTCAATCAAAATGGCGTGTCTGCGAGCGACCACCGATCGATCGCCTCGACTGACGGCCGCCAGCAACAGCAGCAACAATTGAATTACAGAGCTTCCAATGCCTCCCTCGCAAGCGCACAGCCCCAAGTCCAGTTGAATACAGCGCAATATCAGTATCCGGTACAATCACGGCCACAGTCGACCTATTCGGTCGCTCACGAGGCCTCTGCTTACGCTCCCTCGAGCCCGGGCGCGACCTCCTTCCTGACCATGAGCGAGCGTCGGATGTCTCGCGATTCGGCCATGGAGGGCATGGACGACCCTCGACCGCTCGCGCAACAGGACTTTTATCGAAGGCCGGACGATGCCGGCTCGAGACTGAGTCAGAACAACATGTCTTTGCGCAGGGGCTCGACAGTTTCCCAGAACCCGATGGACAATCTGAGGCGGCCTCACGTTGCGCCGCCCATCTTTACACAGCAACAGAACCTGGCTGGGGCAGGCTACGACCGCCGCAGCAACACCTTTTCCCGAACCTATCCCTACCCCCACCCAAACGCACCTGAGCCCACGGCAGGTTTCCCATACGCCTTTCCCGATCCAGACATGGGCGACGACCTCGGCGCCTCGACCTCCCAACCCTCCCTGCAGAACCAACAACTCCAGACCATCATGTCGGAGAGCACGCCGTACAGTCGCAGCCCGGAACTGCGAGTGTCGCATAAACTGGCGGAACGCAAGCGTCGTCGGGAAATGAAGGATCTATTTGATGATTTACGTGACAAGTTGCCACTCGATCGGACGCTCAAGACGAGCAAGTGGGAGATTCTGAGCAAGGCGGTAGAGCATGTGCAGTACCTCGAGGACCAGATCAATGCCCTGCATCGTGAAAATGACGAGCTTCGTCGTGGCGTGGGCATGGCTACGTCCGGCGCATATCTGCAGTCATAACATCCATCCATCCATCCATCTACCCACCTCTTGACCACTAGACAATACTCATTGGTCGGTGACGAAGATTGGATGGCTCGAGCATGTAAATCTGTACTGTAGGAAAAAGTGGAAAAAGTGGAAAAGGTGTGGGGAAAATCATGTATTTCGTATAGGCACACGGAAGAGGGAGTCTCTCAAAAAGTATAGTGTGATGGTGGTGGTGGTGGTTTTGGGCAGATTGATACGCTACATATTGATACACTTGCCGTCGCTGAATCCATCCCATCCTTCTTTTTGCCATCATGTACTCATCGTCACGTCAGGTTGTGTGGCTACTGCCAGACGTGGGCATCCGGCAGCAACGGACGCAACCCATTCTTACGCACCTCGACGGCCCACTTGTCAATCCACCCCTTCATCAACTTTCTACTCTTCTCGCTCCCGACATTGACGGTGGGAATGACCCTGCCGAGCCGCAAACTCAGACAAAAACACATCAATTCGCGAAAAGAAGAGTGTTCGCTGTACGGCACGCCATAACATGCCGCCGTGGCACTACTTCCTCGACCCGGACTCATGTCTCGAAACGAGTACCTCGGGTTCCAGGACATAATCTGTTCCACCGACGGATTATCCAAGAACCGCGTCTTTGGAGGGGAATACGTCCACCCGGTCCCACGGAACCCGACGATCCGTTGAAAGTGCGGATGGAATTGGGTCAGGTAGTCCGACAGTGTCTCTGCCCTTATTTCCTGAAGATACGTCATGTGGACTTGGGCTTCCAGCGGGTCCGACGTGATTCGTGACGAAAGGTCCTCGTCTTCCAAGCAATTCAGGATGTCTCTCTTTCGCTGCGCCGCGAAGATTTTGGAGTTTAGGGCTTTCGCTATGCCCAGCACGATCCGTTCCTTGCCGATCGAGTACGTTCCCACCACCACCAACAGGCGACCTTTGGATTTCTTTTGGGTCGATAAAGTAGTGCTTGCCCCGTCTTGGCCTGCTGAGATCGAGTCTGCGCTCTTTTTGTTTAGGAATTTCGAGATGGCTGAAGAGTTGCGTGCTTCAGCGACGGGGTTGTCGGCGGCAGGCAGCAGGCCCGCCAAGTCGCGACATACATGTGCGCAGGCCTCGATGACGTCTTCTTGCGATGGGAATGCGTATTTGGGACTGAGGTAGGTCGTGTCGAGGTAGAGACTGTCAATCTTCTTGCCACGCACGCAAGGATGGAGGAGTTGTGTGGGAGTCGCGCGAAAGTCGCCACAGTGAAGGTACCGAAGATCGCGACCACGAATATTGCCTTCGAACAGAAACAAGGTCGAGCCCGGACAGTGGTTCGCATCAATGAGTGTTATTTGGACACCATTCACGTCAGTCGGGACATTCATCGGCAACTTGACCACATACTCTGGGCGTACTCGAAGTTGTTGAATGACCAGACTGCCTGTGATGGATGAACAATAGATTGGGCCGGCATCCCACGTCGAGCTCAAGCCACCATAATGATCCGAGTGAAAGTGTGTCAGGTAGTAGCCCTCAATGCCAGGCACCGTGCCGTACTTGAATGCGTCTACCGCAATGGGAAAGGGAGACAGAATCTTGTAGAATGGACACACTCTGGTTTTGTACTTTGTGCCGCGCTGTAAATTCTCTGTCCGTGCAGCATCGGCCCACTGCTTCTCTTCAGAATGTGCCACCATGATTTTATCAAAGGCATTCGATGCGCCCTTGACTAGTGAAGGCTTGACGTCCTCCATCTCCTCTTTGATGACAGGCTTGATGTCTTCCATCTCTGCATCATCCGGAAATTCGTCTTTGACGTCGACATCTGGAAATTCTTCAATCTCATCGTCATCTCGAGGTTCGGGTTTGATCCATGGGATCGATAGCTCAGTATCTTCACGCTTGATCCTTAGATCAGCTTCGCATGATTCGTCTTTGACTAGGCCGGGAGGTTCTCGAACCATTTCGCGAACGACAGTTGCATCCACCAAGGGTTTACCGTCAACCTGATTTTCCTCTTCGCTTGGCGCTGGCAAGTCGAGACACTTGTTTACATGTGCACTCCGATCATGTTCTGAGAAGCCGATGATGGAGAGACCGCACATTGGACACAAGACTGCATCGTCTCGAGATTCGTGCTGACCAAAGTTCTCAGCATTGTACTCCTGCCACGACCAAGCTTCATCTTCGTTAAATTCGTCGTCGGCATTCTCAAACCTATCGCGGTCGATGTGGAGGTCGTTGTCGCCTTGTTCATCGCGGTAACCTTCGATTTGTTTTGATAGTGATTGGGCGTACTGTTCCTCATCTGCCTCGTGATGAGCTGAGCTCGCTGAACTTCTGTCAGCCAACCTGTCCGAGCTATCGCTGGTCGTCAGATGGGAGCTGAGTGATGGAGTTTGTTCTGAGCTCACATTTGGTTGCACACCGTCGTTGTCATTGTCATCATCGTCGTCGTCGTCTAAAGAAAATGGACCGAAGGACTCACCCTGTGTGTCTACATGATCGGCTTGACTCATGACATCGGTAGTGCGTTCCGTGGCTGCGCTAGAGATGTTGTCATTTAAAGCCTTCATGGCATCCTCATACCCGTCCGTAGCGATGCTAGGAGCACCATCTGTCGACTGCCTACGGACGGTAGCCGGTGCATCACCCGCAAGTGGTGGCCGAAATAAAGGAGCATTCTTGCTCAGATTCGGGTAAAAGTCGAACAAAGTGTTGGCTTGCGTCGACGGCTCTTTCTTGACACTTTTCGTCTTCGGCACGATGGCCTTCTTACTTGACTTTGCCGGTGTATTCCTGCTAGACGTATCGATCCTCGATTGCGTCCTGCCAGGACTACTCGCTATACCGTTTGCTTTCCGCTTCGGCGGCATCTTTGCCAAGTTCTTGTTCACAACTTCATCAGATTGTCAAAATCAATACAAAGTTGTCGTCCGATAAGAACGTATTCTGTATCGGGTTGTATCATTCGAAGCTCATATGCGAACATTGGCCACACAAGTTGCCTCGATAAACTGCAAGGAGGAGAGCTCCCAACCTTAATTCGGCACCCCACAAAAGCCTGGACAGAATGATCAGTGATCAGTGATCAGCTAAAGACCACGGCGACTCACTTTTGCTGGAAAGCACAAGCTTAGGGTGGATCTATAACGTACGTCAACATAGTCCTAGTGAATACTCGCTGGAACGATCTACATTTATCATCTTCCTTCCTCGCATTCACCCATTATGACTGAACTTTACACGAAGGCGGTGTGTTATGCAAGCTCATAGATTCTCGATTCTCGTGCACTCAGCTCCAGTTGCAAATGCTCGCCATTGTCAGCTGCAGAAACATCGCTGTAAGAGGAAATCAACAACTCGAGCTTCGCAGATATCTTGGAAGGTACGTGCCATGTCGCCCCTGTACTGGTGAAATTGCATACGACCAATAGCGTCTGCCCATGATAGCTTCTAGTGAAGGCATATATCTGCTCGTGTGCCTCATCAATGTCCTCAAAGGTTCCATAAAGCAAGGCCTGATTGTTCTTTCTCAGACTCAGGATAGTCCTGAACCATTCGTAATGACTACCGGCTCGACCCACCTGGTCAGCCGCATTATATTTCTTGTAGTCGTTCATCAGTACTATCCAGGGCTTGACGTCAGAGAAGCCGGCATACTTATCTGAAGACCAGTGCACGGGAGTCCTTGCATTGTCCCTGGACTTTTTCTGAAACTGATCAAGAACATCAGACATATCTACTTCAGCTTCTGGCTTATTCTGATCGTGAGCTCGTGCTTGAAGGACTTCTTTGTAGTGGTTGATTGTCTCCAAGTCGCGACAGTCTTCGATCGGCCATTCACTCCGATTAGTCATGCCGAGCTCTTGACCTTGGTAAATGTACGGTGTACCAGCGAGAGCAATGTGAAACAGAGCCAATCCACGAGTGCTCACATCTCGGTACTCTGGCGAGTCGTCCCCATAGCGCGACACAGAGCGTGGTTGATCGTGGTTCTCGAGGTAGAGAGAGTTCCATCCGTCCCCTTTCTGCATGCCATACTGCCAACGATTCATGATCCTTTTGAACTCTGTCAATTTCCAGGACTTTGGTGAAAATTTGCCCCTGGGTCCTAAATCAATATCGGCATGCTCAAACTGGAAAATCATCTTCAACTCTTCCCTTGTCTTGCCCACATACTTCAGTCCCATTTCGGGCGTCACAGCAGGGCACTCTCCCACATTTATAACAGGATCATACTTGGAGTAAACCTCCTTATTGATTTCTCGTAGGTACTCATGTACATGAGGACCATTGAAGACTAATTGACCAAATGGCTGATATCTTCCCGGGCGTGTCACCTTGGCATCTGGAAGACCTTCTACCTTGGAAATCATGTTGATGACGTCCTGCCATTGTTAGTGATCAGTACAATGATAGAGACAAGACTGACCATTCTGAAGCCATCACATCCTTTGTCCATCCAGAACCTCATGATTTTATGAACCTCCGCCCTCACATCGGGATTCTCCCAATTGAAATCCGGCTGGGACCAGTCAAAAGTGTGGAGGTAGTATTGTTGCCTGTCTTCGTTCCACTGCCATGCTGAGCCGGAGAAGGCAGCCAACCAATTGTTGGGCTCAACTCTATTGCCATTTTCATCCTTCTTAGCATCGCTCCAAATGAACCAATCATCCCGACCATTCTTTCTGGCGACAGAGTCCGTAAACAGTGGGTTCTCCGAGGAACAATGATTGACCACAAGATCCATCATCAACTTCATGCCCTTCTTATGTAATGCATCGCAGATGTTTTGCCAATCCTGCATGGTGCCATACAGCGGATTGATCTTGTAGTAATCCGCGATATCATAACCAAAGTCATATAGTGGTGACACATACAGAGGTGAGAACCACACAACGTCGACCCCAAGGTTTCTGAGGTAGTCCACCTTGGAGAGTGCACCTGGCAAGTCGCCTATTCCATCCGAATTTGAGTCTTTGAAGCTATGTGGCCATATCTGATAGACCACAGCTTCTTTCCACCATGCTGGGGAGTAGCCTTCACCATCTATCTCGATTGACACCATTACTGACAGCCAACAGTCGTGGTTTGTGCAGTAGTATCTAACATGTAAGGCAAACAAGCAACAATCTTTTTGACTTCATGACGCATCATCCACCAGAAGCTGACACTGACACTGAATGGGAGTGTGTGTCAGTGTGGAGAACAAGGCGGACGCCTCTTTCATGTCGATCTCCCGTGGATCAGTCCCACTTCTGCGCATCTGCTGGCCCAACCTTGGAACCTGGGAAATGTCCAATGGAAAGGACCCAGGTCTCTCGACGGAAAGTGGGCTGGAAGTGTTTGTTCGAGAAACTGGGTACCTGGGCATACTTGATTGTTCGTTAATGTACCTCGTGATACCGCTCAGACATGATCTCATTCATTTGTTGTATACGTAGCTACACACAAATCTACTTGTCACGCTTTATCCAAAGAAGTTGCTCTGTGGAGCAGGAGGGCCTTGTCGCCCCATGTTGTGAGTCCGTCCGTGAATGTTAGTCTGCTCACCTGCATCGTCGCCGAAGTTATAACTCGGTGAGAAATTGCGCTGAGATGTGCGGCCAAAGTTCGTGTCTTGTTTGGCACTAGTGTCCCCCATGAAATCATACTGTGCCTGTGGTGGGGGCCTCCTAGACATGTTGTATTCTCTTCCATGAACGTTGTCTGCCTTCGGTTCCTCAACTGGCGTGAAGTTCCTCCGAGAAGAGCGTCCAAAAGTTTCTTGAGGACGTTCGCTTGTTTCTCCCATGAAATCGTACTGCGCCTGGGGTGGAGGTCGCCTGGACATGTTGTACTCGCGTCCATGAATATTGTCCGCCCCTGCATTCTCCTGCGGAGTAAATCTGCTTTGCGAGAAGTCATCGCCGTTCGGCTTCGAGACTGTCGAATCTTCAACAAAGTCATATTGTGCTTGAGGAGGAGGTCGACGACTCATGTTAAATTCTCTATTGTGAACATTATTCGGCTCATGCTCGTCTCTTTGACTTTGAGAGTAGTTGTGAGATGCAGCACGACTTGGCGGAAGAGGCGAGGCTTCGTTGTCTCCGGACACGAAGTCGAACTGTGACTGAGGAGGAGGTCGACGAGCCATGTTAAACTCTCTTCCATGGATATTGTGCACCGGCTTCTGGTCAGCAAGGGTGTCGTACGAAGCCTGAGGTGGTCCTCGATTGTTGTTGTTGTTGTTGCTGCCGCTGTTGCTGTTCTGAAGTGTAGGAGACGGAGAGTCCGTGCCGAGCTTGAAATGGGTCTGCCCTTCTGGTCTCGGTTGTGCGCGCATAGACGACTCTTCTGACTCCTCAGTTGTTCTATTATGGTCCTGCATACCGGCTTTGTGATGCAATGGGATCTCGTTCTTCTGGAAATCCGAGCTATGCGCATCTGGAGTTCCAAACTCGAAATGTGATGTACGACCTGCATGTCCGATTGACTCATTGAGTCTCATATTTCGGACACCTTCTTCTGTCCTATCGAACTGCGATTGATTGAGAGTGACTTGTCTCTGCTTGCCAACCCCGAGTCTCTGGGTCAATTCGTCTGGTCTGGCTGTTTTCTCGTTGATAAATAGTTCTTCATACTATACATCGTCAGTGGCGTTCAATCGTGCTTCATCACAATTTACATTGCTGGGCTCTGCCTTGACTCGTCTTTGGTAGTCCTGAGGTCCATAATCTGATCTTGGCTCTTCTGGTTGTTGTTCGAAAAGGTGTAGACTCGCGTGGGGATCATATGTACCAGTTGTTGGCCGAGACGTGTTTTGTCCAGGCTGGGCTGCAGGCTCTGGCTTGAAAGATGATCTCAGCAATCGGCTCTGCTCAGCTCCATCATAAACAGGCCAACCCCGACCTCGAGTGCCAATGACATCGATCTGCTTCAGTACTGTAGCTTGATCCCAGAACACACGAATAGCTCGAATTTTTTGTGATGCAAATGTTATAGAGTAGACAAGAGGAACCTCGACGCGTTTTCCAGAGTACATGTTGTCTTCGAGCCCAGGTAAGAAGGGATTCATCTTGCCATCGAACTCAAAGATGAAACTTGCAGCCACTTCACTTACGAGACTGCTCGTCGCTTCGTGAGTCGAGGTAACTTCATCCTTCAGAGATTTGAGACCTTCGCTGTTTATGGAAAGTTGTTTGACGATCTCGCGAGCTCCAGAGAATTGTTTGCATGAAGTGATGTACTAAGAAATTAGTGATGAAATTTCTCTTATAGTGGATGAGCATACCGTAAGTGTAGCATCCTCGCTCAAGGCGTCAACACTCGGGCTGCGAAGAAAGTTTGACCAGGTCTGAGAAAGAGTGGGCATGATGGACTGGTTGACTTGCTAACAGGACTATCGAGCAGTTCAATTGACCTACGCAGGTAGAAGTAGACATGTAAAAAGGGCAATGTTTTGATGTTGTTCATTAATGGCGAGGGAGGCAGCTGTGAGAGAGAGAGAGAGAGCTCGGCTCCCATTGCACGCGGCTTCTGAGACGCGAACGCAACGTTTGACATTCAGCCAGTGGATGTTGGAAGGATGCCCACCCCCACCAGGAGTCCTCCCTTCCCGAAGCTTTCCCCGGATTCGCTTTCGCACTCTCACCAACTGCAATTGCAATGGTACTTGTACTTGTACTAGCCAATCTCTACCGGACTTCGATTGCCCAACTTCCTTGCTCGTTGTGGAACGTCTACCTTCTGGGTCAGCCAAAATCGGGATGATTGCTGAGAAAGCCAATTGCCTCTTCCTCAATTAAGACCGTGCCAGGCAACGAGATTGTCTTTCTCGCATGGCATGGCCGATAATACATCAAATAACTCCACATTTAGCAATCTCGGATATATATGCTGCAAAACATGAAAAGACACTGAAGGAACACGGCATAACTCATATATTGAGTCTGTTGTCGTTCGCTACCATTGCGCCTGTACCAGATTTCATCACGAATCTGAAGCTGGACATTCTCGATTACCCGGATGAGAATATACTGGACGAATTCAAGATTACCCATGAATTCATCGATGAGGCGGTCAAGAAAGGAGGCAATGTGCTGATTCATTGTCAAGCTGGCATCTCCCGATCGTCCACAACATTGTGTGCTTACCTCATGAAAAGCCAAGGACTCTCGCGGGACGCGGCATTCAAGATGATCAAAGATCAAAGAGCTATCGTACGGCCTAATGAGGGCTTCTGGGAACAGTTGAAGGTCTACGAAGAATGCGAATGTGATCCGAAGAAAGGACATCCTGCTTATGATGCATGGGAGAAGAAATTTTATGCTTGGGGAGGTCCGGCTGACCCTGGCGCCGAAAAGGCAAAGCTCTGATTGTTCAGAGAACAAGTGGCACTTTGACGTGCAAGTTCGTGCAACGTCATACATGATGTTGTTTTTAAGGTCAAACAATCATCACCGTAGGACAAACGTAGGTGAGCTTGATAGCCTAGTCTTTGGGTGAGTGGACAAATGAGTCCTGTCGGGCAAGATTAGAACCTGGGACAAATGAACCGTGTTGTAAAACTTCTTCAACCAATCAGTATGGCTAAATCTGTTCTCGCAAGCTCTTTGATATCTGGTCAAGCTGAAAGGCACTTGCTTGAACTCGAGTAGTGAGTGTATGCATATGGTGTGAGAGACGTGGTCCTTTCAAGGCCCATTGGAGCTCTACGGCACCCCACAATACATGTGATGTTCTGAGCAGCTGCCGGCCATGGGCAAATAACATAAACCATTGCATGCACGCTAAAATCATCTTCAGCTCTTCTCCTCCTTCACGAAGCTCCTTGTCCTTCGTTGCTAAGCTGTTATAAGAAGTAGCTCTTGTTCATGTAGTCTGAATGTTTCGACAAATCCGCTCAATTTCCTCTATTCCTACCAGGCCCGCGGGTCGATATCCAGGTCATGTACCTCTTTCCTTTACGGAACGGCTGATGCTGGCGACAGGCAGTGCAATACAGTCTCTGGTCGATCCTCGGCGCGGAGACATGATTGCCGCTCTGTCGGAAGCGACTGCCCAACCATACTTCATCAACAGACTGCGTGATCAGATGTTGGCGCATCCTACCGGCAGACAGATCCTACGAGACCGGCCACGCATCACCTCGCAAACATTGAGTCTGGAGTATCTTCGAGGTCTTCCACGGCATTCAGTCGGCTATACTTATGGCGCGTGGTTGGATCGTGAGGGCGTCACTCCCGACACGCGAGACGCAACGAGATACATTGACGACGAGGAATGCGCGTATGTGATGCAACGGTACCGGGAAGCTCACGACTTTTATCACGCCATCACAGGCCTGCCCGTGATAGTCGAAGGCGAAATCGCCCTAAAGTGGTTCGAGTGGACAAACATGGGCTTGCCTGTCGCCGGGCTTTCTGCTCTCTTTGGACCATTGCGATTGAGCCGTAAACAAAGAGCCAGACTGAGGAAGGTCTGGATTCCTTGGGCACTCAGTGAGGGACAAAGGAGCACTTGTCTGCTCAATGTATACTGGGAGAAAGAGCTTCTATCGGATTGTGACGAGCTGAGGGCGAAACTCGGCTTCTCGAAGCCACCTGATCTCAGGAGAAAGAAGGAATGGTGGTCACCGACTGGTGAAGTAAAGACAATTCATGATGCACCTTGACGATGACGATGACTCGAAAGTCTCACTGTTAATTATTTTTAATCAAATCCTGTGAATAATTCACCTTCCTCTGACTCGGATCTGTCTCCGCCAGACTTTGACTTGGCTGCTTTCTTCTTGATGACACTTTGCCGTATCATGTCCTTCTTATGTGCTTCTTTCATCTTGTCATGGTGACTCTTGGTAGCGATAGACCTTCGGTCGACAGGTTTCTTCTTCAAAGCTTGCTTTGCATTCTTGCTCGGCGCTTTCAAGTCGAGCATCCACTGCGGCACTTCTCCGCCACTGGACTTGATGACACTTGCCACACCCTTCAAGTATTTGGTATCCTCCTTGGAGAAGAACGTGACTGCCTTGCCATAGTTCCCAGCTCGACCAGTACGTCCTATCCTATGTATATATGACTGAATACTTTGTGGGAAATCATAGTTGATTACAAGTGACACCCCCTGGAAATCAATTCCTCTGGAGAGTAACTCTGTGGCAATCAGAATCCAGATACTACCTTCCCGGAACTGGCGAATGATTTCGTCTCGTTGCGCTTGCGGACGGTCGGAGTGAATCGCATCCACGTTCAAGCCCTCCTCGACCAGTTCCGTGTGTAGCTCTTTGGCACGCTCGATGCTTTGTACAAATATCAGGACCGGAGGCACCAGTGCGCCTTCCTTGACCATTTGACGAACGGCCATCAGTTTCCCATCTTCCGTGCCAGAAAATATCAACTTTTGCTCTATGAGATTGGTGGCCGTATCCTTGACCCCCACAATAACACGAATTGGCTTCTTCATGACTGTCTTAGCGAGCTGTTCGACACCAGAAGGTAGAGTGGCACTAAAGAGAGCCTTCTTGACCTTTTTGTGGGTACATGCAGCCAGAATCTCATCCGTCTGTTCCACGAAACCATCCTCGAAAAGACGATCAGCTTCATCCAGGATCAACTGGCGCACATGCGACAGATCAATCTTTTCCTCCTTGATTGCATTCACTAGCCTCAACGGCGTAGTGACCAACACATCGTAAGCAGAGGCCAACCCCGTTTGTTTCTCAAGTTGAATAACAGCATTGGACTTTGTGAGAAGATTGACCTTGATGCTGTTGCCCTCCGTCATTTTCCGAAACTGGTTATAGATTTGTGTGGCAAGTTCTCTCGTTGGACTAATCACAACTGCACGGTACCCATCTGACTTGTGTTCCTTCAGCTTCTCGAGAATCGGTAGGACGAATGCTAAAGTTTTGCCGGATCCGGTGGATGCGCATGCCAGTAGATCGTGTTTGCCAAGTATAAGGGGGATCGCCTGCATCTGCACCGGCGTGGGCGACTCATATCCAAAATTCTTCAGATTCTTGGTCAAGAATGAAGATGAGAGCGCTTCCGAGAAGGAAGTGCTGGGCAGTATTGGATGATCCTCTTTCTCCCCTGTGACGTTGATCCTAAGCTTCTTTCGCAGTGCTGTGCATTCTGCCGTGGTAGTTACTGCCGCATGGACATGCTCGTCCCTTTTCCTCTTCAGAGACTTGACATCTGTCTTCTTTATGTTGGATCCGCCAGTCAAAATCGACAGCATCTTCCTAACCTGGTTCAATGCAGCTGGAAGTGTAGACGTTCTATAGGCTTTGTCGGTGTGCAGATGAAGATGAAGGGATACGAAAGTAAAAATTCAAAAGAGGTAATTGGAGCCGCGAGTTCCTGTTCAGATGGTGAAGTGGAGCCGTGATTTTGGAGATCGAAGGGGATTTTGTGTCTTCAATTGATGTGAATTCATTGAAGGATTCGCTCCACAAATCTAGAGGCCTTCCCACTTGCCACTTCTATTCATCCACCAGGCTGGCTGCTTGTTCCCCGAGTCAAGAGCTAGTGCTCTGCCTCGCTTTGCATTGATAGTGAGACGCTGCTGCCAAAGCCACATACGACTCCCTTTTACCACATTTAAGTTCTAAGCTCATAATATTGGTACATGGTCGAATACAAGAGAATCAAGATTGAGTATTCCGACGGAATAGCAGGTAGTGCTCCACCCAGTAGGATTGGCTTGCCACCGAAAAGTGGGACATTTGACTACTATCGCTCGCTCGATCCAGATGAGATCAAGTGGGCAAGATGGTTGAAGACGCTCGGTAGTATTCTCAAATCAGAGACCGCGCTGAAAGACAATCCTCATGAGTATGCGCTCGCAGACTTTCCCGAAAACTATACTTTGCTTGAGCACAACAAATCTCAAGGCGAAGGCAAGAAACCACGGACGGACACGTACCTCTATGGACATCCTTCCGGGAGCCGTTTCAGGTCGATAAACGAGTTTGTGCCTCACATGCTCTGGCTAGCGAAGGACCAGCAGCATTTGCCAAAGACTTGTGGATGTAAATATTGTCCATTGTCTGGGTCCGCGACAATGGCCAGTCGAAATCGATCAGGCAAGGCTAAACCTCTATACACAGGAATGAGCGAGATTGGAAGAACCCAAATGGAGAGGGCAAATGCCGATGCAGAAAGAGACTTGCACGAATATGCCCCTGTCTATCGAATCGGCGAAATCGTCATGAAAGATGGGCATCAGTTTGTAGTGGCCGACTCCATTGGCGAAGACGACCCACGCGATCTGAGAGAAGCTCTCGAGCACCATACTTACACACTGCTAGACATGGTGTCGCCTCATCAGCGGTTGGAGCAAGTTCCACATGCACAAATCAGTCCACTTTTGGCCAGAAGCAATACCACCAACAACATCCTGGACAGCGATGTTCTCAAGTCTGCTTCCCCAGTCGCAAAGTTTAGCTTGCAACCAACAGCCACACAACCGACTAGACTGCCCGGTCCGTGTTATGTTGCTTGGTATTTGGGTCCGGAGAAAATTTACCGCAATGACCTTGTCAGATTGACGCCAACATCTAATTCTAGCGGGCAAGACATTTTACTAATAAGTCACCTGCTTCTCGATGTGTCTGCCAACACCATCAAAGTTCGAGGAGACATTTTCCAGATTACTGATGAAGTTGTTGATCTTTCTAATGAGCTTCGAGAGATACCAGCTACATTGCTCGACATTGCCAAGACCAGTGGGAAATCCGTGCGATTCGTCAATACTCCTGGCTTGGAGTTTGACATCGTAATGGCAGACGTGTTGGGCAGGTTCTATCATCCGCTGGCATACTCAAAGCCTCTATCGTCCAACAATGTCTCAGAAGTGGTAAAGGGACGGGTATCGACATTGCCGACAGAACTCGTAGCTGCTATCAATCACGTCTTTGACGAAACCGAGGAAGAGAGAGCAATCAAGATTGGAGAAAGGACTGCTTTTGGAGCGAAAGACCCGGTCGGCAGCTCACAGACTGCAGTTCAGGCATCTCCAGAGGTAGACATGTCGACGTCGCAACAACAGCCTGACAGGGTGGTGACGACAGAACCGACTCAAGAAGATGGAAGTGAGAACAATGAGCAAGGGCACGACGCAACGCAGGTTGACATCTCGACAGTTGAGCATGACAACGCATCATCGAAAAGACCTATAGCAGATGTGTCTGGCACGTTGAAACTGGCACGAAAGAGACCAGCTATCGAGTCACCCAGCACATCTGTCACCACGAATACACAGCCATTGGTGTCACTTCCATGAGCAGCAGTCATCGAAAGAGATTATTGGAGAGGAACATTTCTGTATAGATATTAGGTAGTCATCTTCAATCTTCTACCAGATTGTCACATGTTGCGCTATTCCGTGTACCAGAACGTGGTGTTGTAAACTCGAAAGGGACTTTCAACCTTTGATGGCCGTTGCAAACACGTCAGGGAGGGACGCACATCCCTCGACCGCACACGACCTAGTAAAGCCCGGCAACCTATCCGTACTCTGCCTCGGACGACAACCAAGACCAGCATGCAAGACTACAACTTGCCAGAGAAAAAGTTCTTGCGCTTGATTGCCGCCCTATTGACTTTCCTCGCCTCCTTCTTGTCGCTCGAAGCACTCGCATCATCCAAGATTGTCCACAGGAAGGGAGGGTACTCGATTTCCGCTTTCGCTACCGGATCGGAACCAGCCTTCATAATGTTGAGGCCCTTGAAGACCGTGCCTGCTTCACAAATACTCTTGACCACTTTTTCCTTTTTCGGCTTTGCCTCTGTTATTGTCAGTCAGTCGCCACTCTTGTCCTTCCTGTTTGACGGCGTCAAGGCGTACGTTTTGAAGCTGCCGGGGTCGTGGGCGTGCTTAGGGGTTGTGCTGCACTAGTGGCGGACTGTGATGCCGAAGGAGCATTCGGTTGTGGTGTGGCGGAGTACTGTCGGATAGTACGATAACATTGTGAGCATCTCACTACCGATGGACGCAACATGATGGACGTCTCTACTATACCGGTGCTGCAGTTGTTGTAGTGTTATAGTTTTACGGTTGACGTCTTCTAAGTTTAGCCACAAATTAGAAAATGTCCGACAACACGATGTCGATTGTGCATCTGATCGGCGACTCCCCACAAAAATCTCCAAGATTTTGTTTCTGTCATCTCATCTCAATGACTCACCCTTTACTGTCAACGCTCATCATGCAGTAATGACGATCGTAGATCTCTAGATTGTGACATTTGCCTGTGCATGACAATAACAAACTGAATACAACAATCGACATGAGTCCCATCACGGACTCTCTGAAACCACTCATCCTACGAAGCACGGCAGAATACCGCTCATGGCGTCGCCAACAGTCCTTGACCATCGGCTTTGTGCCCACAATGGGCGCACTACACGCAGGCCACCTCTCGCTGGCACAACAGGCACGTCGCGAAACAAATCTCGTCGTCATGTCCATCTTCATCAACCCAGCACAGTTTGCGCCGACTGAGGATTTACAGGCGTACCCTCGCACGCTTGACTCTGATCTACGCCAAATTCGCGAGGCAGGCACAGTGGACGTCTTGTTCCTCCCGACGACGAGGGACTTGTATCCCCACGGCATCGAGCAGGACGTCGACAAACAACGTGGGGCATTCGTCTCCGTTCTGGGACTTTCTCATCAACTAGAGGGTTCCATACGACCTACCTTTTTCAGAGGCGTCGCCACGATCCTGACAAAGTTTCTGAATGTGGTGAGGCCGGATGTGATGTACCTCGGTCAAAAAGACATTCAGCAGTCCGTCGTCGTGAGGCGCATGATGCGGGATTTATGTTTCGATGCAGAGTTGAGGGTCGGCGTGACGGTCCGAGAACCCGATGGACTCGCCATGTCTTCACGAAACGTCTACCTGACTCCCGAAAACAGGAACCGCGCGACGTGTCTCTACCGTGCCCTGGCAGCCGGTGAACGAGCCTTCAAGAACGGCGAGACGAACGGTGCCACGTTGAGGCAGATTGTGAGGGGCGTGTTGAGTCAGGAAGACGGGGTCGAGGTGGAGTATGTCAGTGTGGCGGATCTCGAAGCGCTCCGAGAAGTGGACAGCATACAGGATGAGCAGGAAGTGGTCGTCAGTGCTGCAGTGAGACTGGGTGCCACGCGAATATTGGACAATGTCATTCTACAGAATGCGAACCATTGAGGCAATTGATGGACGGCAATGATGGCATATATACCTCAATTAGGTCAATATCGACGATGAAATTTGATTACATCGGCAGACCCGAACGACGATTTGCGGGTGTCGAGTGACTTATAAAGGAAAATTATAGATTACTTGTATTGCCATCCGCTACGTGTGAAGCCCTCATAGTCTCGCTGTACTCATACATGGATGCAAAATGCATTTTAGAGAAAAAATTTAAAGGAGGAAAAATTACCGAATTTACTTTCCTGGATAGCTCATTCCCCTTCGGAGGAGTGATCTTCCATCAGTTCCAGATATAACGGAGTTTTAAGGAATTTTGGGACCGAATCCCCGGCCATGAGCCTGAAGACCTGCTTCTGGGCTCTGTCGAATAGCTCGGCTACCTTTGCTAGTCCTTGATACATGCTTGTCTCATCACCATCCACTGCTTTTGTCATCTGAGCTGCCATCTCGAGTCGGAGCTGATGATCGAGATTGAGCTCACAGGGTGAACCGGCAGCCAGATACGCATTGTAGATGCTGTATGCCTTGGCAAGACCCTCCGAGACACCGTCTATGGCCTGTACGTTATTGATTTGTCGCACAAAGTCAATCACGTCCTGGTGGAAGCTAAAGTTCTCTTCACAATAGTTCTCACGCAGGAATTCTCGAAATTGTGATCTCAGTGCAGGATCAGCCAGGATGAGATGAAGACGATGCGAATTGGTTTCCTTGACTGCCCCATTACTCTCCATGGCCTGCAACGCAGATTCTTTGCTACTGCTGTTTGTCGGTGGGGACAGTGGACGTGAATGGACCGAGCTAGCCTCGCTGACCATCGATTTCATGGCAGGACGTATGTTCGTGCCGGGTTTGGAACTGCCATCCCCAGATGTTTGAGAATCCCAGCCAGCAAGTCTTCGACCTTTAGCAGTGATGATATAGATGGAAGACTTGAGAATCTGGAAAAGACTGTCCCCATTGACAGGCTTGCCTTTGACATCTCCAACATATGATATTAAGTTTTGTGATACAAACATTTCTGCAACTTCGCGTGCCTCGTCCGAATCGAGCACTGTAGTGCACTCAGTAAGCCAGTGCATGGCTGTTCTTCCTGTGAACGATTGTCGCAGTGTCTGATCCTCGTAGCGACGTACATCTGCCAGCTTGACACCAACAAGGCTATCAACATACTCTGATACGGCGTCACTATCGGAAACCGTGGCACTGGCTTTGACATTCGGGATCTTGCCCAGAAAGCGACGAAACACAATCTCAATGATGGATTTGTCCTGCAGAATTTCATCTGTCTCACTGTCGCGCTCAAGAATGATGAGCTGCATCGTGTTCATACTCGACGATAACAACTTGTTGACATGATCAGCACTGATTCCGTTGCGCATGATGAATCGTCCCAGTTTACAAATACCCTTTGGAGTGAGTGTCCAGATTGTTTTGTCCTTAAAAGTGTCTTGCCCCTTGTCCGTGCCTGATTCGAATAATCGAGCATCCATGAAACGCTGGCACAAGGCTTTTGCCATATCACGCGCCATGCTGAAAGTGGTGGTTGTCGTTGTTGTGACTACCCGAGAAGAATCGTTCGGGTCTGGCATGCGGTTTGATTGAGCAAATTTGAGATTGGAGAGATTGAGAACAGCTTCCTCCGTCGTGAATGAGAATGGATAGGACTTGAATCGAGAGCGATGTGTCCGCAGGTCGAGACTGACCATCAGAGTCGCAAACAAATCGTAAAAGTCCTGTAATTTGTCAAGTTGTGCTCGCATGCCGTTGTCATCAACTGGGTACTTACACTGGCAAAAGGACGACCATCTGGGTTGGTCCTCATAATCCGTGTTGATGTCTGATGCATTTTCTTTTCATGGTTCGTCCGTGACCCATTAGCTGAAGTCGACGTCTTCGCAGGAGGACGCAATTGCTCGGCGCTAGAAGGAATGATTGGTACAGAGTCAAACTGCGCTGCCGCAGGCAAAGTCGATGGATTCAGATCTTCCATCTGCTTCGTGATTTGTGCAATTTCGGGCCTTGCATCGTCCTCGTCAGGTTCGTAAAAATGGCTCGAGTCCATGAATGGCAAGACCTGCTTGCTTGGTGAGGATGGTGCAGCTGTGAACGGAAAACTGTCAGGCTCTGCCATCGAGAATGTGCGACCGCGCCCACGTCAATGAAGGTTTCAGGTCGTGTGTACCTAGAACTGCTCGCGATGTGTTTTAAGGAAATTTACCGATCATGGGGTACAAGAGCGACGATCCTCTCGCGTGTGATGCCGCAATCCGTGAACGTTCGGCACTTGAGTATACCAAGCAAGAATGAGTGGATGCGCTGACTGACGATAGTGATACGAGATATTGAGATCAAGGGGAGAGCAGAGGATGCCTGGAGAAGATAGCAAGCTCTGGGAGTCCTTTGTCTCCTCTATCCATGGCCAGACAGCCAGACAGCCAGCCAAGACGAGATTAGAGAAGAGAGAGAGAGAGACAGTTGGCAAAGGCTTCCTTCCACTGAGGGCGGGATGGGTCAGTGCGTAAGTGCGGGCTGCGGTGCGACTTACTGGATCAGGGAGAGTGTGGGTGGGCCGACCCGATCCTTCCACCTCATCCTCCTCACTTGAGCTGCCCAAGCACATGGGATCTGAATCTTGACAGCCAGCCAACTGCAGCCAGACAGCACAAACACACGCACACACACAAGCAAGCACCCAAAGTGCAAATTGTGAATGTTCTAGCCAAAGCAGATTCATGTGAGCTCTCCCACTCAGCCAATGATCCTGAGCACAGACAATACTTTCTTCATTTCTATCCGTAGCATTGTCAGATTCAATGTCACGTGTATGAAATCCCGATGAGCCAATGAAATTTCTGCTGACACGATCGAGCTTCGGAATTTGTCGCTTGCTTGCCTCCCTCAGCGCCAAATTGGCAGTTTCCACACACTCAGTCTCCCCTCCTCCTCCTCCTTCTGCTGCTGCTGCTGCTGCTGCTGCTGCTCCCCTTGTCAGTCTGTCTAACCACCAACCACGCCTTCGATCTCTGCTACCTCCTCCACTAATCAGTCTCTCTACACTGTCTACTTAGACAAGACTTGTCCATTTTCCATATCTCAAGCATTTCGTTGTATTAGACCAGAATGATTGCAAGACGCGCCTTACAGCAATTGCCAAAGGCTTCTTTCGCCCGATGCATCAGCACGACCGCTCCCGCAAATGCATCGGTAGCTACCAGCGAGCAAGCTCCCACTACTGGCAAGACTCCCAAGATGAAGAAGTTCTCCATCTACAGGTAGGTCATGATTCAGCACGGATCTCATCAGTAGAATTGTCACTGACGAGAATTCTAGGTGGTCTCCAGAGACTCCAGACAAGAAGCCGACCATGCAGGAATACAATATCGATCTTAACACGTGTGGACCAATGGTGCTCGATGCCATCATCAAGATCAAGAATGACATCGACCCGACTCTGACTTTCCGAAGATCGTGTCGAGAGGGTATCTGTGGTTCCTGTGCAATGAACATTGATGGACAAAATACTTTGGCATGTCTCTGTCGAATTGAACCCGAGAAACAGACCAAGATTTACCCACTGCCTCACACATATGTCGTCAAGGATATCGTTCCCGATCTGACACACTTTTACAAGCAATACAAATCGATCAAGCCATATCTGCAGAGGAACGAAGCTGACTTCCCCGCGGACGGCACCGAGATTAGGCAATCAAAGGATGACCGACGAAAGCTCGATGGACTTTACGAATGTATTCTTTGTGCTTGCTGCTCGACATCTTGTCCATCTTACTGGTGGAACTCGGAGCAGTACCTCGGCCCAGCCGTGCTCATGCAGGCTTACCGTTGGTTGATCGACTCACGAGACCAGCACGATTACGAGAGAAAGGAGCAGCTCCAGAATTCGATGAGTCTGTACCGTTGTCACACTATTAGTGAGTCATTCCTGTCTTATGTCTCGATACTTCTGACTGACAACTTTAGTGAACTGTTCCAAGACCTGTCCTAAGGGACTCAACCCAGGTTTGGGAATATCAAAGTTGAAGCAGGAGATGTTGAAATAGGGAAGCGATGTTTGGATGTGAATATTACGTTGCGAAAAGTTTAGGAACAGGACAGAGCGTGCTAGATCGGAAGCACTTAGCATGACAATAATTGGAAATAAATTGTGCAACTATATCGACTTCCTGTGTTGAGCCAGATTGTCTGCAAGTGTTTATGATTTCAGATTTGTCGTGAAAGATGTGGAATATATGCCTACGGTAAATTATATGTACAATACAAATTGAGCAAGGACCGATAGAGAGAATTCACAGCCCCCGCCTACGTTTCGGAGCAGGCGGTGCCTTCTTGCAAGCATCACAGAACCAGCTGCCTTTCGGGGGTGCACTGAGGTTGACACAGGCAAGATGGAACCACTCTCGCTCACAGTCATCTCCATCACAAGCAACCATCTCCCCATAGGAGACCTGATTGCAGTAACAATAAGTCGGCTCCTCGTCGTTCTGTGCGGTGGCAGTGACTGTGGTTCGTGGTGGAGGGACGGGTGAGATGGACCTTCGTCGTGGTTTAGATTGTCGTCCGTGTCGAGAGACGACTGGTTGAGGCGTAGCCGTCTCGTCTCGCAGTCCGGCTCCCACAGCAGCGCGTTGAGCAGCTGATTTCTTCGGCGTCGATGCCTCTACACGTTTCGGAGCATTGCGAATCGCTGCTGCGGTCGTAGTGATTTGTGGAGGTGGTGAGCCTTCCCTGATGTAGCTCGGCAGCTCTTCCTCCAGCATCGAAAAGTCACGATCTAAGCGGACCATGTGCTTCGACACGACGTCTGCCGCAGTCGATGCGACGGACACCTTTTCGTCACTGTAGGCGAAGCCCTGCATGATGAGTTCCTTTATTCGCAACAGTCGTTCTTGAGCTTGTTGTCGTCCCGAGGGCGGAAAGGGCAGCGAGTCCATGTATAATTTAATCTCGCTGATGAGTTCCGTCTGTAACAGCACCGTCTTTGAGTCTACTTCCCGGAGTAAGGTGAAGTTTCGCACCAGGTCTGCCGGCAGAGCCTCGATCGCATCTGCAAAGTCGTTGAGGGCGGCATAGGTAGGGACAGCAGGCAAGACTGCCGTGCTCTTAGAGGGCGCCAGAGCTGCTTCTCAACCTTGAGAACTATTCAATCGCAAGCTCGACAGTCAAACAAAGTGCCTGACAGGCTGCTACAGGGGAGTATGGAATGATGTGTTGAAGTACAAGTACAAGAACAAGAGAGAGGGCAGGAGATGAATGAACGAACGAAACTCGCGGATGAATCGCGGTTCATGTGGCGCATGTTGGTGCACTGGCGGCTCTCACTTTCTCATGCGCCTGCAGCTCTTCAACTTTGCGAGTGCCAAGTCTCTATCAAGTACTACTCATCCTTTGCCTCCCAGACTTCTCTGACGCTCCTGCTCAGATGCGATAATCAGTAGAGCTGCAACTTTGGACTTCAAAGTAGGTACTGTACAGTCGGTATTGTGATGCGTGGCGGTGGCAGTGGGTCTTCTGGCAGGCTCAGCGAGTCGCTTTGGCCCATCATTGTAGCCGCTGTCGCCTCGACGTTCTCGACCTTGGTCTCTCTAGTATCACTATGGACTCATCTGAAACAATACCGAAAACCCATCATGCAGCGGTACGTTGTCAGGATCATGCTCATGGTACCACTCTATGCAATAGCAAGCTGTCTCAGTCTGCTCAGTTTTACGGCCGCGAGCTTTATTGATCCAATTCGTGATGTGTACGAAGCATTCGTCATATATTGTTTCTTCAATCTTTTAATCAACTACCTTGGAGGAGAGAGGAGCATCATCATCATGGCACATGGCAGGGAGCCTAAAGCACATCCTTGGCCTGTCAATTATTTTTGTGACAGAGTCGATATCGGTGACCCATACACATTTCTTAACATCAAGCGTGGAATACTGCAGTACGCATGGCTCAAGCCTCTTTTAGCCCTTGCCACGGTCATCATGAAGGCCACAGGGACATTTCAAGAGGGCTATATTGGCTTGACTTCTGGATATTTCTGGTCCGGCCTTTTGTACAACGTTTCGATTACGTTGTCCTTGTACTGTCTGGCCATGTTCTGGGTCTGTCTACATGACGATCTCATACCGTTCCGTCCTGTACCTAAGTTTCTGGTCATCAAGCTCATCATCTTCGCCTCTTATTGGCAAGGATTCCTGTTGTCCTTGTTCGTCTTTGCTGGCTTCATCAAGGACCGACCAGGCTTTTCTTCGGACAACATCTCCCTGGCCATACAGGATCTGCTCACCTGTCTAGAGATGCCAATATTCGCCATCGCTCATTGGTACGCTTTTAGTGTTTCAGACTACACAGATCCTACAATAGCATCAGCGCGTTTGCCCATAGGTTATGCTACGCGCGATGCCTTTGGTCCTGGTGATCTACTTGTAGACACGAAGGAGACTCTCTTCGGTACGAGATATGCATATCAGCTCTTTGATCCAGGTGAGAATGTCATGGCACATGGTTCGGGACGCATGTCGCGCATCAAAGAAGGACTTCGTTACGAGCGAGGTGGCAAGGGTAAGCATTGGGTTCCACAACCTCAAACGAACCATCATACACCACTTCTCAATCACGGGAAACACAATGTATATTCTACCATCACCTCACACGACTTGGACGAACGCTACAAGCAATTCTCTCAGACGAACGCGTGGAATACAGAGGGTCCAATAGAGCTCGAAATTGATCCAGAGGATGAACAAATCTTCAAGAAAGCTAGGACGATGGAGTACGGAGACTACAATTTCCCGGTGGTTGAAGTGAGGCGTGTCGGGGACTACTCCCGCACTCGCGGCTTCACTCCCAGCACAGCGACTCACCAAAAGTTACTGCACACCGCGCCAAAAGGCAAGGACTCTTCTGCCAATGACGACGTCAAGGGTAAAAAGAAGGATAGGACAACACTACAAAGTCACCCATCGCGAATTGACGAAATTCGAGACATTGCCGTACAAGACCCCGAATGGGAAGAGAGGGAACGGATGCGGATAAGAAAAGAAGGAGGTCCGGTACCACACGACGAAAGCGACGAGTTACAACGCTTTATCCACCTTCAGAAAGACGTTGCTCCAAAGTCCGCCGTAGAACCATCGAAAGACAATCAAACAACTGCTCGAGTAGCGGATGACTTTGAAATTCGTTCCGACGAGGGCGATGACGCGACGCGCGATACTGAGGTTGCTAGTGTAGCAAGTGATTCTGTGTCTGTTCGATCGGCGTCAGATCCTCGTGTCATGATCAAAGACTCGATTTTGGGTAACGACGATAATCCGTGGGAGTGAATGGGTGGCAGGTGGTGATTTGGTCGTCTTTGACTTTCATAGCGAGAGCGTCTTTATGCATAAGGTATATTTAAGCACATGTCTTCTGGTGTGTATGATTTGTACTTTTGTGTATTTAAGCTCCGAGAAGTACAAATCGTCAACTCTTGCGCTCGTTTATGTCATGGACACTTCATCCTTCATTCGTCGATTGCAAGGTCAAGATGGGAATTGGAATTTAAGCCTTGAGTTCCGCGTACTTTATCAATTTTACATCAAGTTCAGGACGAGAAATGAATACTAAACCCATGCATAAACAGAGGAGCAGAACGACGTCGCTTAGACATGTGTGGAGATCCAAGTAAAACCATAATTCGCGATTGAATTATGACAAATGGTTCGGTTGCAAGCTGAGGCATTTGCTTTTTCGTACAAGTGTCCTAAGGCGTTTATCTGCAGTATCCTGACTATTTACGAGGACAAAAAGGTTCTTATGACGAGCAAGCCTGCCGCAGGGGAGTACCGAAAGGCCGAGTATATTCTGATCTTGTAGTCCGCCTAGCCAGATAGAGTCTGAAGAGTTAAGTGAAGTTCACGGGTTTGCTCATATCTCGAGACGTCATTTTTCCGAAGTTAGAATCGAGTATTTACAGCGCTGTCCAGAATTCGGAATGCCTAGATCAGACCAAGCAGTTTAAGGTTATACTGAGGACAATAGCTATGTAGCGCCCTAGATCACTTGCAAACCAAAATAATGAGATCTGTGAGGTTCGAACTCACGCCCCCGAAGAGACCAGCACCTGAAGCTGGCGCCTTAGACCACTCGGCCAAAATCCCGTGTATCAGTTACCAAATCCTTCACAAATGAAAGAATATATAGAGAACACAAACAGCATAAGTCAAAGGACGTATACTCATCATGTGTCCCAACACACACTCACTATAGCTCATGAATATTGAATAATTTGCAAGGGTCAACTGTCAACTTTAGATGAGTCAGTTACAACGCTCAATCACCACAACATCTTCTTTTATCTGTGTGCAATCTTCTTGATCGACTGGAGGAAATCAAAGTATGGTGGACCGTTCGAGAAGAAAGTTCAAATGCATGCCTCTGGAACGAGATTGGAAGTACCTTTCCATAGGAGTCAGTGTACAGCATGCCACGAAAATGTCAAGTGTGGATGAATACCAGGAATGGTACGATAAGCACTAGTAGTTATAAAGTGATTTTTCTCCATTCGATTCTTTGTTCGTCCGCTCAGTCGTGTGCTCGATTCTAGCTTATCTTGAAAAGTGCGGACTCTTTTGCGCCCCATTACTGTAGGTGACCTAGCTAGTGTACAGGTACGTATACGCACTACACAAGTGTATACACTTCGATCCGGATTACTTCACATTCATACTCAATCGGTCTGCCCAGGGGGTAGCCTGGAATGTTGAACTGGCAGCTCTCGCGAACTTTAGGAGCAATTTCTGGAATGTCGTACTCATCGATGAAATACATTTGCATATGATTCCGCCAGATCTCCCCATGGTAGTAGCCCACAAAACCAAAAGCACACTGCCAAGCTCCAAGCTGGATGCAGAAGGAGGATGTAAAGTAGTTTCCGAACCACCATGGACGACCTCGCCCATGATACAAACCGGCGCCAAAGGAGTGAGCATGCTCAATGTTGACATGCCTTACGCCGTACTCATATGCAAATTTCTGCACTTTCCATTCGATCTTATAGGTCGCTGCGCCACTTCTGGGACATCTGTAATGATATATTACCTCTTTCTCCGCGTCCAATAGAGCAGTCTGCGGTTTGCTCTGTCCAAATTCCTTTGCATGTTGCCTCTGATAGGAAGGATCGGTCTGGTGTTCGACACTGCTGATGATGTGCGTTTCCCCCTGACTCATATGGGAGTCGACGATCTCATTTGCAGAGGACCCGCTGAATTGAGCAGCGGTCTTCGTCCGTTTCTTGGGGCATTTTGCTGGAAAGTGATGCAGAAGTGCTTCAAGACGTTTCTCGCTGTCTTGTTTCCACTCTCGTGCCAATTCAAGTGGTTCATAGTGGTTATGCTGTGCCACGACGGCGTAGCCGATCACAAACTCAAGAATAAGGATACAGAACCAGATGTGTCTAATATGCGACATCTTCAGTGTAGTGAAGAGAAATCTCGGTGATGGAATGGCAGACGTGAGGCGATCGTTCACTTTGTTTTCATGTCCTTCTAGTGGTCCCATAAGTATTTGAGACAGTGAGCGAAGCTGATGTGCAGGGTTGTTTACTGCACTATCGCGATCGAAAATCATTGCCAAACAAATTCGAGTGAGATATTCGAAAACAGCTTTCCGTCTATCCGTGTAAGATTCATCTGGGTCTGAAACACTGACATGACCACGGACTCTCATATCACCTATTCGGATCCGTGAATGTGTGCCCTCGCTGCAGACCCAAGAGTTGAACACACGCAATCTATGATTGATTGCTAGTTTGTTGAGAGGTTATCTTTGAAGATCGAATGATATTGGTCAGATGCCGCCGATACATGAGTCAAACCCGTTCTGAGGATGAAATCACTTGAATTGAGCAAGTTCAGGCCATGCGGACAGATCAGCATCAGCGATTAGTGCATCCAACACTTTCGTGTTGACGAACTTCCTTCCATGCTGCCTCAATTCATCGAGATTCGTCACACCCAAGAGTCTCATGCCAATTGCCATCTCATTTTTCAGGATGTCGACCACTTTAACAACTCCATCAACGCCATAGTCATTCGCCAAAGAGTACAAGAATGGTCTTCCAAGACCACATGCAGTAGCGCCTAATGCAAGTGCTTTCAAAATATCTGTGCCTCGCCTTATTCCGCCATCAAGGTGAATCTCGAGGCCGTTGCCTCCTTTGTCCTTGATCAGCCACGGAGCATGTTTACGGATCTCGAGAAGGGTGAGTAAAGGGCTGGGTGAGGTATCTAGTTGTCGGCCCCCGTGGTTTGACAGAACGATGCCAGTGGCTCCTGCTTTATATGCCATGATAGCATCTTCCACTGTTGAAACTCCCTTAATCATGATTGGCATGCCCTCCGGCAGTTCCAACTTTAATTTATCCAAGTACTCCCAGGTCAATGCCGGCGACACACCACTAAACATGACCGTGCTGGTAGAGTCAGAAGAGCCCGAGAGTTGGCTTTGGGCAGCCTTGTATTTCTCGTCTAGAACTCGCTTCCCTCCCACTGGTGCATCGACAGTCAAGTACACGGCTTTGATCTTCGAAAGCGTCCTTAACTTTTTGAGCAGTGCATCTGCCTTTTCACTGTCCCGATTGACGTATAGCTGAAAGAAAAGAGCTTGATCAGCCGCGGCCGCGTCATGAATTTCCGTCAAGGAACATGAAGCATTACTGGAGATGCATTGTATAATGCCGCTCTTCTGCGCACCTTGGCAAAGGGCTACTTCTCCTGCATCGTGAGCCAACTTGGCAAGTGCTGCAGGCGAGATGTATATGGGCAGATCGACCTTGTTGCCCAGAATTCGACCACTGAAATCAATGTTTGTGACATCGACCAGTATACGTGGACGCAAGATGACATCTGACCAGGCTGCTCGATTTCTGCTGTAGGTCTTGCCGTCATCAGCTGTACTGGCATAGTACGACCATGCTTTTTCAGAGAGTCCTAATTTTGCCATGGCCTCAAAGTCATCCAAATCTACAATACGTGCCAGAGGCAGAATCTCATGCGGATCCATCGTAGCTGCTTTCACTTCCGGAACTGATACCTCTACTTTTGCACCATTCGGATCCACCTCTCCTAGACAATTTTGAGGTTGCAAGCCTTCCTTCAATGTGTCTGAAGGATGAATGGGGTTGAAGACCTTGCTCGCGTCTGTACCGGCCACTCGTAAGACAGCGTCCATACCGCCAGGATGGGCTGCCAGGAAATCAGTCATGTCCCAAACCGCACCATTGACCACAACCCAACACGATTCAACCGTGTTGTGCTTTTTGATCTCCGCTCCATCAATCAATTTCCGTGTCCTTAATGAGTGATCATGTTCAGCCCTCAACGGATGTCGTTCTGCCTGAAGATGGTACAAACACAGAGCCGTGACGCTAAGCCCGAGAGCAGCCGCCGATGTAGACCAAGCGACACCAAGCTTCGATACACTTGGCGAATAAAACCGTTGTTTGCGGTAATGGCGAGATCTGCAAACTGCCCTCGATAGTCCTCGAGCAGGACTATGCCTGAGCAAGGTTGACAAGACCTGCATCAGCACGGTGTGATATACACAAGCGGCGCTTTATACCAGGCAAGGGTTGTTCAATGTCAAAGACAAATCTGTCAATCACTACAACTGCAAGTGCAGCTGCTAGTACAGCTGCTGCAAAGTTGTAGAGCCTCGCGAGCGAAAGTTGAAGAATATCAGTTGATGCTGCAATTGTGGGGTCACGCCCAAATGCCAACCTTGGAACCTTGGAAGGCCATTGCCACAATGAACGCCGGCAGAGCCGAATCACGGCTGATCCACGGATATCATGAGACTCGTGAAGTTGACTTACTCGAGTATATTCCAAGGTTCTGCAGCACAACTTTTTGACATCCATATGCACCTCTCAGCTGCGAAGTTGATTGAAGCCGTTTGACTGAAAGAAACTTTGGACTTCATATTGAAATATTATACTCGCTGATACACATTCTTTCTCCTCCTTCACAGTTGAAAGCACCATGCTTTTCCATTGTAGACAAACAATACGGTTTGTCCACAAACTGCCGAGAACGTCATCAATCACACAGATCAGGCAATATGCTGGACATAACATCAATGCAATTCCGGAGTCTGCTGTGTTGTTGCATCTGAAGAATGAGGTCAAGGTGGCAATGAAGGCCAAGGACAAATTGAGACTTGGTGTAGTCAAGGATATACTTGCACAAGTCTTGAATGCATCCAAGACAAAACAGCCAGTCCAGTCAGACTCTCAGGTATATGCTCTACTCAGAAGCAGTATAGCGAAACGAGAAGACTCTGCAGAATCATACAGATCTCATGACAGACTTGATCTGGCAGAGATCGAAGAGAGTGAAATACAAGTATTAAATTCCTACATACCGCAACAAATGGACGAGCGGGATATCCAGGCAGTCATCCTTGATGTGGTGAATTCCATCGGTGCTACACAAAAAGATCTTGGCAAGGTGTTGAAGGCGCTCTCCACTAAATTGGACGAGAGTATCGCACCTAAATCCCTTCAGGCGAAACTTATTAAAGAGATTCTTGGAAGCGGGTCGAGCAAAAATGTGTCCCAAGCACCAGGTAATTAGGTTGTGCCTTCTCCTTGTCTTATGAGGCATCACACGAGACAGCCTTGGCCTTGGGTCGAGGTATTTCGTCCGCCTGCTGTATCTATGCCCAAGTGCGAAGGACTAACGCAGTACTGGACAAAGAGCTCTGAATATAGTGCTCGACAGCATTCAACAGATGCGCACTGTTGATAAGGAGACTTCGAAACTGGTCTATTTAGTACGAAGCTGCCACGACGTTAACCCTTCTCACCTCGATCTCATATTCCACAGGTCCTTCTTCGGTATCAAGGTCGGTCATACGTGCTCCTCGTTTTGACAGCCGTACCGCCAAAGAGCAGTGATCATTTATTGTAAACGTTCGTATACCACCTAGCGAAATATCGATGTTCTCAGGCTTAATTCGGCAAAAATCGTCCAGGTGTTGTGCTACGCCTTCGAGCCCTCCGCCCTTGCGGGGCTCTATGATATTACCCAGTACACACAACTGGATAAAGGTATCTGCCTCTAATGTGAATTTGTATATATTTGTTGGTCCAGCTACTCGCGTCGAAAAGTCAAATGCTGTACACGTAGGTGGCACAGACAATTCCTCAGGCGATAGTCCTGCCAGCCTATCTCGTAATTTCAAAATGTTGCCTTGTACGGCGTTCTCAGCTGGCTGACTAGCCTCTTCCTGATTAGTGCATGCTTTCGATGAGAAAAAATTGAGAGCTGTCGTACCGAAGACGTAGCGAAATGGCCCAAGCTCGTGGAACGCATCCGATATGCGAGCTCGATAGATCAATCGCGCAGACTTATACCAGCTTCGACACACACTAGAGACTCTTACAAGATCTTTGATAGTGAGATGTGAGAGAACAGAATCTACGAGCTCGTTCTGTACAATCAGCCCCAAGCTCATTGTTTGTTTGAAGACATGATTACAGGAAGTTCAGCGAAAGAGCTGAGAATAAATTCTGGTTCTGATTCACTACACTCCATCTCCATCAACTTTGTTGTCTCAATTCTGATATGCGAATGATTGGTCTTCGAAAGATGCGTGCGTTGCAGTCTCCATGCGCAGAATCTTGTGTTGTTGCACGTCAATCGCTGTGTGCATCAGGACGATTGCCTGTAAGCTTTCTGTGGCTTAGCTTTCTTCTAAGCCTGTCTATTCATGTGCAAATTCCGGACTCGTTTCCATGTTGTCCCAGCTGTATGCCTGCCAGTTACTAGCACACGAGTACATGTACTTACTCGTACGAGTACTCGCGATTGAGTGTTCCAACCTTGGGAGGTCATTACATGTTGCGGAGTCCTCGGCTCCACTTCGCTGTGTTTTATCATGAAAGAATGCAGTTCCACTTTCAAGTTGCAGGAAATACCTTTGGGCGTGTAACTCTACATCTTACACACATACGTGGGGTTTCGAACAGACATGCAATACTACAGTTCCAAAGGACTGTCCTGTTTAGGCGACCTCGAAGCATGGCAAGGACTAGTCTACAATCTAGGGGCACAAAAAGCTGGCTGACGCGTGCCGACAATATGTACTATAGGTAGCTCACCACCTACAAACAAGCATGGTACGTGGAATCTGCCCGGGTGTCGAGCTGGACTGGATCAGTCGTGTGGCAGACAGCCGTCATGCAGTACGGCGTCACAACATGATTGAAGGCCCAGAATAACTCCGTAAGATGGCAGCATGTTATGCCGGAACGTGCAATCAATCGATGTACACCGTCCATGAACACGAATTTATGCATTGAAATTCCGCATCTGTCCCCAACATGGTTGCTTCTGATTCAGAATTTCGGATGGCTCTGAATTTGCTTCAGACCACTGGTCAAAACACCATCACCAGTAGAAGAGATACATAATGAGGACTCTTCGAAACGACACCCGCATCTGCATTTGTCATATGCTTAGAGCGAATCAATCAATCTATCTGTTGCAAAGATGTCTAAAAGTCACACAAAGACTCTCCTATAGCTTCCCACGCTATCTCGCAATGTGCAGCATGCCTGCCAAACTAATTTTAGAGAAAGGCCACTCCGCGGAAGCTTCCTCTCTCTTCTGGAATATTGAGTGGTTGGCTAGTGCGAAACAGCTTCAAATATCTGGTAAATTCAAATCAACGACTGTTCTACAACGTGTATCTATCAAGCATCAGACCTTTCTGAACTGGTGTCGAATTCTCTGGTTCATTGATGAAAGCTCTTCAGCTATGCTTTGCATTGCTGTCTTGCTCTCAAGTGCAAGCTGCCCCATGGTCTGAAGCGGAATCTGCGTACAATTTCAATGTCAACCGTACGAATTTATGAAGTCCCTGAGAGCCAATGTTGAATCTTCTAGAAACCGCGACGCATGTCAGAGACTATTTTTCGGAATGGCCAGATCATAGTTATCACCCCAGTCCCGACACTTGGAGATTTCCTTTCTATTCGATGTTTCTTGATCGGTGGTCGGATGGTGATCCAACCAATAACGAAGCTAATGGGACTGTCTGGGAATTTGATATCCACGAGACCCAGGTGAGTTCGAGCTCTGTGCAGCGTCAACATTGCTCATGACATGTGTAGTTACGAGCTGGAGGGGATGTCGTCGGATTCGTTCAGACACTGGATTATTTGCAATCCATGGGCATTAAAGGCATTTATGTCATAGGAACAATCTTTCAAGGTCTGCCTTGGGCATACGATGGTTACTCTGCCACGTAAGTCTTGCCCTTGACAACCGAATATTCTTTAATCATGCTAGTGATTTTACTCTGATCGATAAACACACAGGCACTCTAGAAGACTGGCGAAATGCTGTGGATGAAGTCCATAAGAGGGGAATGTACATTATCTTTGATATGACCGGTAGGAACTATTGCCTCCAGGCATTATTTACTGACGTAGTGCAGTCGCCACAATGAGTGATTATATTGGCTCGATATCTCCGCATAACTCAACTTCTTACCTCAATTCTTCAGTTCCATTTTCTACCGAAGGTTATCGACTGATATGGAAGGACAGTGTGAGGCACCATCAAGCGTACCTGGATTTCACAATATCCAACAAGACGATTCCTTGCCCAAGCACACCAACTTTTTACACTGACCAGGGTACTGTGGATACCAGTTATTCAAAAATTACTTGTTTCGATGACGACTTCAATCACTACGGTGATATGGAAGCTTTTGGTGTCCATCCGAATTGGCAACGTCAACTAGCAAAGTTCGCTTCCGTGCAGGATCGTTTGCAAGACTGGAAACCTTCGGTTTCACAGAAGCTACAGAAGTTAGGCTGTCTGATGATTGATGCTCTCGATGCCGATGGAGTCCGACTTGACAAGGCCACACAGATGACTGCCCCATTTCTCGGAGATTGGAGTGACGCTATGAGGGTACGAGTAGAATTGATATTTCTTGCGTACCGACTAATGGTGCAGACATGTGCTAAGAGGCGAGGAAAGATCAACTTTTTCATACCAGGGGAAATTACTGGAGGCAACACTTACGCTTCTGCTTTCGTCGGTCGAGGTCGAACGGCAGACAAATTTCCGAAGGACGTCAGCTATAGTCTCTCCACAAAATACACAGATCAAAGTGGCGGGTACTTGAGGGACGATTCTAAAGCAGCTTTGGACTCTAGTGCATGGTCGTACACGTTCTATCGATACTGTGAGCTGATGGACTTCGGTCGTGTATGCATTGCTAATTCTATTAGTAGAGCACTTTTTGGGACTAGCAGGACGGATCTCAGGCTCATATGATGTGGACTACGTTTCGATCACGAATGCGAACAATGAAGTCTTTCGGACCAATGATCTAGTCAACGTAAATACTGGCCAAATTGATGCTCGACACATGTACGGGATGACCAACCACGATATTTTCCGGTGGCCAGCTATCCTAGACGGTCGGATCAAGAGTTATCTCGGGGTCGCAATGCTGAATCTTTTATTACCAGGCATTCCCCTGCTGTATTACGGTGAAGAGCAGGACATGCTTTTATTGGATAACACTGCTGGTAACTATATTTTTGGACGACAACCGATGTTCAGCACTGTAGCGTGGCAGGATCATGGTTGCTATAGAGTGGTGAGCACACAATATACCAGCAATGTCAGTTTCGCTCCAGCAAGTCGAGGCTGTTTAATGGACGAAACTTCACTCGATTATTTCAATCCTGCACACCCAGTCCGCAATTTCCACAAGCAGATGTATCACTTGCGAAGCTTATATCCGACTCTGAATGAAGCCTTCACTGTACAGATCAATGGAAATTATAGCCTGGCAGAAGTTGTGATAAATGGCAACCAGAGCTGGTTCCAAGGTCTTTGGTCGGTTATGAGACGGCCAGACAAAAGTCAAAACCTTGGCAATGAAGAGGCTGGGCAAACGATTTGGTTTCTGTATAGTAACAAGCCTACCTATCACGAGTTCAAGGGATGGGACTGCGCGCAACACGATGTAGGCTGGTCAGTTCCTTATCCGAACTTAATCGCTCCGTTTGATGACGGTACGACAGTCAGGAACCTGTTGTTTCCGTACGAAGAGCGAAAATTGTCGACTTCATCCGTATCGTTTTACAACAACAAAAAAGCGCCGTATTTCGGATGTCTTGATTCCGTAAACATGGAAGCTTTCTCGATGAAAGTCTTTGTCGACACCAAGTACTGGAAAGCACCGATACCAGTGGTGACATCGGTTATGCCGTCCCATGACCAGAGGATACTATCAAATTCTTCAGACGCGGAAACCGTTCCGTTTTCCTTGCACTTCTCTGATGTTATGGATTGTAAAGACATCACCTCCAAGTTGAGTCTAGGTAGTGTGACATGGCAAAACGAGATTGGTCGATTTTCCGAACTCTCTTGTGGACAAATCTCTAATCCGAAGGCTCTTGATCCCATATGGGCTGCTCCAAGAAGTGTATGGCATATCTCTGGCCAGATCTCGAATTTATACAATGGTATTCATTACATTGATCTACAAGGCAATTATACAGGCTTGACTAGTCATATGACTAGCTACGGAGGCAAAGAGAGATTCATCTTCCGTCTTGGTAAAGCGAATAATCCCATTGTCTTCACAAGAACAGCCAACTATAGCGCGACTTTGCTAGCTGATGTGAAAGATGATCATACAATTACACTCAAGCACTCAGCGATTGGCGCAAACAAATTCCGATATTCCACGAACTATCGAAGTTCATGGTCCAAGTGGATCGATCTTGAGTCCGACGCACCTACAGTAGTGCCCAAGTTGGATTGGACAGGAACTAAAAAGCAAAAATGGCCTGGCACACATGTGGTTGTCGAATATTGGTCCACAGTAATCAATTCAGCACATCACTATCAGCACTCTGACACAGTCCACAGCTATTCTCGTCGCTGGCCACATCTATATGCGCAGGGTAAATTCAACCACTTCATGTACGATGGAGCTTTGAAATCGAAATTCGAGCCTGTAATGAATACCGTTGGCAAGAACTACTCTTGGACATGGAATTTCATGACTGAATGGCCGTCAAATGTTTCCCTGAACGTATGGGGTCTCAATGCTGACGAAGAGCCAGATCACCAATTTATCTACGGAGATGTGGACCAAGACTTTGTCCTTGATCGAGTTCCACCGACCTTGACGCAAACAGATAACGTCATCCAATTCAATCATACTCCTCCAGCACCGTACCTGTCTTGGGAGTTGCAGGTCAATGACATCACTCGAAGATATTGGTATGTTCCTAGAGGCCAGCGTTGGGTTCAGATCATGTAAGTCGAGAAGGGTTCTGGTTAATGTCCTGCTAACATGGTTTAGCATTTACATATCCCTTGTGTTCGCACCCATCACTTGTGGTGTACTGGCCATGTTGCTGTATGCCGGAGCGTTCTACAAGGTCAAGTGGAACAAAGTTGGTGTCAAGGAACCAGGACGAAGTGGATGGTTCAAGCTGAGCAATCTTGAGAAAAATGTCTCTTATGCCGAGGGTGCTGGCGCGTCTGCTCTGGCTACTGCAGCTGTAGCTGGAGGAAATAGACGCAAGATTCTTATAGCCACCCTTGAGTATGATATCGCAGATCTGAAGATCAAGATCAAGATCGGTGGCTTAGGTGTCATGGCACAATTGATGGGTAATCACCTGCAGCATCAAGATCTTATCTGGGTCGTTCCGATGGTAGGAGATGTGGAATACCCGAAACGCACTCTCAAGCGTGGCGAACCTTTCGAGGTTGAGATCAACAATTCAACATATGGAGTCGATGTCTACTATCACATATTGGACAATATCACCTATGTTATGCTATCCTCGCCCGTTTTCTCGAAGCAGACGAAGTCCGATCCATATCCGCCACGAATGGACGATCTAGAGAGTGCTGTTTTTTACTCTGCCTGGAATCAATGTATTGCGAAAACATGCAAAAGGTTCCCTGTCGATCTGTACCACATTAATGACTATCATGGTGCCCTGGCACCCTTGTATCTGCTACCCAAGGTTATTCCCGTCGCTCTGTCCCTTCACAACGCAGAATTCCAGGGTCTTTGGCCATTACGAAAACCTGAAGAGCGACGAGAAGTTTGCTCACTATTTCACACATCAGAAGAGGTTTGTATCAAATACGTTCAATTCGGCAATGTCTTCAATCTTTTGCATGCTGGGGTTTCGTTCCTTCGTGTACATCAGCAAGGATTTGGCGCTGTTGGGGTTTCAGACAAGTACGGCGCACGTAGTCTGGTCAGATATCCGATCTTCTGGGCGCTCAAAGAGATTGGCAAACTTCCTAATCCAGATCCTTCGGACACTGGTGAGGTTGAGGAGACAACAAACAAAAAGATCGAGATTGACTGGGAGGCTGAGGCTAAAAGAAAGGATTTAAAACGTGAAGCCCAAGAATGGGCTGGACTTAAAGTAGATCCTACGGCACAACTACTGGTTTTCGTCGGGCGATGGAGTGTTCAGAAAGGTAAGAATACTCTGCAGTGCCACTAATCACAGATTCTGAGTTTTGCAGGTATCGATCTCATTGCGGATCTGGCCCCTACCCTGCTTGAAGACTTCAATGTCCAACTTGTACGATGTGCCTAGCTGACTTTAGCTCAAACTAACTATCACAGATCACGATCGGGCCGACTGTTGATCTACACGGTAGATTCGCCGCGGAGAAACTCGCTGTCTTGATGGACAAGTATCCTGGCAGAGTGTGTTCGAAACCAGTTTTCACTGCTTGTCCGCCTGCCATCTTCAGTGGAGCAGATTTCGCCTTAATCCCATCTCGTGATGAGCCTTTCGGTCTGGTTGCCGTCGAATTCGGACGAAAAGGCGCTCTTGGTATTGGCTGCAAGACTGGAGGTTTAGGGACCATGCCAGGATGGTGGTATACCATGAACTCTGCTTCAGCTTCCCACCTTCTCTCGCAGTTCGAGGCTGCTTGTCGTGCTGCATTGAAGTCGAGTGAGAAAGTGCGGGCACAACTTCGGGCGCGAGCTGCGAAGCAACGCTTTCCAGTTGGCGTGTGGGTAAAAAGGCTTGACACTTTACAATCCAAATGCATTCATCTCTCTGCCAAGATCAACAAGAAAAACAGACTGGCCATGCCACACATGGAGCCTGTCATGGATGAGTATGAGAAAGACGATTTCACTACTACGGCAGCCAACCTCGAACCTCTCACCATGGAAACCTTCCAGAGAAAACCGTCCGTACTGAGAAAGAATTATGCTGGGAGACAACCCCCGGCTTTTACTCCACCGACAAGTACAATTCAAGAAGAGGACCATGTTGAGGCTGGCGCGCCTGTCGCCTCGCTGTCACGATCAATGTCACTAGGCTCGAGAAGAGGTCCAGGCGGTCGAGTCGCCGGCGTGGCGCGACATGACGGACATTTGGAGGCTCTTCATGAAGAAGAATTGTACTACGTTCAAGACAATGACTCTTATTCTAATGGGTCAGAAGAGGCATACTACCTTCGAGAGGCT
The DNA here is from genome assembly GCA_005281515.1 of Taphrina wiesneri. NCBI lineage: Eukaryota > Fungi > Ascomycota > Taphrinomycetes > Taphrinales > Taphrinaceae > Taphrina > Taphrina wiesneri. The sequence goes on from RHGK01000002.1 coordinate 450,031, forward strand.
GAATTTGAGGGTCATGCACCTGTGGAAAGAGATATTGAACAGTACCTGAATGAGGATCAGAGAAATTGGCACAAATTTGATCCAGCTGCAAGTCAAAGCACTTTGACAATGGCCAATCACTTACAGCAAGACGATGGGCTCGATTGGCCTGAGCGACAAGCTCAGTATGAGTACTATGACTCAAACCCGGGATCTTCGCACGATCCGTCCAGAGATGGTGAAGCATACGATGATGAAATGTACGACGACTACATGGAGGGCTATCCTCGTCCTCCAATACAGTCTCACACGAGACATGAATCAGCTGATTATGAAGCAGAGACATTGCTGGACGCACCCAATCACCAGAACGCAGCAAGATTTCTGGGCACCGATCCTAGTGGCCCGTACATGTCTCCTCGAGGTACAATCAATGGGTCCAACAGGAACTCGCGCCTTTCCGTGCTCTCTTTGACTGATCTCGAAAAACATAGTGAAGTTCAACAATCATCTTTGAAGAAGGGTGAAGTTATCTTCACGGATGCGGACGGTGCAACGAGAAAGGCCTTCGTGGAAGAACTTCGTCGTGGCATTTCGCCAACGAGTTCCAAGAAAAGATTGTGTATCGAGACCTTCCTCATAGATGCCGAGCGAGATTTTTTCAAAAGGATCAAGACGCACCAGATTCGAGGAGCAAAGAAATCTAAAGTAACTTCCATCGACGATGATGGTGACGACTTCGATCCGAATGATCGACTACGAGGAATGAAAAGACTTTTAGCCATGCGTGGACTCGGATGGCCATTATATACCATCTTCATGATCCTTGGTCAAGTTTTGGCAGCGAATGCTTACCAGTTGACTCTCTTGGCGGGAACATTCCAGAAAACGCGAGAAATATATATCATCAACGCGACATTTGCGGTCATGTCGGTGGTCTGGTATGTGACGTATAGGAAACTTCCAGCTTATTGGACTCTGTCTCTACCTTTCGTTCTGTACGCCATTGCATTTGCGCTGATAGGCATTCCTTACATCTCGCGCTTCTCCAGCATGGTAGTTGCACAAAACCTGACTCACTCAGCCTCCATTATATATGCAGCTGCATCTGCTTCCGGGTCACTGTACTTTGCTCTCAACTTTGGAGCTGAGGGTGGCGTCGAGGTGAAGAATTGGGTCATTCGAGCATGCATCGTACAAGGTCTACAGCAGGTCTGGAGTGCTTGCATCTGGTACTGGGGAGCCGGTCTTTCTGACAAGACCTCGTCAGTCTACAAGGTCTACAGCAATGGCGTTCCAATGGCTGTAGCTGTAATGGTATGGATTATGGGAGTGCTTTTGTTCTTCGTCTTTGTCGCCATGCTCTTCGGTCTACCCAATTACTACCGTCAAACGCCCGGTTCCATACCAGCTTTCTACCGGTCTTTATACCGAAGGAAAGTAATTATGTGGTTCTTGGTTTCACAGGTCCTATCAAACTTCTGGCTCGCGCTTCCCTATGGACGATCGTGGACTTATCTTTGGGATTCGCAACATTTGCCAACTTGGGGCGTGGTTCTGCTCATCATCTTCTTTTTCATCGTTGTGTGGAGTTTCATACTATTGGTCATTCATCACTTCACCAAGACACACACATGGGCTCCGGTCATTTTCGCACTCGGAGTCCTTGCACCACGATACTTTGCAGAATTCTGGTCGGTAAGCACTATTGGAATGTATCTTCCGTGGGCGCCCACCCCAGTAGCTTCAGCCATTCTGGGTCGCTCCCTCTGGCTATGGTTGACTGTTCTCGATTCTGTGCAAGGAGCAGGCATCGGTATCATGCTGTTGTCGTGTATGGTTCGTGATCATCTTGCCTTCACGCTCATTTGTGCTCAAATCCTTGGTGCTTTCTCGACAATCGCTGCGAAGGTCGTCGATATTCCTTTCTCGGATTATCTCGTTAGCTTCTCTGCTTGGGAGATCACTGAGGGTCCTGGACCATTTGTGAAACCCTTCTTCTGGATATGCATGGTGTGTCAAATTGCCATTCCTGTTGGATTCTTTGTCCTGTTCCGAAAGTCACAACTCGCGTTCTAGTCTATAGAAAACTATAATCATAAGAGTATCAGGTCTAGTATTAATCAAGATCTATCCGGCATCATGTCAACAGAAAATCTAACACTATCTGCGTGGAGATTGTCTCTGCGATCCGTAATCTCGTTTCCGAAAGACCTAAGTCCTCCTAGGCCTGCTGCTGCTGCATGTCAACATTACATACCGCTGCGTTCCATCCCAAATGCGATGCTGGAGATCCCTAATGAAGCAACGGCTGGAAATGAAAGACGCCCGCGGAGATTTTCAGATCGCACCTGAACTGTGCAACGAGCTCGAGATTTCGGATGATAATGCAATTCCGTCATTGCCACGGCTCCAGCGCTGAGTAAAGTGAAATTGGATGGTCGCCTGACAAATCAGCTGTTAGTGAGCTGTCGTAGCTCTTCCATTCGCTAGAGTGGTAAAAGGCTTCGTAGCGAACGCTCAGGAGCCCGAAGATACATGTGCAGCAAACTACAGGAATAATTTGAGGTCGTATCTGCCTCAATCGATCAATGGGTCTATTATCGCTAGGCACACCGCTGCCATGGCATGAGGTCAAGAAGCATGCTGAGCATGTACGTGAGCACGGTATATATCAGTTTTTGAGCATTTGGAAGCGCAACAAGGACAAAGCACGAGATGAACTGCTCTGGGGGGACGAAGTAAGTGATTCATGCTTGTGGAACAGCGCGTAATACGTTAGATTGAATATATCGTGGTAGACATTGATGATGAGGCTCGAAAGGTGAGACTAAGTCTGCGACAAGCTGACATACTTCATGCACTGGCCGACGACGAGTCGCTTCAACGTCAGGGTGGAGCTGTGCCCGATTTACAGAAAATTGTTCGAGCAGGAGACCTTTTACCAACTTTCCATCCTGAATATGGTCGTTACATGCTTGAAGCTACGCCAGGAGCACCCTATGGGCATACACTTCAGGATCTTCTTGACGTTCTGCCGAACATGGAGAAACGACGAGTCATCGCCAAGGCTCACATGAAGCCCAGCGAGTGCCCAATAACTTTGACCTCTTACCCCCGTCTTGGAACACCGGGCCAATTCACCGAACCATATTGCAAACCAGAAGGTCCGGCCTCAAGGTCTCTCTTCGTGCCAGATGAGATTATCAATCCACATGTGCGATTTCCAACGCTCACTGCAAACATTCGTGAACGGCGCGGCAGGAAAGTAAACATGAACGTGCCCATTTTCTATGATGAAGCCACTTCAAGACCGTTTGTCGATCCAACGATCCCTCGCGACAGAGCCATTTTTTCGGAAGACTCTAATGCAAGAGACGGAGCGGCAAAAGATGGACACATCTACATGGACAGCATGGGGTTTGGTATGGGTTGCTGCTGCTTGCAGATCACGTTCCAGGCTAAAAGTGTGCCGGAAGCTCGACGGCTCTATGATCAATTAGCGCCCTTGGGTCCGATCATGCTCGCCCTCACAGCTGCCAGTCCTGCTTGGCGAGGTTACCTTGCTGATCAGGATGCGCGATGGAACGTAATAGCAGGTGCTGTGGATGACAGGACTCTGGAGGAACTCGGAGAAATACCGCTGCAGAACGACCGTTTCGTGATTCCCAAGTCGCGATACGACTCTATATCGACATATATTTCGGAAGATCCGGAGCTCAAGGATAAGTACAACGATATCGATATCCCCAAAGATCTGAAAATCCGTAAGATCCTCAAGGATAATGGAATTGATGATCGCCTTGCTGATCACATGTCACACCTTTTCATCAGAGATCCGATCGTGGTCTTTTCAGAAATGCTTGATCAGGATGATGAAGTCAGCTCTGATCACTTTGAGAACATCCAGTCCACTAACTGGCAAACGATGAGATTTAAGCCGCCTCCTCCGGAATCAGATATTGGCTGGCGCGTTGAGTTTCGAAGTATGGAAATTCAAATTACCGACTTTGAGAATGCAGCATTTGCAGTCTTCATCAATCTCATGACTCGAGTGATTCTGTCGTTTAAGCTCAACTTTTATATGCCGATCTCAAAGGTGGATGAAAATATGCAGGTGGCTCACAAACGGGACGCAGTTCTGGAACGAAAGTTCTGGTTCCGAAAGAATGTCTTTCCACAAGAAGCTCGCTTTGATGATCGTATAAATGGCGAAGAAGATCCTGATGTTTGTGTGCAGCTCACGATCAATGAGATTATGAATGGATCTGACGGTGTCTTCCCCGGACTGATCCCGTTGATTGAAAGCTATCTCAACTCTGTCAATTGTGATGTCGAAACTCGTTGTGACCTCGGCGCCTACCTGGAGTTGGTATCTAAGCGTGCCAGTGGCGAGCTACAGACGGCTGCAAAATGGATCAGGAATTTCATACGGGCACATCCAGCATACAAGAAGGACTCGGTCGTGAGCGAGGAGATCAATTATGATCTGGTCAAGGCAGTGGAACAGATGACGGATAAGAGTCGCCGAGCTGAAGGTCTTGGTGCAGAAATGCTAGGGAAGCTTGGGCTTTAGGATGTGTAGTATACGGAGACTGGTGACAACGTCATGCCAAGATAGACTGTACAATAGGCAATAATACATTGCAATTGCATAGGACATTCAAACATTGCCGACCGACAAATCACTCTGGCAAGTGACCATTGACACAAGATTTGCTGATCACCGCCGGTTCGATGGAGCAGACTCGACGCCCAGTCCGTGCGGGACTCCCGAAACTTTATTTTTCCCATCTCATCCTAGGCACCTTAGCTGACGGTTGCGATCGGGTGAACTTGTGTCTTCAAGGTGTGATTCACATCAATCAAACTTGCGAGCAGTTGACTTCATTTGTTCAGTGTGCCATAATCAGTGAATTCGGTCGTACACAACACACTAAAAAGGGATCTGACACCGATGTTTGCTGTCGACGGTTGGAAACTGCCGAATGTAGTTCCTCAGAAGGCTGAGCGAAAGCGCAAAGAACCTAGTGACACAAAATCGAAACCTTCAGTATCTGTCAAGAAAAAGAAACCCAATGCTGTGCAGAGCAAAGAACAAAAAGAGCCGGTCAGTAAAAAGCCAGCAAAAGATAAATCAAAATACACCCCATATAGCAAGGATAAGGGCACCTCGGGCTCAAACGTTATCCCGGTCAACAAGGTCAGGAAACCGAGACCAAAGTCGCCGAGTCCGGAAGCACCTTTGAGTCCTCACGTTCCTTCGAAAGAACAGAAGAAGCAAGGAAAGAAACCGCTCGCACGACCGCCTCGATCGGAAAGAGACAAGACACCTCCGAAATTGATAGCAGCGGAACCACCACCAACATTCACCGGCCCATCATCCAAAAACTTGACGCCATTGCAGCAAAAGATGGCGGCAAAGTTATCCGGTGCACGATTCAGATGGATCAACGAACGCCTGTACACCACGACGGGCTCGGAAGCCCTCTCCCTGATTTCCTCAAAACCCGACATGTTTGAGGAATACCACGCAGGCTTCAAGTCTCAAGTCAAAGACTGGCCGCTTAATCCAATAGACGTCTACCACGCACGTTTGGAATCACTCCTGCTGGAATCTCACGCGGGCGGACCGCGCGTGGTTGCTGATTGCGGGTGTGGAGAGGCAATGTTGGCAGACAACATGGTACGCCGCGACCCTGGCGGACGAAGAGTACAAGTCAAGAGTTTCGATTTGTTGGCTGCGAATGAACGCATCACGGCGGCGGATATCGCCAACTTGCCCATCGCCGACGATTCCGTGCACATTGTCATTTTCTGTCTCTCCCTCATGGGCACCGACTTTCTCTCATTTATTCGTGAGGCGTTTCGGGTGTTGAAGAGTTCCGGACAGTTGTGGATTTCTGAGATAAAGTCCAGATTCAGTGATAAAGACGCCAAGAACTTTATCGATGCGTTGAAGAAGATTGGGTTCCAGTTGGTCGACAAGGACGACAGCAATAAGATGTTTATTCAGTTGGACTTTGTGCGCGGCAAGGAAAGGAAGAGAGCAGGCGAGTTTGTTGAGCAACAAGATACCAAAAAGGTAGGCACGCTTCTGAAGCCGTGTACGTACAAGAAGCGATAGGAGGCATCTCGCGTCAGAGTCAAGCATAGGCGTCCAAGAATTGTCGCATTGGTAAACGTAGAATAATGATATCAAATGTACAGAATTCTTGCAGTGATAATAGGAAAGTTCTAATTGTAAAGAATGTGGGCTTTCAAGGAGAAATCGGATGTCAATCAGCAGATCAAACCAGACCTGATGAAGTATCTTTCGTGGTCAATCTTCATTAGGTCGCCAGCTTTATGCCAAATGCAGCAGCAGCATTGCGATAATGCTTCCGAACGAAAAGACAATCTTGTTGGAAGCACTGGCGTAAGTAGGCAACGTCGAGGCTTTGACAATCGGCAAATTGTTGACGTTCGACGCAGCAATACTACTGTTGCTAGAACCTGTAGCGTTGTAGGACTGTCCGGCAACATTGCCGCCTGCTGATGATACCGTGGCAATGACAACGTTCGGCACCACTGACGGCAAACCCGTTGTCTGGGTGTTGAAGCCAGTGGCGACACTTGTGAAAGTCGTGGTTAAGGTCGTACCTTGCACGACAGTCGTCAAAGTGCTGGTTATTGTCGTGCCTTGCACATCCGCATCTCCAGCAATCGCTCCTGCTGCTGCACCAGCTTTCTGTGCTCCAACGATGTTTATTATAGACATTGTAGTTGCAACATTGGTCGCTGCGGCACCAATAGGCACAACTGTGGAAACTACAGTAGCTTGACCATTGATTGTAGTGCTGTATGTGATAGTTGTGAAGCTCGTATAGGCTGTCGCCGAAGTGACTGTAGTGGCAGATCCTTGAGAATTAGCGAGGCCGTTGACGGCATTGCCTCCTTGTGCAGAGCTTGACGTGATTTGTGCGGACTGTGCGGCAGCACCATTTGCGGACTCGGTCAATGTAGCAGCTGATGTCAGTGATTGATTGCTGGCGGTGCTAATGACACTTGTGGTTTGGGAAGATATTGGAGTTGTAGAAGCAGACGTCAGTGTTTGTATGCTCACGCTACTAGTGACACTCGTGGTTTGAGAAGGTACTAGAGTTGTACTTGAACCTTGTGCGTCACTCGAACTCGTTTGTGATGCATCAGTGCTTGTGCTTGTGGTGGAAGATACTGCAACGACTGAAATTTGTGGTACGAAAGTTGTCAAGGTCGTATTTTGCCCAGGCAAGACTGCAAAGACAACGTTGTTCTGATCGTACGCAAAAGTAAGCTGCTGATCCCCAGCTGTGAGCGTATCGTCCTGTCTCTTTTTAGAAAAGAGTGATGCAAGGTACAACAACAAAGTATTGTTTTTCAGTAGAAACTTTGATTTGAGTGCCTTGGCAGATGGTATGGCGCTCAGTTCGATACTGAAAGCCGACTGAGATGTCGACCTTGGCAACAACATTGCATTGTGACCGTCGCATGCCAAAGTACCATTGTCGTATATTGTGATCAGACCCGCTTTATCGCCGACTACAAGATATTCTGCAGAACATGACACACTGAGCCGGCCTAGACTCAATGTGACTACGGTCGACGGTGTGGTGTCAATCGGTCTGGTAGGGACAGCGGAACTAGTTGAGACTGATGTGCTGTCGCTTACTGGAAGCGTCTGAATTGGCGTCGAAGTTTGTGAGGCGGACGCAGAGATGCTTGATGTGATGGCTCCTTTGGTGATTGGAACATTGATGGCACTTCCAGTGACTGATGGTGCCCCGGCACTTGTTCGTCCAATCAACGTGGCACTGCCAGAGATACTCGTACTTCTTGAGCTGGAGACCGAAAACGTTGAGCTTTGAGAGACAACATTTGGAGTCGGAAGGATCGATGTTGAGGTAGACACAGACGAGACACTAGTCAACTTTGACGAGACTGATGTCGAAGTAGGAACCAATGAGATACTAGAAGAGGACGACGATATACTGGAATCTGGCGATCCTCCCAAGCCCGCAGCGTAGGTCAGATACCAGGTCAAGGATGCTCCTCCATCGAGGTAGTTCGATGAGAAGGTCGAAGAAGAGAAGAAATCATAAGAAGCTGTCGAGTTTGCAATAGCATAGTTCGCCATAAGAATTCCGAGCCAACCACTTGAAACACCAGATATGATAGGCTGAATGACAGCAGACCACTCCTCTGCCACGAAAGTCGGACTTCTGATATAAGCACTGATCGGTGTCAGCGGAAGCATGTGAATGCCCTGGATGTATTCCTCGTTTCGTCCGAAGTAAGTTGTGTGGTCAACTTTGTTCATGAAAGTGATTCCAGCTACGAATTGTGGCACGAATGCTGCAGGCTGCACGGCATTGTCGGATGACATCAACATGTAGCTTTGCATCGACCGTCGCATTACTGCGAGCATCAAATTTCCTCGTCCTTCCATGGATGCATCTCCGGTCACCTTTCCCCACAACTTCATTCCATAGATTGCATTGTAGTCCTCTGAACTAGACTCTTCGTCCTTGCCATCGCCGGCAGCAGTAATACCATGAGCCCAGGAGTGACCAGCATACCAATCGAATGCTCTGAATTGCGGGAATGCTGTGTCGGATGTTGAGGGGTTTGCGAAGTCCCTGATGAGAGTGTTGATGTACGCTTTATTGCTTGTGGTCAACCACGCAGGATCGAGGTGACCGATCACAGCAGCGGTGTAGACGAAGTAACCATAGTGGAAGTGATGATCATTGTACCAAGCATTTCCGAAGTCGCATCCCGAGTTTCCACAGCTGGAGATAGCTCCTTTCCATACGGTGTCGTAAACTATAGGGTTGATATTGCTGTTCGAGATGAAGGTTGCTATGCTCTGCTCAAGTTCACTTACACAGCTGCTGGCGTCCTTGCCGAGAACGTCATTGATGGTAAGACAAATTTGAGCAAACTTTGCAAGAGCCTTGCCAGAATAGTACATGCTATCGAGATTCGTCTGTAAAGACATGACTTGTGCAGCCTCGGCATTAGCAGCTGTTGCGATAGCTTTGAGCGCATCCACTGAATAACTTTGCACAGCGCCCACGGGCGACCAGGGCAGGAATTGTACGTCAATAGGCATGTCTGACTCCGAGAATGTGAGGATATCACCCGTGAAGGCTTGCATCTGTCCTTTCGTATTTGACCACAATTTCAGTGTGGTCGCATCGCCCGTGGTTATCGAGCTGATCTGATGACTGAACAGGAAAGATAAAAGAGGGCTTCCGGTCACACTTTGCGCACCGAAATCGAATGAATAATGACCGACAGCCCCAGTCGAGGTACCAGAGATGACGTTTTGAGTAGCGTATGTCCCTGCGCTGAAATCGTATACTGCTTCATCTGTGGTCACATAATTTGCCGGTAGCTTCGCAATCTGGATAATACCCGAAAATCCTGCAGGACCTGTTAAAGCAGAGGTAGAAGTCAAGGTCATGGTTGAGGAAGCACTCGATGAAGTGGGGAAGACATAAATCAGCCAGGTGTCGCCATTGTTGATAGTGGCTCTGTACTTGCTACCGGTTGCCGCAATTGATCCTGCGCTCTTGAAAGTGACACCAGTAAGAGAGGTGAAAGCCCCTCCGAATAGTTGAGGTGTCAATCCAGTGTATATCGAGGTAAGAAAGGCGCTTCCCTGGACTAATGGGATAACCATTGTTCCGGAGGCACTGCCGGGTGAGAAGGTTAGATGCACAGATTGATGGTCAATGTTGGAAGCAGTCATAGTCTGAGAGGATGACATTTCAGTGGAGGAGAATCCGATGGGACAAAGCCTCGGTGCATTGTAATAGTAATGAGGTCCTGTTGTGCTTTCGTCTGAGTATGATCCGTAGTAGTATTGCGTGTTGAGAGCATTCCAGGCGCACAAGCCTGAACCCTTCTGCCAGAAGACACTGTACGGCATGGCATATGCGGGTTGATCCTGGTCACCAACGAGGAGATTACCATAGTAATTGTTCGTTGCGATGGGAAGACCCTGGGTGCCCTGATAATCTGAAGATACTCCCTCAGGTGTTACCGAGTGGGCAACGGATCCTTTCAACACGGTTGCCGGATCATCAGAAGCAATCTGGGCGAACAGATCCGTCGCGGCGACCGCGGCGACTACGGTGGGCTTGACCTGCTCTCATTAGCAAGCAATTGGGACGGTGAGCGCAGGCACTTACGACACTCTCAGAAATATCAGTGGCAGTGACAGACGCACCAGCGGTGACTGAGATTGCAGCTCCTGGTGCGGTTGCAGCACCTGGGTCCGTAACCGTTGTTTGTAGAGGACTCTTCGTGACATCAGAGGACGTCAATGTAGGCACCGATGCTGGTGTCTCAGGTACTTTGGTAGCATCTGTGATCGTTGCTGTGTTCACTGTCCCTGTTCCTTGTGCAGTAATCGAAGTGACGAAGAACAACGCAGCAGTAATCACATGCCGGCAAATCATAATGTAAAGAGTGTGTTGTCGCTGTGCCTAAGACCTGGCGATGATTGTCGCACTTATGTTATTGGGTTTTATCTTCAACGAATGACTATCAAAAGAGTGTGTAGTTCAAGAACCAAGCAACAACGAGTGTATAGAAACGGTCTCAACTTCAGAAGAATTCCAAACAGCTCTCGGTGAACCAGCACCTTTGCTCCAACAGGGATGCCACTCTTGTTCTTGTTCCGCATCAGAAATGTCTAGGAGTACTAGAGTTGTACTCGACCATTGTGGCACAGCCTCGAGGAATGTGAGGTGTTCCGGATCTGTGCCCGGTGGCTAGTGTCTTTGGCAAATCGTGATGGTCCCTTCCCAGCCAACATTGGTGGCTAGCCACTGTTCAAAAGCAGGTTTCTATCTTCTGTGGATTTCTGGAAGGATTCCCTTGTGCAGGACAAAGCATCATTGTACCAACAAGAGCTGTGAAGTTGTTCAGGAAGGTCTTTCAGCGTTTCTCAAACAACAACATTCAGGGCCGTCACATACTTGCCGTCTGATGCGGCTCGCGTATCCACTCGATAGCCTGCCGCCGAGGATCAGACCGAGGGGTAGGAACGGCCATAGGTCTGTAGCGTTGACATGACCCTGCAGTCGCCTGAACATGCAGCGGCAAGTACACGGTAGGATGGATGATTTTGGTAAACAAAGGAGTTCTGGGCGTTTGAGGTTGGCAAGGAGGAAATGGCTGATCCGCCTCAGTGTCCCAAGCGAGGAATCTCTGCCGTCTTGGCACTCTCACCTGGGCAAGTGCACATTTGCATGGGATTTGTCATGTGCATACCTGCAGCTGTAGCTACCATATAGCTATTGAGCCTCTGCTGGCGAATCGTCTTCAATCCATGTCTATCATTCGCGATCGGAAGATGTGCACTGATTGCTGCTGCAGAGTGCAAAATCAGTACAGTCCTGTCATGCATATGGCTAGTCCGTGTTGATCTTTGCAATTTACTCTGTTGAGGTTGATCAACATACCCGGCGATTCGCAGAGACAGCAGCATGTAAGCATCTCGACCAGATTCAATCTTCGGTACAGCTTGTACTCTAGATTTCTTGCCGATTACGGTAGTTGCAACCGTGCTGGTCCTGTACAATTATCGTCCACTTCAAGCTTCTATTCTGCATAAATACCTAAAAGGAAGGACCCAATTTAGAAGCTCAGCAGAAGCTGAAAAGGGGCCAAGACTGATGCTCTGCTGCTTCAGCTCGAGCTGCTTTGAGTGCGATAGCTTGAGCACCGGTCTCGATTGAGGCGCAGTTGTAAGCAATCTAAATACCTTCTGTGTCCGAGTCAGTCCCGACCTGGAATTGAGCTTGCGGTGGTCAACAGCTCAGTGTCGAGCAGACCTCGAACTCACGAGCACAGCCTCCAACACCGGGTAGAGCGGGTTCTACGGTCTTCAACATGGCCGTTACTTGTTACGGAAATCGGACTCACCTGGGCAATTAAAATCCGTCAAGTACGGGTGAAACACAAGCACTGGTGGAATATACAGCTTTTACAAGCCAGCTCTCATCATACGTTCTCAGGTCATATTCGCACTGAAAAGCATGTGATGACTGCGGCAAGTGTTACATCAGCAATACGTGCTTCTGATGTACCTTGTACCTTGTGCAGGACCATGAGCGAGTGCTCTGTCAACAATGCTCGTTACTGGACTTGAATACTTTTGCAGCCTATGAAGTGCATACTGTAAGCCTTCAGGCATTGGATCTACAGAAGGCGCAGCCTGACTTTAGCTTGAAGAGCATCGGGCTGTCCTGTTGCCCCTTTATCTTCAATATCGAGCTTGCAGATGGATTTCCCAGATACTTCGTGCACAACGTCTCTGCCATTCAGAAATTCAATCTAAGTAGATTGCAATGTCATAAGTCGCTATTCTTGTCAATGCGGATCGTGAGAACCTGATCGAAGCATTTGACTTCCATAAGAAGAGTGGCCCTCCCTTCAAGATTCCAAACATCCTCGAGGTTTACTTATCTTCACATCATCCGCGTTTGCACAAAAGAACTTGGCCAACAAGATGCAATTGACGACTGTCTTCCTTGCCCTCATCGCCTCTGCAGCAGCGTAAGAACACCGACTGATGGTATTTGACAGAGAATCCATACTGACTATTATAGCCTCGAGGGTCGCCAGCCACATATGAAGCGTAGCAACACCACTCGAACCAACACTTCCGTTCCTAGTAAGTTTTACAGCATCAATTATCGAGCACGACTAACTTTTAATTAGAGAAGGACAAAGGAACCGGAAGCATTCCACCACACACCGCAGCAGCCGCTAGCAACTATGTCTCTGTAGCCGGAGTGTCCCTGTTCGTCGGAGCGCTCGCTATGCTCTAGATGGGTAATATCTAGCTCCAGCACATATGACTCTTGATCAACCACACATCACCTCGAAACACCGGATGTAGCGATCGCTGGAGCTATCACCAACTGTGAAGCGACATTTCAAATCCGCGGTGATAGACTACTTTACTTATAGATTCCGATAGCCCTAATTTCGACTGATATGACTTTTCGACACCTGTTTTCTCAATTGCAAGTCTGGAATCCGTGTGTAACTTGATCACCGTAGCCGAGTGTAGTTCTGATCACTGATCCCCTTGGTCACCAATTTGATCACTTTGGCTTTCATGCATTTACAGCATTGCAAGGACGTTGTGACCTGCTATAGGACGCGAAAGAAAGGATAAGGAAGACCGGAACCTTGACCGCCAATATCTATGTACATATAGGTTGCGGTCAACGTGTACCGCTGGAAGAATACCCATGCGCTGTGTTGAATGTGGAGCTCGAGTCGACTCTCTCTACACAGAGTATTCAAGGGACAACTTTCGCCTGACACAATGTGTAAGCAGAGCAAGGACAGGAAGGTCTTGTTCATGAAGACACTTGGGCTGATCGCGGCAGCCTGCTTGTCTGCGATTCGCGGACAAGTACATTGAGTTTGACTATGTCATTTTGACCATTGATGTCATGCTCCTCAAGCCTCAAGTTTATCGGCATCTTTTGTTCAATTCGCTCGCTAGGAAGGACGAACGTATCGACGTAAGTCGGATCTGACTCTTTGCACACTGTACCTGACGGACGTGCCAGCCAACAGTCGCACGATTGGGTCTTCTTCTTGTACTGTTTGATGTCTGTAAGTGATGTACCACAGGCAAGTCACAAGTATTGATCATTGCATTAGATCTGACTTGGTATCGCTTCGAACGACAGCCGCAGCTTCAGGCAGGGACCGTCGATGCGGATATGTTCAATGGCCAATCAAATATGAAGCAATACTACTACTTTCTAGCCCTCTCCTTGCTCGAGACGGCAGTGTTTCATGTTGCTACGAGGTTGCTGTCCCAATTCATGCTCAGGACGCAAAAAGTGTCATGGAATATGGTTTCTACTGCCCTGTTCATTAGTTCATGTCAGAGTCTCTGCAGCTTGGGAGTACCATTTTGCTGATCAGTCAGGTGCAAAGCTAGTGCCAGTATTCATGGTCATCTGGGAATATGATATTCCTGAAGCAGCCGTCCTGATCGACTGGGTCGTCGTCATCTACAACATCGAAGCAATAAGAAGTAAGAAAAGACTTTCATTGTTTATCCTTACTAAATTATGCTAGTTCTGCTGGAATGTGGCCATCTGTCTGCAATCGCAATCATTCTTTTAAGTGTGCTGATAAGAACATTGGCTGTATGGTCGTTCATCAATTGCACGACATTGTCAAAGGTGCCAGGCATGGACAATTCAGTCCTGAGTGGCATTACAGTCCTGCACACATTATTCACTACTTAATCTTATCGACAGTCTAGCGCTAGCGTCTGCGATCATTTGCCTCGTGCTGCGATAGCCATAGATCCGTTTAAGGAAGTCAATGCGATTCGTGCAACCGTGATATATCTTCTCTCATAGCGTCTGCCGGCTCAGCTACTAAATCGCCAATCATTGATCACATTCCGAGCACTACAATTTTGCTACTCGGCCTTGCAGTGTCTGTCGATTCGTTACTGGGATGACTTGTCCTGCCACGTGAAGAGCAAGGATTGATCAAGTTTGTTCGTTGCGAAGTGAATTTCGCTATCTGCTCAAATGCCACTCTTTGCGATGTGCTCATTCGGTATCCTGGGAGCGACAAGGGGATGTAATTGAGCAACGTAGGTGAGCATCCACATGAGATACATTGAAACCAGGGTGAGGATTGATGTCATACGCCAGACACTATACAATATTAAACGAAGTCGCTGACGCACGATGGTGCGCTTACGTTTGGTTATCGCCCTTGGGAGATAGGACATAACAGGCTCCAGAGAGTCCTACAATGATGGCAAAGACTACCAGAATCGTGTAGCCCGACATGACTTGATCGCGCACGCCCAAGTCAATTCGAGATGTTTTGACTCAACGATTGTCAAAGATACGACAGACTTTAGTTTATGAATAGCTCTCATTCAGATGCATCCAACTCGAATGCTGCGTGCCACTGCGTAACGGAAGTGCCTCAGTGGCATCGAACCCCAAGCTCTTCCCAATAAACCTGAATCACTCGTACCCGTCGGATGATAAACACAATCTGCGGTGCATCAACTGCGATGGACTCCGGAAAGTAGCGATGCACCAGCTACAGACAAAGTCTTCTGGTTGGATTGTTTACATAAATTGAAGCCTTGCGGAGATTCTCCTTGCTAATAGTCATGCTGTCCCGTTCTCTCTTCAGCCGACAGGTCACTCGATCCTCGAGGACTTTCATCCGAAACAATTCTACACAACAAAAAGCACAGGAAAAAGCTGGCGAAGTCGCTTCGAAAGCTCAAGAGCAGGCGAAAGCAGCTGCAGCAAAGGCATCGGCTGCCGTCTCCGGCATCACTAGCCGTGCTTCTTCAATGGCTGGAGGTCTCTTCGGTCTGCAAGAGCCAATCGTCTACTGGTCAAAAGTTACCGGACAATTAGCGAAACAGGTCTACCAGGCCGAGAAGATGTCCCCTCCTTCCATGGCACAGATTGAAACCACATACAAGTCCCTCTTCAAGTCAATCACTGATGGCTCACTCGTCAACTCGGCCAAGAAGTTGTCCACCAAAGATGCTGTAAAGCTTGGAGCCGACGGTCTCGTCATTTACGGATTTTTCGTAGTAGGAGAGATGGTTGGAAGACGTCATGTAAGTTTTTTCAAAGGTCAATACGAAAAATGCTAACGGTACTGCAGCTTGTCGGCTATGAGGTTTGAACTTGTCCGATTCGTGCCGCATGGCAATTAGATGAATAAAGGATTCTGTTACAACAACAATTATTCGTTCTATCGTCACCCATACATGCTTACTTACACTACGTTGTCTGCTGTGACTAGAGTCTTGCACACAGCTGATTCACTTTGACTCCGATGCTCTGGACAACGAACTCGCGTCTCACCTTCGAAAGCATTCCACACGATGGTGATGCCACGATTAAGCCTTGTAATTAGCTCGCCATGCACTATGTGATGAGACTGTGTACGTGCATGCCAGGTGACGAGTACAACGCTGTAACAGTGTTGCAGATGTAGAAGATTGTTGCACTGCGCGTGTGTAAAGTCAGGGTGAAGTGGCTGATCACGGGAATCAAGTGATCAGAATCAAATCGCTCGCCCGGGAGATCGATTCACCTTCATCATCGTCATTCCAGGCCCCCGCACAATTCGTCCCCATCTCGTCTTTGGACACTCGACTTGCATTCATTGTCCTTCACCAGGATCGCTTTTGACGGATAGACTGATTTCGTCGCTCGTGTAGGACTATATGGCTTCTGCGAAACCATTCAAGATTGACGTCTCGGATGATCTTCTCAAATCAATAAAATCGAAACTCGAGGACGCTCGATTTCCTCGAGAATTAGATTTGCCGTCGGACCAGAAATGGTCATACGGCACCCCGTTGGACACTGTCAAGACTCTAGTCAGTTACTGGAAAGACTCTTTCGATTGGCGCGGAATCGAGGCTCGTCTGAATGAGATGCCACAATTCACAGTGGATGTCACTGCACCGGGACAAGAGACCATCAATGTCCATTTCGTGCACAAGAGGAGTTCGCGGCCTGATGCGATACCTTTTATTTTTGTACATGGATGGCCCGGAAACTTTACAGAAGTCGAAAAGATTCTTCCGCTACTGACTGAACCAGAGGAAGGCAAGCAAGCATACCATGTCGTTGCGCCATCCCTTCCAGGCTTCACGTTTTCCTCGATGCCCACGAAGCCTGGTTTCGATTTATATGCCATCGCAGCCACATTCGATCAATTGATGCTTGATCTGGGATACTCGACATACATCGGCCAAGGCGGTGACTGGGGATCCTTTGTCTGTCGCCTGCTGGCTGCGGAACACTCGGACCACTGCATGGCCATCCACGTAAACATGTTTGTCACCCCTCCACCATCAAAGTACAATCCCTTCGAGGTGGTCAAGTACTTGGTAGGAGGGTACTCTGCCCTCGAGATTGAGCACTTGAAGCAGACGCAGCACTTTAATGAGGCGGAAACAGGGTACCAAGCCATCCAAGGCTCGAAACCACAGACGCTGAACTACGCCCTGACTGACAGTCCGGTGGGAATGTTGGCCTGGATTCGTGAAAAGTTGGAGACTTGGACGGACGAGTACCCTTGGACAAGCGACGAGATCTTGACGTGGGTCATGCTGTATTACATCAATGCCCAACCAGCGACGCACATTTACAAGGAAAACGTCAGGTCTCGTGCACGAATGGTCAGAGCGCACATCTCTACCCCTGTCGGTGTCTCCATCTTTCCCAAAGAGCTGTACAAGATTCCTCGATCATGGGCAGAACGAGTCGCTCACGTCATTTCTTGGTCGGTACATGACCGAGGTGGACACTTTGCTGCTCACGAAACACCGGAAGTGTTGGTCGCGGATGTGCAGGAGTTTGTGAGCAAACTGAAGTCTAGTAAGCAGTGGACGCAGAAAGCAAAGTTCTAGGACCATGATTCAGTTGTATTGAATAATTCACTGTTTTTGGTGTTTAGCAAGATTTGTAGATAATCGAAGGATAAGGGAGATAGCTTGTCAGTGTTTGCACCTGTCTTCGGTTTAGTGCTTAAGCTGGCAATCTCGCTCGCCAGAGACTAGCATACATGTTCACAGCATCCAAGAGATCTCGTCCGTCACGACTGGAGATGCACTTGACCTCGAATCCAGCTAGACTCCACCGATCCGCGTACCAGGGAGCTTTGGCAGCACTCCTCCACCACACTTCTCCACCCTTTCTCAACACCTTCTTGAACAGCTGAATCTCCTGGTCCAAATAGCTCTCCGCCACAGGAAACGCAGTGCCAGATGAAATAGGATCGAACCAATCTTGGTGGTCCATGACTACGGCTTTCGAGAGTGATTGTGGTGGCAGTTTTTCTAGGACATTGTTGATTGTGTCTGTGTGAAGAGTTATGGCATCCAAAAGTTCGCTTTTACTGAGCAAATCGAAATTGTCGTGTTTCAGGTACGCTGGACAGCAGTCCTGGGTATAATGCTTGGCCAATGGAAGGAGATAGTGAAAATTAGTTTTTGAAAGCAGGGTCTTCTCTGCCACCGGGTCTAGTGTATCAATCGCATACTTCAGAGGTGAGCCTTCGTTCTTCAGCATGTTTAATTGATTGATGGGCACTCCCAAAGCATTCCACAAGAACATTGGGTTGGCGAGCAGCAGCGTACCCACTGTGTTGCTGATAAATGTTTTGCGCAACTTTGACCAAGCTTTACGTTGATCTTCCAATGTGGCAGCACTAGCCATATCAATCCCCGCTTGCTTGCTACCAGTGATCCACAATAGCCATTCAAGAATCTTGACGACATTGCCTGCATAACCAGATTCATAAAAGCACGTATCGAAGGATGTTTCGTGCTGGGACCAGAATTGATAGGCTGGCGCTGACATGAAAGGTGCCAGGCGATCCAGTAAAGCTGGGAAGCCGGAATGTTTGCCGTCGCCAAACAGCTTCCAGAAGTCTGCGTATGACAGTGCTTTAAAACCAGCAATTTTCAATTCCAGTAAGTGCCCCTGACACGGATTCATGTCTACACAATGAATCGAGCTTGGACCAGCGTTGACGAGATAGTCCAGTGCATTGTCACCAGCGGATGTAATGACAAGCATATCATCTGAGGATGTTATGTTCATCTGACGGATGTCTTCGTCTGGATCCTCCCATACGAACGAGTATATGAAGTCCTTGAATTGAGCCTGATCAGCATTGAGAGGATTATATGGAAGCCGATGCTGCGACCATTGTAAGGGATGTACCGTTATCTCCCTCAAGTAGGGATCGGGCATTTTCAGAGTAGGCAACTCGTCAGACATGGAGTGCTTTTGCTGCTGCATGAGTGGCGTGGCTTCTGGAGTCGGAGGCATTGTTGCATCGTAGCTGCTCAGCTTGATATCTGTACTAGAGGACTCCAGACTCGAATTGTTAGGCACAGATCGTGCTGCAGCACTCTTCTGTCCGAGGTATATGTAGTATGGAATCGAGACCAAGATTGGTATCGCGAACGAATTTCGGCACGAGACTGACTTGATTACTTCAAACCTGTGCTCCAAGTAGTCTCTTCGTGCTGGGTTCAAGTCAACGTGATCAAATTCGAACCAAGATTTCCAGAACAATCTGTTGATGAGATTTCCCTGTCGGTTTGGCTCTCTAGTGGCCGAATCATCCTTGTTGGAAGTGAAGAAGTCGACTACAGACACAATTCCTTCGGGTCTAAGGAGTTCCAGGACGCGATCAATGACCTTGAAGTACGATGGAATCATAGACAGAGAATACGACATTGTGACAAAGTCCACCTGGTCGACCTCGAGAGGCAGAACTGTAGCATCCGCCTTGACAACGTGGACATTAGGAAATCGAGCCAGCCTTTGTCGAGCCACTTCCAGGAGTGGTTCGCACAGATCCACGAGGTAGATCGCACTAAAGTTTTCGAGAGGTATGTATTTGTGCATTCGCTCAATGTTCCATCCTGTACGGAATTAGCTCAATGCTGTATTCCGACTCACTGTCCAGCCTTACCAGTGCCGCCTCCAACATCTACCCAGATACGTCCAGCTAGACGAGATTGCCTAGCATCGATCTCAGCTGCCAGAAGCCTAAGCATCTTCTTTCTGCCTTTGAGCAGGCCATTTCTTGTGTCATCGTAAATGACTGCTTGACCTTCATAGAATCGATCGAGTCGGGATTGTTGTCCTTCAGTTTTGCCCAGTGGCTGCAGAAAGCAAAAGTAGACAAACTTGACGAGGCTCTTGAAACTCGTCAGCGGCACAGAACCGGCAAGGAAGAGCACACAAGTCCATAGATAGATAGGAGCAAGCTGCAGAGACCTGAGCCATCAGACATGTCTGGGATATGATCAAGTAGTATACCAAGCTATGCCTGCAGCGATTGACCAATTACCCAAGACCTTGAGGGTACTTGACTTGCCCATGATGCGTGAGTGATGGAAAAGAGGGACGTTTGCATCGTGGTGGATGGTGGGCAGCTTCAGTATATATAGGGACTCTTGTCAATGGTCCGACTGATCTCCTGGCACCTCCACTCAAGACGCTGGACTTGCATACGAGCTCCGAGACACATGCACTGGATCCGCTGGTGAGGATCTGAAGATTGACCAGCGTTAAACATGCTAGCGAGCAACACAAGATCTGCTCAACCGGCCAGACAGTCGTGCAGTCTGATCATCGCTTGTCTCCTGTCGATTCAGGAAAGACCAGAGATTTCATCACGTTCGCACCGCATGCTCAAAATCGAGCGGTGATTGGCCAGAATCTTGTGTTCTCTTTTTTGACTCATCATGGTTGTATGTCGACTTGAATTTCCACTTCGACAAAGATAGATACCAATGAAACATTCCATCGTTCGGTCTAGGAATTCTGTGTGAGTACACGAGCTAGACGTGCAAGTTGTTCTTTCTTCGTGGGTTTTGCACGGCTTGATACTTTTTATCACGCTTCCAAGGCTGACATGAAGTGTGGAGTCTATCAGCGGCTAGAAATTGCTCCTTAACAGGCAGATACAGAAGCCTACACATCAGCGCTACAGCTCGCAAGCTTATCTGTGGGCAGTACACTCCCTTGGTGTACGCGCTGTGATCGAAGATCTTCTTCTGACATTACTACCAGTCTGATCTTATCTATTTCTACAATTTGTACACGATCATCTGAACAATTGCACACTTTCATAACTTGACAAATTCACCAAAGGCATTTTCATCGAAGTCTTCGGACTCGTACTCGTCAGTACAATAATCGCTTTCTGATTCGGAGTCTTGACTCGCTGCTGCTTCAGTAGTACGATCCATGAAGGTCTGTGAATTGCCAGTTCCAGCACGAGCAATGTGCGGCAATTTGCAATGCTTGAGGACACACGTACCGGTATTGCTAAATTGCGGGCACTCCCTTGCATGACGCATGCTGCAGTCTGCGCCCGCACTACAATAACCATTCCTTGCAAACTTTGGACATACGGGAGCAACGGGGGACACCGAGACGTGCGCATATTTGCAAGCATCCTTGGTGCATGTTCCTTTCAGAAAATGTGTGCACGTGGGAGTGTTATGAGGTGTGGGATGGTGCGAAAGATTGCACACTCGAGCTTCGTCGCACCCATGAGCACTCAGAAAATGTTGACATATGGCCACGTGGTTCAGATCATGTTTGTAAGGACAACTCTTGGCCTTGGTACAGATGCCTTCGTAGTTAGCAGATGTGCAAAGCTCGAGAGTCCTTGAAGGACACGAACCCGTGCGTGTGTAGTATTTGCAATACTTTGTAACGTCCTTCTCCGCTGTCTTATTCTTCTTGTTGAGCTTGATTGTCGTTTTGCGAAAAAGATTATTGGATTTCGGACTCTTGAGGAATTCGACGCCGTGTATGAAAGTCCGTTGCGGTGTGGGCTTCGTCGACACGTCGTCTAGATTGACACGCAATAGCAAATTAGCCTTTCGATTGAAACGATAGGTAATATCTTCGTGTATAAGCGTGGTGGAGGCCAGAGTCTTGAGACGTTCAGCTTCCTTTGCATCTCGCAACAACAACTTCGCCTTCCTCTTTGCTTCTCTACTTTCATTAATTCTGCTCAACTTACTTGCTGTCGCTTGATCGTAAGCATTTGCACTTGTCAAAGTCATATGTCCACGATCTCGAGAGCTGATCCATTGAGAGGCCGATGCAAGATTGTCAGGCTTGCTCTTGTTCTTGTCACCGGCTATTACTAGCGTACGGTTCCGAGTGTTAGAGACTCGTTCTGGACGCGACGATTTTTTGGCATATGGACAGCCTCTGATTTGATGCGCAAAGTCGTGGCGACCTCGCTGCTCGTGTCTGTTTATGGCGCCAGCATAGGCAGCGATTTGCTGAAGCAAATCCGCTCTTTCGTCACTCATACACTTGCAGTAAGGGATAAGGTGCCAGGATGATACGACTGAGAATGGATGATCGCAAAGTGAGGATCGTACCACCAAGTTCTAACTCTCAGAGTCGGCAAATACAAAGCGAATCAGCCGCAGAGTTATTGAGTACAAAGGAACACATTCTATACGACCCGGACCGAAGTTCGATGTGATCAGAATAAATTCGAATCACCACATGCTTCAGCCGCACATGAAGTGTTGCGGGTATTGCATCAACACCACTACCAATTATATTGAATACCAAAGGTTGTCACGGCAAATACAGGTATCAGAGCTTTTCGAGCTATAATGATCGTCCCGGGCATGAAGTCTTATTGGTTTGGACCACAAACAATCGTTGTACACGGAGTGGGAGAGCGCTGCAGAACATGGTCAGCGCTCATCATTGAGGGCACCTGAGCAGAGTTATGGCTGCCCGATGTAGCGCTTGTTGTCCTTAGCATACATGTTCTGCAACGTTCTGGGATACAGAACTGGTTCATGAGTATGAACCAATTGATGTTGCTATGCTTCAGAAAGGCTTGGCCATTCTCAGTCAAACGCTCAAGGTGTCGTTATGTTTCAATACTTGGGATTGGATAAGTGCAGTGTACCGCGCTAGGATATAGTCATGTCTTCTTTTGACTCAGAGTCTGTCGATCATACTCACAGTGCCATATGACGAACTACTTCAGAGGATCGACCAAGCCACGTAGGACAATCAGTATTGTGTGTGACGTTGAAGAGGCAAAATACAGGACTGTTTCTGCTTTTCAATTCAACTATCTGATATGGGTACAACTGTTTGCAATGATCACGGCTGGGCTGCAAGCTGAGATCATGGGAGATGCGGGTCCTACTATAGCCAAGAAATTCAATGCAGAGCTTAAATTGTCATGGATGGCATCAAGTGGCTTCATGGTTCAAGTTTGTTCTCTAATGGTCCTGGGAAGTCTATATGACTTCCTGGAGCCCAAGAGAATCATGCTATTTTGCTGTGTTTGCTTCATGACCGGCTCAGTGATTTCTGCAAGAGCTACTTCATTCACGACATTGATCGTAGGGCAAGCTGTGGCAGGCCTAGGACGCTCTGGTATTACTGTCGGAGCAGTATTAATACTTGCCGTTATCTGTCCCGATCGAAAAAAGCGTGCGGTATATCTGAGTATCGTGACAGCAAGCTATGGCGTTATGCTCAAAGTAGCGCCAGTCATCTCTGGTCTTTTACTTGAGAATCACGGAACAGAGAGATGGCGATGGATATTCTGGATATGTGTTCCATTTCAGTCTGTGCTGATACTCCTGGTTTGTGCTTTTCCTCCTTTGCGGAGAAGACGAGCAAGTTGGCAGCAGTGTAAAGACTTTGACTTTTTCGGCGCTCTACTACAAGCAGTCGCCATGGCATCCTTCATTGTGCCCCTATTAGTTGGCAACACAACCGGCAAGTATGCCTGGAAGTCTCCGGTCTTGATTGCGCTGTATGTGATGTCGCCCTTGTTGCTGACGAGCTTCATATATTGGGAATCACGGAAGCTGGAAAAGCACAGATTCATTCCCCTTCATGCGATATACCACAATCGTTCAATAATGGCATTGGCCATCGTGGCGATTGCGTCGTCTGCAATCGTGGCAGCTACAACCTTTTTCCTGCCACAGTATCTTCAGCTGGTTCGAGACTCCTCGCCGATTGTTTCTGGTACAGCCTTACACTCCGTCTCATTTGTTCACTATACTAATGAATGTCTAGCTCTTCAGTTGTTGCCTTCCATATTTATAGGCTCTGGAGCAAGTATTATGGTCGGAAAGCTGCTTGCCGTCAAAGGCTCAAGCTCTGCACAGCTTATATGCATCATTGGCTCCCTTTGTCAGATAGTCGGCGGCATCGCTTTCTACCTTGTTCCCTTGCAGAAGAACATGGCCGCCTTCTATCTCATCTCATTGACAATCGGATTTGGTGCTGGCAGTTTGTTCGCAATTGGTATCACACTTGTACTAGAAATCATGCCTGACAGCTCATTCGGTCAAATTACAGCATTCATGAACACGGCTACATCCATTGGTTCTGTTCTTGGTATCGCCTTGCAAGGTGTAATCGTTCAAACCGGTGTGGAACGAATCTTGTCGAGTATCGGGGGCATCAACTCACTTCGCATGCTCATAGAGATGGTAGAAAGCAAGGATGACTCCCTCCTCTCCGACGTCCTGGGATTACAGTCTGGTGGAAATGCTGCCACGACAATGTCTACATTATTTGCCAATTTCCAAATCGACTTTCACAATACGCAACGTCAAGCATCACTACTGTATGCATCTTTCGGTGCACTCTCCCTGCTGGCGAGCTTGTGTCTGAAGTCAATGGCCAAGAACAAAGCGAGCGGAACCGTCACTGAGCAAGACGGTTTCGATGAAGAAGAATACCAGCACGCCACTTCGGCAGTCACAGTCACCTTGCCAACACCAGTGCGGAAACCAGTAAGGACCTTGTCACAAACTCGTGTTTCCGTAATTCCAGAGATCGTGACAGCTACTGTGCAAGAAGACTCGAATGGCAGAGAAAGTATAGTACAAAGCAAAATCACTGACGACAATGAGAAATCACAAACCAAGACGAAATTACCGATATCGAGACTGTCTACAATACCAGATGTGGTAATCACATCTTCGCCAGCGACGTTGACAATACCAACTCCGACTCCACCAAGAGAAAGTGAAAACATCAAGCGCGAGATCGAACTGGCGATATCGCTAGACATTCACGCGGCAGACGTAAATCCAGGCACATCATCATAATAGTAAATTCAACAACCACTAAATATCCATCTACTCACTGATCTTTTTTTTCATCACCACCTATCCTTCTCTTGACTATTGACGCGGCAGATTGACTCGCATCAAATTCCTTCCCTTGCTCAATCTTAACCAAGTACCGGAAGTACAGAAAAGCCTCGACACAGCCCAACGATATGGCGGCCCCAAATGACGCTAACACGCGATCACTTGTGCGCCATTGTGGAGTCCAGTACCATGCTGCCATGGCGGCCGTAAATATTGAAATCAAGACATTAATGATTGTCGATATTTGGTTCTTTAGTTGTCGCAGTTCCGTGGATGAGTCAGCTAATGATGAGTGCGGATCAGTCGCTACCAAGGACTGATAGTCTCGTTCTTCCAGTCTTTGACGCAGCGCTAGCATGCGTGCTTCATAAGCATGGTTTATTTCTTTTGGAGGCTTAGGAGCGTGGTATGTGCTTGTTCCTTGCAGGAGTTGACTCAGATTGATTAGGTTCAATGAATTTTCAGTCAGAATGGTTATTGGAAAGGACGTTTGGTATTCGTGATTGGGTAATTTTTCATCAAAGATTTTTAGTAATTGCGGAGTAGTTCGTAATCGTAACGGCATGTTTTCTTCTTTTTCTCTCATCGAGCTTGAATTTGTGAGGGATGTGGGCGATGTTGGTGAAGCCGATGGGGACTCTGTCGGCTCTTTTGTGTATTGCTTATTTTCCACCAAATCAGTACTCGTCCTGTCGTCCGCCATATTGGCCACCTTGTTGTTGTCGGTAAGTATCCTCGCCACCGTATCCACCATCCCCTTGTCGTCCACTGAACTCGTTGTTTCGTGAACCTTGCTGTCGACCACCGAACTGTTCGTCGTCTCGGCCACCACCGTAGCCACCACGGCCACCTCCGGCTCCACCATAACCGCCACGGCCACCTTCAGGTCCACTGTACCCATCTCGACCACCTTGAGGAGGTCCACCGAGTTCCTGTCGACCGTACTGCTCATCTCGTCCTCCAGGACCGCCAAAGCTATCTTCTTGTCGTCGACCGCTCTGTTCATACCCAGAGTTTTCGCCTCCAAATCGCTCTCCTCCTTCGTGGTGTCCACCGTGGTGCTTTCCTTCATGGTGGCCTCCATGGTGTCTACCTTCTTCACGTCCAAACTCTTGTCCGCCTTGGCCCCCGCCGACTCTTCCTGAGTCGCCAAAGCTAGACTGATCTTGTCCATACTGACCTCGACCCTGTCCAAACTCCTCTTGTCTACCGGATTGTCGAGCAAACTCGCTCTCTTGACCATAGCCGGCTCCTCCTTGGCCAAACTGCTCAGGTCGTCCTTGACCAGGTCTGCCTTGACCAAACTCTCCCTGGCTTTGACCATATTGCTCCTGTCTGCCAGCGCCGTGTCCCTGCTGACCTTCGTACTCTTGTCTCCCGGCCGTGCCAGGAACGTAAGCAGACTGTGAGCCACCTGAAGGTCTGTTGAAGTTCTGGCCTTCACTGATGCCTACAGACTCGCCGAATCCACCTCCTAGCGCACCAGTCTGACCGTGATGGGCACCTTGTGGAGGGGCATAACTGTCGTCAGTCTGGTTGTACGCTGCGTTGGGTTGACCGGTGTAGGCTGAGCTCTGACCTGTGCTGCCAAGCAACTGGGCCTTGACCTTTTGTTCTGCCATGCTGAGTAGTTTGTCCATGATTGATGTAGTTGGGGTTGTTATTGATTGTTCTAGATCAAGAGACAATCGTACTAGATGTTCATACAAGGCTACGAGCAGACATTTATAGGAGACGAAGAGCAGGCCTGGGGGGTTGCGTCAGAGGGCCTGGCCAATTGATCATGAGATGTGCCAAGGTGTGTTTTCACGTGTGGCTGATGCATGCATCCGATGACGGAGTTCTTGCGTTCTACCGTACAGTGGATTGTCCCGGAGTTTTGCCGCCACTGTGGAGAAATCCCAGCCTCAGACTCCTCCCCCACTCCTCCCCCACTCGGAGTCTCCAGCTGCGGAAGTGATCACGATCAGTCCAAGTCTCAATCAGACTACGGTACAAGTACGGTGTTCTACGGCATGACAGCTGATGACGATCACTAGTCGATCATAGGACAAGTCTTTGTCCAGGTCCTAGCACAACTACGACCATTATAATACGCGTCTGACTCTTCGTACTCGGCAGCAGCATGATGGACATTGACATGGTCCGGTCTCGGTTCCCTGCTTTGAGTAGCTCACAAGCAATCTACACTGACAATGCCGGTGGTACACAAGTCCTGGACTCTGTCATTGATCACGTCTCTGGATACTACAGGACTACAAACGCCCAACTAGGCGGTCTATACACAGTGTCCAAAAGTTCAGCAGATGCTGTTCAAGCCGGACTTGTCGCAGGTGCCACATTCATCAATGCCGACCCCTCGGAAGTCGTCTTTGGATCATCCACCACGCAGCTATTCACAAACTTGTCTTTAGTATTGGACTTGTCTGCCGGGGACGAATTGGTCGTCAGTGAGATGGATCATGAGGCCAATATTGCTCCGTGGCATCGTATAGCCGCAATCAAAGGATGCAAAGTGGTTTCTTGGAGAGTCCGCCAAGACACGGAGGAATTGCATCTGGATGATTTGCAGGCATTGTTGACGGACAAGACGCGTCTAGTCACAGTGACACATTCGAGCAATATGTTGGGTACCATCAATCCCGTCAAAGACATCGCCGCCGTAGTTCATACCACGTCGTCTGCTAAAGTCGTCGTTGATGGTGTCGCCTTTGCACCTCATCGATTGATCAATGTGCAAGACCTCGGGGTGGACTTTTACTGCTTTAGCTGGTACAAAGTATATGGTCCACACATAGCCATGCTCTATGCTTCCAAGGCAGCACAATCCTCCTTGGGGACACTGAAGCATTACTTCCATGAAGGCGACGATCTCAGCACTAGACTCGGACTTGCTGGTGGTGCTTACGAGCTGCAATCCGCCATTCCTGATGTTGTAAAGTACATCTCACAAATAGATTCCGCTAGTCACACAAGTCTGCGGGATTCTTTGACGGCTTCATTCGATAGTATTGCTCAGCACGAGGAACAATTACAAACCATCATCATGACCTATCTATTCTCGAAACCAGACACGTTCAGAGTTTGGGGCTCGAAATCAATGTCACGACATGCTCGTATGCCACTCATTTCATTCACAGTGAATGGTGTGAAAAGCTCTGATGTCGTAGCCCGTATTCACAAAACATCTCAATTCGGAGTGCGTAATGGTCACATGTACTCCAAGCGGCTGATGGACCATTTGGGTCGCGATGCCACAGAGTATGCTATAAGGATATCCCTCTGTCACTATAATTCACTCCAAGAAGCCCAACATTTTATTCACATTTTGGATCAACTCATCTGATAGAACCCAAGAACATATATTTATGATTAATGAAACAGAATAGTACAAGCTCCCTCACAACTTGAGTCACTGGTAAGTCGGCTGCTCTGTGGTCTCTTGTGGCAAGAGGTGTCTGTAGTCTGGGGCAATCAGACCTTGCAGACGCTCACACTCAGTGCGACCGTAGTTGCCAGTCCACCAGATCTGGTCCTCAACCCGTCGTAGTAGGTTGTAGAAGTAGAAGGCTACAACCATAGCTGACTGGTCGTCTGCCTCGACGAGGGCTAGGAAAGCATCATCGACCATTGCCGGCCAAGCAAAGATTTCCTCCTGTGTCACTTGTTCCAGACTATATATTCGGGCCAGGTGTGCGACGGGTTGCATGAGTGGTCCTTTGG
Source organism: Taphrina wiesneri (assembly GCA_005281515.1). NCBI lineage: Eukaryota > Fungi > Ascomycota > Taphrinomycetes > Taphrinales > Taphrinaceae > Taphrina > Taphrina wiesneri. The sequence continues at coordinate 478,505 of RHGK01000002.1, forward strand.
CAAGTGGAGCCAGGACGAATGTATTTGGCACAGAAGGTGTATCCACTCTGGGTATCAAGAGCCTGCAGCACGTCAGCACAGATGTATCAGTGATCTGGGGTCAAGACATACCGATCCCATATGCTTTGAGTCGGCAGCACCTTTCGCAACTCGTGTGCGACGAAGCGAGTCCCCCTAAACATCCTGATCCAGGTATGCGAGTCAATAGTGAAACTCTGGATGGCCAACAAGACTGCCGTGGCAAAGAGTGCCTCTGCATTCTCTACAGTGACACCCATATTGAGCACTGTACGGAACTCTTCCAGAGCCTGTTGTCGATGCCTAGCCACAAAATCGTCCACTGACATTTGCATCCTGGCCTGTAGATCAATGCCAAGAGCTACTTGGTGAGATGCAGTAACACTAAAGATCGCGTGCAACAGGTACGAATTTTCGAATGCAAGAGTCTGGACTTGTCAGCATGTGCCTTGACACATCTGAGTCACAACTTACAGGAACATTGTTGATCCAGGCTTCACTATCAAAGAATCCTTTCCCAGTTTCGGTAGTCCAGAAAAACATCAAGGAGCACTCGAGTATAGGTAATGGCATAGCCGACGACGCACCGTTGCGCACCTCATATTGACAGTCGAGCCCAAGTTTGTCACATTGTGAACAAATCTAGATATGGTCAACGCTGGATTCGTGCGACGCGACAGCAAAACTCACAGGCTTCTCTTCAGAGCACTTGACCTTTCTCTTCTTGCAGGTCGTGCATCCCTTTCTTGACTTCTGATGTGACCGACGTTTTCGCTCCGGAGCTACGGGTGTCTCCTGGCTGACCTCCAACTTCTGTGCCAGAGCCTGGGCGTCATGTTCTGTAGGAGCAGGGAGATCTTGCATGGATGCCATTTTGTTCGGGTCGCTCTTAGTACGAGGAATTGGTTGTCGAGAAATTCGGGAGTGTCTCGTATAGGGCTCGTTATCAATATCGCGACAGGGACGTAGCACTTGCGAAAATGTCGAAGGAAGTCTTCGTCAAGTGATCAGCTGCAGCTGGAGAGCTGAGATTCCCGCATTCCTATTGGTGGAAGGAGTACTCGTGTCTGCATCACTTTCAACCCATTTGAAAAGAGCTCCTCACAACACGCGAGAAGCTGCTCCCTCTTGTTTTGACTGATCAAAACCTATCGCAGCAACGCAGAGTCTCCATGGTTGTCATAATACTACAGCCTATTTACCTGGACGAAGTCCAGATGACACATGTCCCTCGACCACCATCAGCGCATGTACCTTTGTTGTAGATAGCGCAATCGTGAAACTTTTCAGAGGTCATACTCTTGAGATTGCTTTTCATTCTGCTATAAAGAAATGTGCTCTTGTAATGCTTGTAAAGTCGCTCATCAGTCGCTATCCGAGTCATCATCGCTGGAATCAGTCAACTCCTCCTCACTAGACGATTCGTATTCGTGATTGCTCCTCTTGACTGCACCGCCTTTCAAGGCCGCCATTTGACCAGCAATGGTATCCTCATCAGGCTCGCTGATTTCATCATCCTCCTTCTTTGGTAGAGCGGACTCGTCAGAAACGTCTAGTTCCATGTGGAACGTGGTGTCCATTCCGAGATACGTGTCTGATTTGATGTGCACCTGGAAGGTGTAGAGTCCTGCTGACGGAGGAGCTTGGAAAGGTATTTTATAGGTCCGGATCTTTTCTCCAATGTCCTCCACCGGTAGAGGTCCAACAATGACTCGATCTTGCTTCACATCTGCCATGGACAACCACAATTGATGTTTGGGTGGCGATGGGAAATACGGCGCCCAGCTGAGAGTATCTTGCACAGCTGTTGCAGCTAGTGCTTCATCAGCATTCAGCAGGCCTGCAACATCGTCTTCGCTCATCTCCTCAATTTCAAGATCCTTCTCTTTCAAGGGTTCTCCTCCAGCCCTGCGTAATTTGATGACTAATTGAACGATAGCGTTTGTCGTAATGCGGTCATCTCCCTCTACCTGGTAGACCAACTTGGCTGCTTCAATTAATGGGATAGCTTTAGCCACTTCCAGTGCTTTGCTGAATTGGGATCCGGCCAATCCCAGGGCTTTTCTTTGTGCGTCAGTGTCGAGCTGTAAAAACCCTCTGAGGTTTGACTCCGAGGCTACGGAGCCAGCTGTCTCGACTTGTTGTCTTGAAACGTATGGAAGCTGCAACAAAGGCGATTCACCCGGCAGAACAGCTTGGACAATGGCTGGTGAAAGCTCAAGAATTTTCATTTGAGTATCCAAATATCCGTAGGACAACGCAACACTGTAAAGACCTTTGTGCAAGGTGCCGATACAATCCAGTATCATGGCTTGAGCAGCAATAAGAGAACTGTCGTCAATGCGAATTCGTGTCAAATGTGCTCGAAGCAGGATCTCAGCACTTGAAACAAGATTTTCGAGCTTCGTAGCACAACTTTGTTCAACAGTCGCCCGGAGACTGTCAATCGAGTCCTTTGGTACTTGCAAAGAATCCAATTCTGCAGCAGAAGAAAGTAGAGAAATTATTTCATCCGTCGTCATCTTGTCTCGTATGCCCTTGAAGTAACGCTCAGCTGTGAGATTCAGTAGACCATCCTTTGTGATCTTAGCGGAATGGTACCACCAACGACCGACCACGACTGGTAAACCGATAAGTAGTGTGACACAATACGCAGCTAGGACCCATAAACTCTGTCCACCTTCTACCATCCATGTTGGTAGTGCAATTCCGACAGACAAATCTTGCTTTCCATCCGGATTACCATGCTCCAAGAAATTCTGCCTGATCTCTTCATCTGTTAATGCCTTATATGCTTTTGTCAAGGATACAAATTGCTCTTGAACTTCTTCCAGAGTTTGATTTATCCCCAATTTTACTTTGTCAGGATGAAACTTTATGGAGAGCTTTTTGTAGTGCTTTTTGATCTCCTTTTCTGTTGCACTCTCGTCAACGCCTAGAATTTCGTATGGATTCCAGAAATTGGAGACCCGTTCAGTAGTGGCTATTCGGTACGCGAGATAGGCGACCGTTGTCCATCCTAGGAGAAGAAACATGTATTTGGCTGTGAAAAACGACCTGTATAATGCATTGATACTTGATTTTTGGGGACGATTTCGTGTCACCTCCTGATGACGCTTGTCATCGTCAACTTTCACCGGGAATGTCGAACTAGCTGCACGTCTCGCTTGTTTAGGCCAGACTGCTCTGTACGAGAGCGGGACTAGCAGCACCAGAAGAAAGGTCATCAAGACCAAGGATGATAAGTCCCCGTTAGCATCGTACTCGTACTGCATGTGAAGTTTGCAGGACGATGCTCAGGTCCGCGACAATAAAGTCGTTCTAGTATCTGACGATTGCCAATGCCGACGTGATATATTCCAATGTCTAATAGCACAATTACTCCCGTGTCGGAACCTGGCAACAGGAGGTCCAAGCTCTGATGTATCTACCTATGCATATGCCTCGTTGGCGCGAATTTTGAGGTCCACCTAACGCTTTGGCGTTTGTTGTCTGAGCCTGTCGTATAGTCTCGTCTACCACAAGCCACGCTCTTTCCATGCAACTAATTATCAGGCCTAGGACTGGCACATACACTGGCAACTCTTCAGGCGATTTGCAGTCCTGCACTAGAACGCTACACTATCATGTCGCAGATGCTAGATCCGTCAGAGGAAGTCTCGGAAACAGGTATGGAATGCAACGTGCTTGTCTTTGCCCATGTATAACAAGCAAGTTTCCTGGACAGATCAATCCGCCATCAATACATTCTCAAAGCTAGTCAACAGACTAGCATATAGGGACGAAGAGCTAAAAACTAAAAAGCAAGACAGAGAGTATCTGGAAGATCTGGAGAACGAACTTGAGCTAGCTGATGAAGATGAGATGATTCCCTATAAGATTGGGGATGCCTTTGTCAGTCTCAAATTAGAACAAGTGCAAAGCAAATTGGAAAAAGAGAAGACTGATGTCGATACTGATGTTGAGAATCTCGAGGCTGAGCTTGAGACCATAAAGGAGGAAATGGGAGAACTCAAAGTTCGCCTGAAGTCGAAATTTGGCGACTCGATCAACCTTGATAGCTGATCATGTCGCAGATCTTACCAAGGCATCAACTGATGACACACCAGCTCTTCCACAAGTGACCGCCTGTGTATCGATGTTCGCAGTACGAAGGACGAAAAGTCTTCAAATTAGATCACGAGCGATGATTGTGCACGTCATGTGTTTCGGTGCTTGACATCGCTCTCGCAGAAAAGCTAAGCACGACTTGGTAGACACGATTCATTCATCACTAATGATCCTTGAAAATCGTGTTTCATCAGTAGCTTTTCATGTGGAGAACTATCAGTAAATTGACCGGACCATTTGCAAGCTAGCGAGATCGAATGGACGTGACATAGGAGCTGATGCTATCCGCAATGGAAGAAAACCTTGGCATATGTCTAGAATTATCAGGCGTGGTATGTGGTGGACTGTTTTCGTTTCCACACTTATGCCTCTAAGGCCGGCCTATAGCGGCAAAGCAAGTGCCCTTTAGATACGACCTTTCGAAGTCATTCCAAAAGCTGATCCCTGCATCGTGCCGACTCGGAGGCTTGCTAGATAAGCGTGGTACCGTAGAGAAGACAATGGCACTTCACAGTTGTGAAGACTCTGGGGATCAAATGACAATATCCTCTCACTATGTGAACACTACATGAACCTACTCTATAGAGTCATATCCACACTGATTATCATTATCTATGCGTTGTTACTTGTGTGTTTACTATGACAACGACAAGCTTGATGATTCGTACTTGTAGAACTGTGTCAAATGTTTCCGTTACATGTGGTCACAGCAGTGGCTACCTACAGGTAGGTATGCATCCACTGTGGAGCTCCGTGCTTGGCTGAGCAAAAAGGTGGACGCCGACTGTGCAGCGTACGGTACCGTGCTGTTACCCGCCCACAGTAAATCGTGATACAATCGCAATTGAATTGGTTTTCTATACAACTGCATGCCCGTGTCCGAGCTGCTCTTCATTTGGGTGCATTGTCAGAGGTGAAGAGTCTTATGATCACATTCTTGCTCGAGTCGTCCTTTTGACGGACGAGGCCTCTTCAAGCTTCCTGGTATTGGCTTGTGCCTGATCGTGGACAATTAGATGCCGGCTGTCTCGAAGAATCGGAAATCGAAGCACGCTGAGACTCCTTATACGAGACAGAAGAAAGTTACGAGACAGGTCAGGAGCTCACTCGAAATGTAGAAAAATTGCTGATTCGTGCTCAGGACGATGGTCAAAATAATGATACAACATCGAAGACGTTGATAGAAAATGCCGCCAAAGGGTTATATCGACTCGTGTCTTGGGTCTTTACCAGCGGAGAGGATCTATCCAAAAACCTAGGAGCCTCTGCAAGCAAAGCCGTACATCGAGAACAGCCTAGACGAAGTCAAACGTCGCAATTAGAAGATGGAACATGGAACGAGAACAGTACTGCGTCGGAAAGCATGCTGGCTCCAGATCTGGTTCCTCACTATCTGGGCAAGACGCCTTTGGTGGTAAAGGTGCGGCGAGATGTACAGTCGCAATCGAGGGTTGCCGCTCCTGCATTCCGAGTGCCCAGCTTCGATGCCACGCAATTTAAAATCCCTACACTACCTACACCTCCGAGGAAAGAGACGCGCACGAAAGAAACAGAGGAGCAAAATATATCGGAGGAAAGGTCACGCGGTCGCAGTCTCAAGTCCCTACAGATTGATGCCAGCACACAAGGCAGACATGACGATGAAATCAAACATTGGCTAAACTCTCAGAATCTTCGTCTGCAAGACCTTGTCAATGCGACTTCTATCTCAGAGCTTCTCGCTGACGTCGAAGACCACCAGAAATTGCGAACAATTCTAGCAGATAGCGGGTTCTTCCGACGTCAAGGTGTATTACCTCCTGTCTTGCCGGACGCCGCAAAGGCGAGTAAACAAGACCACCTGATATTGAAGCACGAAAGCAAGCCACGACAGAGATCTACGAGTCGCAGCAGCGCGATGAGTCTCGATAAACCAGGAAGTGAGCGGTCGTCCAGTATCTTGAGACCGCACAAAATCAATTCACGCGAATGGCAAACAAATACCAGCACAGGTATTCTGGCGGCTTGGCGAGATATTTGCCAACAACAAGAATCCCAGGCACAAAATGATTCTCTGGCAGTGGAGCAGGGCAGAAGAAGCGGCTCGAGAGCAGCATCTTCAGCTTCAACCTCAAGAGAACCCATGCTGTGGCACGAAGATATCTCGTTCGTGACAAAGAAGCCTTCAGACATGCTAGAGCCTGTATTTGAGTTGGAGGCTAAAGGCTCAGACGGTAACGAACGTTACTGGGCGCCTATCAGATCATTTCCTATGCCAAGAGGTCGCCTGAATTCACAAGAACGAGAGAACGATATGAAAGTTATGGCTAACCTAATCTCTAACGGGCATCGACCCACGCGAACGCATTCAAGACAATCAAGTCTTGCCAAACGACCTCGTTCCAGAAGGTCTCAAGAACGAGCCCTGATTAGCTCTAAACAGGAATCTAGACCACATACACCAGTGGACGTGTCTTTAATCGAAGCAGGGCGTTCGAGACGTCCAGTCAATGCCTCACGGAGTGCGAGTCGCACTCGTCAGCACAGTGTTGACACCGAAAATTTGGTGCCAAAACCTGAAATGGTTGACAGTCAAGTCCAAACTGGAGACGAATTGATGTCATTCCTGGCTGATGATCAACTACGGCAGACTGTATCAGAAAGCCCTACCATATCCAAGGAACGGCGCAAGAGGCCTGGCTGCTTTTCTGCTCTCGATGAAGATATGGAAGATTTGTTTGGACCATACACCGACAATCCGCCGAAACGAAGTAAAGTTGACGATGAGGATGAAGCAATTGCGAGACCGAGAATTCCTTTGTTCAAGGAGGACGAGGCCGTCAAGAAGTTACGAGCGCAACAAAGGCGCGAGCGGGAATCTATGCCCCCACCTACTGCTTCGAAAGATGCACCTAATATGTCCTCCAATAACAGTAGTTTGACTCAAGGGACGTCCATGTTGACACATGCAAACGACAGCACAATAGGCCCGGAGCCATCAACGACTGCATCTGATTTTCCCCCTTTGGGAACCACAAGAGACAAGTTTCCACGGTCCACGATTATCTTGGACACACCAAGCACATTAAATGCATCTCAAACAGCTTCAAATGACGAGAGTACAACTCAGTCAGGAACTATCGAGACACCTAAGGAATCGAAGCAACAAACGTTCCCTAGCTTCGACTTTGGTCATACCACGAAACAGGTCCCTGCAGTAGATACAGTCTCTGCTGAATCTCAAACTCCTCAGTTCTCATTTGGGAAAGGAAACTCTGTTGACGCGCGATCTGAGCACGTTCCCGAGCCTGTACCCTTTACCTTTGGCACAAAAGCAGTGCCTGCCAAGACGAGTGATACATCAACAATGTCCAGCTCACATGTCGCCGTGCCGAATTTCGCTTTTCCTAGAACTACAATGAACACAGCTGACAAGACTGGGGCTACAAGCAATATCGGATCTTCAAAAGTTTTGCCGGAGACATTGGCGAGCACGAAAAATGTTTTGGACAATCAAACGTTCATGTCAAATTCCAAATACACTACTGATTCTTCGTCACATGCTGAGCTGACTAACTCTGCCAAGAATGCGAAGGACATTCCAGCCTTCAGTGGTCTTGCCAATTCGCAGGTGAATAACAGAGAAGCGACCCCGACAACCGCCGCCTTCTCTTTCGTAGCAGCAAAGTCACCTCCAACACCGTTCGGCGCACAATCGGCCCCCGCAACAAGAGGTACATCTGAAGCACCTACTGCTGCCCCAGTGTTCTCTTTTGGTGGACCGAAGGTCTCGTCGGACTTGGCAAAATCGCAGATTGTCGGAGCACAGTCATCGAATGGAGAAGTGCTGCCGAAGACTACGGCCCCATCTTTTACCTTTGGAGACACGCAATCTACGAAAGCCGAGAACAATAATAGCACACCAATCGAAACACAGCAGAAACCTTTTGTTTCCGGTAGCTCGATCTCGCAAAAAAACTCAGATTCATCAGCACCGTTCAGCGGAGGTGCAACAAGCATTGGTTTTGGTGCTTCGACGACACGAAAGAGTGATGATGTTACTCCAACTTTCGTCTTTGGCCAGCCTACGAGTGCTAACGTCACCTCCAGCACCAAAGCAAACGAGACTCCAGTCTTCAAGTTTGGCACTCAGGCTCAATCGCAGATCTCGCAGCCAGAGGGAAAGGACAAAACTGCTCCAGCCTTCAGCTTTGACGCACAACCGCAAAGCTCGGAGGCGAATGAGACCTTGAAAACTAACCCGGTGTTCGGCTTCGGGGCACAAGAACAAAATACACAACCCAAGGAATCTATTGCTTTTGGGCAACAATTCCCACATCCGAGTGTCAATACTGCTACGCCAGCGACCACAAACACAACCTTTGGTTCAGCACCGCCTACTACGAATTCCACGGGGTTTTCATTCAATCCTTCAGGCTTCGGTTCCGCTCCAGCTTCGGTCCAGTCGCCGGGTACAGGGAACCCTTTCGGGCAACAAAATGCTACCGTAAGTGGACCTGCATTCGGAGCTGTCCCCGCCACGCAGCCCAATAACTCTATATTCGGAGGACAGCCTGCGACAAACACGAATACAACCTTTACCTTCGGAGCCCCCAATGGTTCAGTGCCGGCCACCACTGGTAATGTGAACGGAAATGTGTTTGGCAGCACTGCGTCTCCAGCATTCGGTGCAACACCTCAAAACAACACCTTCAATTTTGGACAGCCCAACGCAGGCCAGCCTTCGAACTCTGCATCAAGCACAGCCTTCCAATTCGGTGCGACGACTCAGAGCAATGCACAACCATTTGTCTTTGGACAGGCGCAAACGGCTCCCAATTCAGGTTTTGCTAGCCCTGCTATACAATCACCATCTCTGGCATCGGTGACCGCTCCCGGCTCTCCAAATCCTTTTGACTTTAGTGGTGCTACGAACAATGCCACGGGTACGGCCAACACTCCACGAAAGGTGTTGCAACCCCGATCACGAAGGCCGAGAAATGCTCGTTGAAATGGCTGGAAGGACATTGTGGCGGTATGTGAAGTGTAATTTGTTATGAATAAGATACTGGACATATTCTATGTAAATAGTGAGCAGGTTAGTCTATCATCCCTTCTGCTATGCACATGAGCACTGCAATCGCGGTTTTCGTAGTTCTACCAATTCTCTAATCACTGACTACCAACCAACCACGAATGACTTACGTCACTGATCGTTGATCGCCCGCCGTACCCGAGTGATCGTGATCTCCAGGATCCCCGCCGTGGTAATGGTGATCCTGTTCTCCTGCTGACCCATCACCTGTTGCCCATACATAACCCCGTCAGGCCACTGGACATACCTATAAAGCTGACAACTTGTCAACGTAGAACGATAAAGATGTCCGCAAACACTAACGCAGCATGTTGCTCCATTGTAAGCTGTTTCCACTCGTCGATTTGCACCGACTGATTTGGGCACAGCCTCCTGTCGAATCTTCATACCAGCCAAAAGGTACTTATAGAACCCTCGGTGGACTCAAAACGTATGTGGTTGGCGATGCCAATTCCAACAGGGTCATCACGGTCATCTACGATATCTTTGGCTTCCATCCTTCCACTCAGCAAGGAGCGGATATCTTGGCTAGCCAAGGCTTCCTCGTTGTGATGCCCGATTTCTTCAAAGGGTCACCACTCCCACAGGAACTGTACCCGCCAACCACCGACGAGGCCAAGGAGAAGGTACAGGCCTTTTTTGCAGGACCTGCGGCACCAGCAGACAATCTCAAGGCTTTGTCCACGTTTGCGACTGCTGCTTCGAAAGAGTTTACTAACGTCAAGTACCATGCGATCCTCGGATTCTGCTGGGGAGTAAGTGATTGAGCCCTGAATTGAGACTGATCTAACAGCAACCTAGGGCAAAATTGCCATTCTCGCGAGTGACAAGAGAGACGTCTTCCAAGCGACCGCAGTCGTGCACCCAGCAATGGTTGACCCTGCTGATGCTCGAGCAATCAGTAACCCAATCATCGTGTTGCCTTCAAAGGACGAACCAGCAGAGGACATTAAAAAGTTCCAGGACAACTTGCAAGATGACATCAAGTCCAAGAGTGTCTTCAAGACATACGACACCATGCACCACGGCTGGGCTGCTGCTCGTGCCGACTTGAGCGACTCTGATAATAAAAAGAAATTTGCTGAAGCTTACGCAGACTTGGAAAACTTTTTCAACAAGAACGTGTCCAAATAAGACTTTCGGTCGGATCGGAAAAGTATGATGTAGGAAGAATAATGAATTTACAAGATGAATCAATGTCCATTTTTCAAGCTCATGCCATCCACGAATACATCGGGTCCAATTGTCCTCCACCACTCTGCATCGTCAAGGAGTCGAGTACCGGTGTTCTCCGGGGGCGTGTCAAGATTGACCATGGCCGTATCACCTTTGTGATCTATGTTGAAGACAAACGTGCCGTCCTGATGAATGATACTTGCGGGCGCAATCACGACCAATCGCTTGTCTCGAATATATTCCCCCCACTTGGCAAGTTGATCCACTTCCCCTTTTGCTTTTCGCAATGTCCGATGAAATGCGGTAAAGTGGTTCGGAAACAATAATGTCGGCGTCCCGACGTCTCCCATCCCAGACCTCATCTTTCCATGCTCATCAGTGGCGGATTGCAACGATATGCCATTTACCTGTGTCGTGCGACCCTGTGTCTCGCTGTATTGGTACTTTAGAACGCTCATGAGCAGGTATTGATAATACCAAGGGCTCACCTCGTCAGTCCCGCGCAAGAGGAGTACATAGGAGTCCAAAGTCACGGGATACCATGACTCAAAAACCGACTGTGGTGTCTTTATCGTGCGGCTCTTGAGGATGAGTTTATCTGTGGGCCAAGAGCGCGACAGGGAGTCTGCAAAATCGTACGTAGAGTCGCTCACCAGAGATGCATCGTAGTCCAGCATAATCAGGGGTTTATGGTTGTTTGGGTAATGGGCGCTCGAGAGGGACGTGAACAAGCGTTTCAGAGAGCCTGCGTCGGTGCCTGCGTCCACGAGAACGTCTATGCGTGGTTTATTCCATGCATTTAAAGAGGAAGCGGAAAGTGTTGCCATCCACCCCATAGACGCAACGGACGATTGAGCAAGCTCGATAAATGTCGCTCGATGACGATGCCTCTGTATCGCCGCGGTGAACCAGTTAGGTTTCGGTCTCTCCGGGGAGTGAGTGTACAGGAAGGCTTGCGATCGATGAACGTCTGTGATGAGCGAGATGGCATTCGCGGCATAACTCACCAACTTGTTGCTTCGTTTGAGGTCGTCTTCGGGAGGTATACGAGCATCGTGAAAGTGGGCCGTACATGTTTCAGCATTGAGCTGATTCACCTCTTTGAACTCTTCAATGCTCAGGCGACCAGCACCTAGGATGATAAAGTGAACATTGCTCGATTTTTGTAGTATTGACATGTCACAACCCAGCGCGACTAGATTGCCATCTGCACTGCTGAGCTCGTTAAACAAAAAGAACACGTTCTCCAGACGGCTTGGAAATCGCGAGCCCCTCACGTTCATGAGTGATCGCGCTAAAGCTGTCGAATGCCATTCGCTCTCGACGAATAAATCGTCCTCTCCGAAGTCGTCATCAGATACCGCACTACGCTTTGTACTATACAGACGAACGAATATGTAGATGACCAACAGTATGCCAGTAAGAATGAGTCCTCGAGTGAGCTTTGGCCTTTGACGGATCGACCTTGATCGCCATGAGTTGACTGGTTTGTCTTTGTACTCCTCGTTCGTGTATGGGAGGCGCAGCATGGCATGGAATTAAGTTGGACAGGCTTCTTCGATCAAGTCAACATCTCAAGCTCTTGAATCACGGTGAGGTGTCATGACGATGGAATGTCTGTCATGGCCGAACGAGAGAGGCCTCAACACGGAAATATCAACCACCGACTTTTTGAAGCTCTTCCTTTGCACACGATTAGATTAAACCGGCTCCACAATCAAAAACGTCAGTTGTGGGGAAGAGATTCCCTGGAGAAGAAGATGGATGATCAGATCAAATTTCAGGATTGACCCTCAACTTGCGCTGTTCAGCGAACGTTCGACTGATGCGGCGAGATCGTCTTGATTTGATATCACATGGTGACAGTCGAAGAGCAGAACGACGCACAGTCGAATACAGAGACGACTAAAACAGGTTCACATAAAACATCTTTGTGTAAGAACTAGTCGAATAGTAGAGCTGTGGCCCATGAACGTCTATTCGAAGGACAATTCATCAGCTCCACCACATGCTTTGTGATTGAAGTGTCTACTGTCGTGGTATTAGACAAGGTAACAATCTGATAGAGGCAACCATACTTTCACAGGAGCATAATATCGCTTAATTTCAGCTTCGGAGATATCCTTGGACCCAGACCCGGAAGAAGGGGAGACCTCTGTGTAAGAGGCAGTCTCGGATGCCGAACGGCTGGAACTGTTATAGTGGTGACGTTCCAGCGCTGCGATTTGATCCGCATACCGTACCGCTGGCACAATTGAAATGGAACGAGAGCATCTAGTGTACAGATATCTGACCTGTGAGTGTAGGCTACGGACAATAAGGCAGTACTCACAACACAAGTTGTACGTCAGTTCCTGTATCTCGTCCGCTCCAAGCTCGTTCTCGTCAATCAACACACGATAATGGGTTGGACGAGATGTGCCCTGCAAGCCTGCATGGGACAAAATGTAGAAATCGAATTCAGTTGGATGAGTGACATCTGTATCCACACAGAATCCAGCGGACAGATTGCCACTTCTGTCAGCACCAGAAGAGATAGCGGGAAAGAATCTTGTATGATGTCTCTTCTGGCATACAATGAACGTGATCTTGGGCCGGTAGGTCGATTCCAGAGTGGCACAAGCCTTACGAATTGCTTTGACCTCCACTTCCAAAGCTTCCTGAAATTGTCCCTCAGACAGTCCATCACGATAGACAAGAATTCTGCCATGATAAGTGCGATTTCCTGTATAGGCGCTGGACTGCTTACCTTTCTGGTTTTTGACCACACGAACCATAGAATTTCTTCAAAAGTTCTATAACCATTCCTGCAAGCATGAGTGAGCAAGAGCGGCAGATACAAACCGCGAGCACGTACCTCCAAAGTCTGTGATCATTTCCGCACGATTGGTCTGAGCGCGACTGGCCGAAGCATAACGGCTTGCTCTGGAGTCCATCGAGGCTGTTACGGCACAGAAAGATGGCACATGATCTTCACCCTTTCCAGGATGATTCACATCTGCACCAAGGACAATTGTTGGCACATCAGATATGAAGCCGGTGTAGGTAGGTGGTAAGAAAACGTTCACACCACCAAGCTTGGCATTCAGCTTTAAGCAGACATTGCCGCAATATTGTGCGACTCCTCTTCGGTTGGACAACTTGCTGGAGACTAAGCACTGGCTTGCACAACCTAATTCAGTGTTCATAACTCGCTGGCTAGTCAATATACTGATCACGACCGATTGGATGTCATTTACCTTGATTTCGGCATACAAGGTGGCTTCCACAGCAGGCACGATGCAGACAATGATCTGTGGTTGTGCTTTCGCAAAGTTGCCGGCTTTGACCCAGGCCTCCCGAAGTACTTGTGTTATATTGCCTGCTGGGTTGGCATATATGATTGGAGGTGTACGATTCTTAATACTCAGGCCAAGCTCCGCAGAGGCCTTGACTAGCGCACTGACAAACGTCTTGAGTTGTTCCTCAGGCAATCGCCGTGACTGCACAAAGCTGACCACACTCCAAGAGCCTAAAATAGCAGGAGTACACAACTTTTTGCCTCTGGTATCCCAAACTCCTGCCTTTGGCTCGAAGATCGCCCCGGCCGAACTAGCATGATACTCCAATTTTGGCGGAGGTAATACTCGACCTTTGATCTGAATAGGCTTCGGACTGACCTGCAGACCCCAAGCGTTAATGTACTTGTTATTCGAGAAGTCAAAACTCTTTACTCCTGCTTCGATAGACTTGAGCCTCTGGGCGGGTGCTACACAAGTTGTCTTGATCATTTCTGCCACTTGCAATGGTCCTAACTTGGAGCTGTATCTTTGTCCGTGAGCCACGCTACAGACTTCCATTGGTAGCCTGTTATCTTTTTGGACGATAACACAAGGAAGTCCTGGGAATTTCAAGCGCAAGTTGTATGCCTTGAAGAAATACTCCGCCACAGTGATCTCTTGTGTTTCTTTGTCTGGATTATCCGCATGTAAGATAAATCGTTCCTGGTTCGCACCTTGAGTGCTGACACCCTAGATTGGTCAATTAGATCCTCGACAATTGTGGGCACTGACTTTGATCTTGACATTCTTCGTTAACCCACGCTCACCACGATGCGTCCAGTAAATTCTGAAGCCTTTCACGACCCTTTGCAACTTCCGTTGATTCTGTGCACTGAGATTGTTCAAGTCTCCCTCATCTCGCAATCCTAGGTGCTTTACGCATAAGTCGATCAGACTACCCCTTTCATGCATCACAGCCACCGCTGTGTCGACGTTTAATAGCAATTGACCAACACCAAGTCTAACTGATTGGAAATTGCCTCGATAAATCTCAAGGCCACCAGTGAGCTTCGTGAAATTGTCGTGCCTGAAAAACGACTCTCGAATTTTGAGAAAAGTTGGGTCATTTTTCTCATGAAATAAGATGTTCAGACACTGCAAACTCGCGATAGTGTCAGCGCTTTGAGTGATTTTGGCAGTAACAAAGTCACTTAGTGTACGAAGCTGACACTCTAGTGAGGTCTTGACCATGGTGACCTGATATGTTTCAGCTGGAAAACGAGGACCTGCTTCACGCAATCTAGCAACGATTAGCATGGCTACCAAAAGGGACTAAAGCGGGACCAACGTGATTGTATGGCGAACAGCGGGACCGAAGGGGAGGGGTATGGGAGAGTACGCTAGATTTCTTCCATCGTATATGGCATAACAGTCTGATAAATACTGTTGTTCATAAAATTTGAGCCATATCTATAAACATTAGCGTAAGACTAATCCTAAGAATAACACTGCTTACTGGTCGTGCTTTGTCCAAATCTCTGCCGTCCAACTCCGGTGAGATCTTGACATCGTACTGATAGATCGTGATATCCGGAATGCTCATAGCATAAAGGTTGCCGACAGCGGCGACCTGTCTTCCTTTCTTACCAAAACCAGGCCGAGGGCATGGGACATAATCCTGAAAACTCATGCTTGCTGGTAGTTCCTTTTGCTAACAGCTTTTCTGTGACAAACTGCCTACAACACCTCGGGCACTCGAGCACTAGCAATTCACGTAGTTGATTGCAAATTTGCCGTGCCGTGCAATTCTGACAAGCGTTAGGAATTGAAAATAAAGGGGAGACACTCTCGAGGAATTCAGTGGACTTGCGAGTTGTGACGAGAACGAGGGTCAGGAGTACAGATGCTGCAGATTGAGTTTCAAGCGTGATGGATTTGTCTCCGGGATCAATTCTGGTCGTCCAAAGCTCCTGGAACAGTTGTAAGGACCGCTTCTTAGCTTCCAAGGTTCCAAGGCTGCCAGAACAGGACCGTTTAATCTATCAGATTGCTCCAGTAGAACTTTGGCTCAACAGCCGCTCGCAGACGCCCGTACAAGCTGCCCCGAGGTGTTCAGCATACTTCCAGCAGCAGTTTCGTCGAGTCGACGATTGAGGCATGCAGTCTGTCAGCTGCACAGCTCATACAAAGCTTAGGTGGACGATTGAAGCTCCCAGCTAGTGATCTGCCTCCAAGGTTGACATTTGGCATCTGCCATGCATAAGAGTCCAGACAGAAGTTGGCATCCAAGTCTTAGACCATCAGTGCACTCACTATTTGTCCTTCCAAGACATACTTGACCATAGTACATAGATTGCGGCCAGCTCTTTCTGATTAATTTCGTCCTCTCATTGCAGCTCGGACGATCTCAACGTGAAACTTCAGTTCGTAGGTCTATGAGAGTCGACCTAGTGCTCGAGTCTGGCATTGCGGTGATGCCTGGTTCGAAAGGTCTAGCACCAAAGGTATCTAAGCGCATTGACAACGGTGGAAACGTATATATACAGAGATGCCATCCGCACCGATGTTTCGATCAAGGGAAAGATAGAGCATGGCGAATGTATCGTATCCTGTGCAGACCTCTCTTCCGGCCGTACTCCGCGCCAACAGGCGCCTGTTGTTCGCCAATGCTAGGTACATCTCCCCTGAAATTGTTTGTGTATCTTCTCAAGAATTTATTGTCACTTGGATGGAAGCTCAAGATGCGCTTGCCGTGGCCTCCAGCGGAGCATCGACGACGCTGGTATCTGACCACAAAATTAGATGTCCATCTATAGCAGAACATGCATAGTCTCGAGACGGGAGCAGGCGATCATAGAGTGAACCATTAACACTACATCCGCCCTCACACTGTATTGGGTATGGAAAAGCCGTGCTCTAAGATGCCTCATCACTAACAGTGACTTATAATCGCTCAGCAGAATTGGTGCGGTGTTTCCGTAGTTGTAGTCAAGATTGCGAGATACACTTTGTACTCAGGAGAAAGGCCGAAGGCATCGATTCTTGCACATACACAAGCATAGTAAAGATTGCTATGGCTTTCACATGTGCTAGAGGCTCAGCTTGATCATGCTAACGTGATCGAGCGTGGTATTTATTCAGGTGACTTGGCAGATTGAGTTCGACTAAGTGTCTGACCTAGAGCGCAGCTCATAAGAGACCATTGCTTAACTTTTCATTGGCCTCCGAGTAAAGAGTCCTTGGAATCATCAGCGGCTGTAATTACCAATATGAGTCCAGGCTTTAGAATAACCTTCCTTCAACCTGCATCCGAGTCCCCACAATGGCGGCACGTCCGAGGAATCTCGGAGTTCTCATCGCGATAGCTACGAGCACCTGTGGGTACGAATTCACCACTACCACCGCAACCTTAAGCTTGGTATCCATGCACAACTGAATTGTCCATGATTTCTCGAAGACACTTCAGACAAACCTAGAGCTCGCAAGATGTGTCTTGATCCGAATCGCCTGATGCAATCATCCAGTGACTGATGATACAAGAGTTGCGCACAAATACGCTATATCAGAACATTGCTCGATTTATTTGCTACCTCGCCGACCTCTAACGGATTAGCAATTATCAGGCGGTTTGTGTAGTAGAGACAGCGTCCAACCCACGACAATTGTCGTACGCAATGGATCAAAGCATAATTGGGTCGGCTGTGTACTCCAATGTACCTGTCCTCGAGATCACAATCAAAGGCATACCGATGATGCGACGTAGAAAGGATGATTGGATGAACGCCACACAAATCTTGAAGGTCGCTGGGTTCGACAAACCCCAACGTACTCGCATTCTTGAGCGGGAAGTACAGAAAGGTGAACACGAGAAGGTGCAAGGAGGGTACGGAAAATATCAGGGAACATGGATACCTTTCGCTCGTGGTCTAGAACTGGCTACACAATACGAAGTAGCTGATATCATGCAACCAATACTGACCTATAGGCAAGGGTCCCGAAGTCCTCCACCTGCGCCCAAGCATACTACTGCTGCTTCGAAACCGGCTAAGCAACCCATGATGCGAGCGCCGAGAAAGCTGAAACCTACACCCAGAAAACAGTTACTTGACACAGCTCGAATACGGCCATCTGCAGTACTCTCTTCTGAAATGTCAGACGCTAGCATAGAAGACCTGAAGTCCGATCGCAGTGCGTCGCCTGATCGAACAGACATCTCTATACATTCTGATCTTGAGGATGGCGTGCATGCAATCTTTTCCGATCAGTACGTCCCTGGTCAGTTACAAATCTCGGGTTACAGCGAGAAGTTACTGGAATTCTTTACTGACCCAAAGCGCTTCTCGATGCCGGAATTTCTGCGTGCACCGCCCCCTGATTATGATGCGAACGCTACTATAGATGATGAAGGACATTCTGCTTTGCATTGGGCAAGTGCTATGGGCCTACTCGATGTCGTAGCGTATTTGAAAAGAGCTGGGGCGGACATCAGTTGCGGAAATCACGATTCCCAAACACCTTTCATGCGAGTCGTAGCGTTTTGTAACAACTATGATCTGAAGACCTTTCCCGAGATTATACAGCAATTGGTAGGAAGTGCACACATATCTGATAACCATGGACGGACCGTGTTTCATCACATTTCTATGTCCACATCGGCACCAGCGAAGAGCAAAATCATGGCCGCTCGATATTATATGGATCAATTACTAAATCATTTGACACAATCGATGAACGGAGCAGAATTCAAAGCGCTGATTGACCACAGAGATCACAACGGAGATACAGCCCTCACCATTGCGGCCAGAAACGGTGTCAAAAAGGTCTGGAAAAGCCTCTTAGAGTACAACGCAAACCCGCATATCTTGAATAAGGATGGACGGTCGGCTCAAGAATATATAGATGCTCACGAAGCAAGCAAACGGCAAGTTCTGCCTTCCTCTTCACCCATGCACCCAACCGGTCTGGATCGTGCCTCTTCTTACTCTACCACACAAATCAACAAGCAATACCTGAGCGAAGCCGCGATCAGAACCACACATAAAGTTTTACCCGAGATCACTGAGAAGTTACAAACATTAGCGTCTGCTTACGATGCTGAATTTCACGAGAGAGAGGAGGATGTAAAGGAAGCACAAACCGCACTAAATGAAATGCACATTGAGATGGAAGTGCATCGTGCCTATTTGAAAGAAAATCCTGCTATTGAGATTGCAAGAATGATCGAAACGGCAACAGAGCAGGAGGTTGTCTGCAGGGACGGGCTCTATCAAGTGGTCGAACGATCTCAGGCCGCAGCTTTGAAAGACCTGGTGAGAATTGAAGAGAGCAAAATTGAGACCGATGACACTGCAGAACTCGCAGATCTGATCACAGAGCTTGAAGCTCTTCAGGAGAGCAGGAAGTCAAAAGTACGAGAGATTGTTAACATCATGGGCTCCTCTGGCTTAGGACCAAGAATGAATGACTATCGCAAGCTCATCTCTATAGCGAGCGGCGGCGACATTCCGCCGGAAGACTTGGACGACATCAAGCTCGCCGAGATTGAGGAAACCCTGACGAGTGCTGACGATGGCCTGATCACTGAAGTTCTTTTGTCAAATGACGACGTGGACATGGGCGAAGATGATTAGTGCAGCAATCATGGGATAGAACGACACTCAAAATTGGTGGTGATGGTTTGTCACACATCCTTTGAATCATAATTGACGGCATCAAAGCAATCAGTTTGACCATACATTGCATACCAGGGAGACCATAGGGTATTCTACGCCTGATTCTAGGATACCCGCGGTCAACATGACATTCATTATAAATATACATTTTTCTCGAATCTGCAATAGGAATCGTGCATGCTAATGTGTGGTCACCTGTGATCCAAAATAAATGACGCAACCACAGTTGTTGTCCCAGCAAGCACTAGCTATTCACGCATTACTACTTGATTATCAAAGATTCTGACGACAGACACGTTTGATAATCCATAACTTGTGCATTTGCATATTCCGAGCGTTCAGATATATTCCGACACATGTCAAATGATTCTGCATGTGTCACTTTCCACTGGAAGTTTCGCCGCAGCGACGGCCGATGCCGATTTCGAGTCAGAGATCACAAACGTGAATTTACAGACAGACAACGAGATGTACACAACACCTTGCTTGAGACTTGTACATGCCTAGCGTTTGGAAGGTCTGCAGTAAGTCCCGCGGCGCAGCACGAGCTAAGCAATGTATTGATGGAAAGAAGTTATCAAGAAGCGCATTTCAACCAGCAGACCTATTGAACCATGGCTCTTTTTGTCACGACTACCGAAGAGGGCTTGCCCACTTATGCATTAGGTCAATGCCCCGATGTCGACATCAATTAGAGGGGAAAGAGCCTGAAGAGTGGTTGAGCAAATCATCATCTGCCAGTACGAGTACTCGAGGACACTGCAAAACACCCGTGGACGCTTCAGTCAGCGCGGAAGGACGCCACTGCTGTACGTTTGGCGTCGGCCATCTCCATAGACTTGGACACCGAAAGAGATTGTCCAGCATGCGTCAGCCAATCAGATTATTGTAAAACATAGAAATAAGATTAAAAGCGCCACCGCGATGTTTGAGCCACACGCCGCACGGATCATCCGAATCTTCACGACTGAAACAATTACAACCAACCAACAACGTCAAGCAACCAACCACTAACTCAGTCAACTAACTCAATCATTCAATCAACCAATCACTCACGCAATGTCCAATCGACTCTGACTCTGAACTCTGCAAATCATCTTCACGACCTGCGATGACCACTTTCAATCTCTGTCTTCCTCACTCCTTCATCATATACTGCAGGTCTCAAAAGGGTCAATCCTTGCTGGCAGATTACGACTGTCACGCTGTCCTTTGCAGTCGCTGTCCCTGGCTCTTCATGAAATCATCCCGGAGTAATTGTCGCTGACATCTGCAGTACTCGAGTACACACATGAACGCACGAATTAGCTTGGCGCACGTAAACGGGGGCGCCGTTTGAGGGATCGCTCCACACGGAATCCACCTTCACTATCCACTCATCAACTCATTCATTCACCTCATTTCACCCAGGTCCAGGTGCAGTGTATTCTGTGGTCAGATGTGGTCGACAAGATTGAATCCTTCTCGGAATCCTCATTCTGCTGCTAAGCCAGGGTGCCCGGCGTTGAAGCGCCTTCCTGCTTCTTGTATTGTGGTAAGCTGCTACCAGATCGTCAAGGAATGATGTGCTTCTCGAAGATCTTCCACTCGTCAATCGCGATATGCCAGACGTACCCACATCCTCGTCACATCGTCCCTGTAGCAATGACAAGCTAAGCGAACCATCGAGTCCACCGTTCCCACCTGACCATTGCTCGCCACGAGAACAAGCTCGAGAACTGCTACGCTTAGACAAGCTCGAGGGCTTGGCACGGCTCCAGGTGGGGTATTGGGTGTCCTGGCATGCTGCAGACGCTTCCGGGGCAGGCGAGAACGACATCCTCCGGTAATCAAGACCTCGGGCCCGAGGGATCGACAAAGGCCCCCAAGAAAAGGACAAAGAGCGGTTGTTTGACTTGTAGGAAAAGACGCATCAAGTGTGGTGAGGAGAAGCCGATATGCAAGAACTGTTCAAAAACGAAAAGAGTCTGCGAACTACCAGTGGTACCTTCGACACTTCCGAGGAATCGTCCAGGTCGAGCAGATCAGTCGATCAGCGATTTGACTCTATCCGAACAGCAACACGATCTGCAGCTAGGTCTGCTAGATTCCCGCGACCACTTTCTCACCCGATATCATTCACGGCCGAGTCATCCTCGATCATATTCAAGCCCAGATTCTGGCACTTCGATTGCGCTCGGGCAAGTTGCTCTACATGAGACGTATTACACCGGCGCCAGTCGCGCAAATGCTGGCAAATCGCAGTACTTGCCTTATGCTGACCCCATCGAACAAGGGTTTTTGAGGACCGAGTTCTTGGGAGATGTGGGTCATCAACCACCGGCAATAGAATGCGATTCGAGGCCCACATCCCTCACTTCTCCAGGACCATCCAGGCAATACATTGACGAATATGGGGATCACGATGGATCATCCTTTCATGGTGCTAGTCGAATGGCGCAAGAACTGCTTTCGCTTGATCGTGTGCAGGATTCTGCTTCGCCCATGTACAAACACGTCTCATCGACATCAGAGTCTTTACCCAGTTTTGCAAACACGAGTGTCAGGGAAAGCGTTCCTTCACTGAATCGACATGCTTCAGGGAGATCGGTGCCAGAGGAATATAATATTGGAAGTGGCTTGGAAGGAAGACTGACCAGTCGCCAAGAACATTACATCCAGCACTTTATACAGAACGTCAACCTAAACTTTACAGCAATAACGGAAACTATGGTCGGGTCCTCGAGTGCGCCTCAGATCCAACCATCCAACTTTTGGACACATGTCATCCCTAGCATGGCAATGGAGTCTGAACCTTTATTTCATGCAGTCATGGCAATCTCTGCCCTACACGAATCCAACATACTTAACAAACCTGAACATACTGCACTGATGGACTACCATGTCGCCATCAAGAAACTAGGTAGTGCTCTCCTCGAGACGGGTGCATTTGAACGTGACGATCTGCTCGCTGCCTGTCTCATTCTCGCCTACTTTGAGACAATGCACGGAGAAATGGTCAAGTGGGGCAGACATTTGCAAGGTGCGTGCGACATTGTGCGACATCGAATCACGAATCAGTACACGACTAACCAGGACGGACGGTACAAGTTTACCGTCGACCCTACCATCTCGGACCATCTCATCTGGTTCCACATCCATCAAGACACGATTCAGGCGATTCTGTCCGGTAACGGCCTCTTCCTCGAACTCGAGTACATCGAAATGTGCCCTGTCCGCGGCGAACCGGCAAGTGTCACCCATAAATCCGATCAACTGCGAGTCTTTCTGGCACGGATCGGAGATTTCGCGAGCAAAGACCGGAAACGCAAAGAAGACGCTCCGGAGGACGAAAATGCATTGATTGCGGCGACATTCAGATGGGACACGCTCATGTCGACCTTGACGGGCTGGAGGATACAGCTGGACGAGGCCTTTACCTCCTCGACCGTGCGTAATGCGGCAACACCGTTCGGCAGCGTCTTGGTATTCGCTCACCCAGCCATCGCGTCGTGTCAAATTGTGTCCCTCGCTGCACTCACCTACCTCCACCGCTCCCATCCCCACTTTTCTCGCGTGCCCGCTGAAGCGGTAAAGGCCTCTGTCGCTGCAACGTACATGATTGGTCAAGACATCATTAGGATCCTGAGTGGCATCATGGTGGAAGGAGTCAACAACAAGACCATCGACGCCGGATCCCACGTCAAGGCTATGATCAATGCCGTCTTGCCCGTCTTTTTGGCGGGTGTAGCCGTACAGGGCGACGGGCAGCGCGACTACGTCGACAGATTAGTGCAGGACGTCTATACCTTTACGGGATGGCGGACGGCGCATCGTGTGCTTCAGGGATTCGACATTGCTTGGCAACGTCCGCCTCGAGATTTCGGCATGCCCTCGCTCGAGCAGGACCCCTCCATTGAACATGAAAGTGGTGAGCCGGCGGCCACGTCCTCGTCAACGTACATTGTCATGGATAAATTCGAAGTACTTAATACCGCTGCCGGAGTACTTGGGCGCATCAAGGTCGTCTCGGACAAGTACTTGCATCAGCCGCAGCCGCAGCAGCCTAGATCGACGGCGCACGAGGCAGAAGTAGGAGGACTCCGGTGGACGAGTGAGCCGGGACAATTAGGTGCGCCGACGTACCTCCAGGACGTTGTCAATCATCTTGGCCCATCGGTAGGTGGTGCAGGGGGACTCGAGTATGACACGTCTGCAGTGTCAGGTGCCCAATATCAGTCCGGATACGTCGATGATTTTGAGCAACACAGTCAAGGACCTTGGCCTACCACTGGTCATGGACCCAGACCATATCAGATGGACATGGGTGGAGGACTAGGTGGGTGGACCGGCACCGGCACCGGGAATGGGGTGTAAGTAGTTGAAGATGTCCGGAGCGGATTTGTGGGATGAATCAATCAGTTGAGCAAGTGTGGTGTCTGAAAGGACGCAGAATGAAGCGGGAGCCGTGGATATTTTCTCAATTACAAAAGCTGTAATTTACAGCATGTGCTAAATAGTGTAGGAATATACATAATATTCATCAATCAATACATGAATAATCATGCTAATAGTCTGGTTGTCCGTCTAGTCAATGCCGCCACGAGTAGTTTACGAATCTCGTCGGTGTCCAACAGTTCAAACTCATCCAATAATGTCCTCATTTCATCCTCTGACGAGGTGGAGATTATCTTTGGCAGTGTCCATGTTCGGAAGAGGTTATTTGATTCCTTCCATACATGATTGTCAATCAATGTCTTGACGTTTGATAAGACTCGAAAAACAGCATGTAGTGTACCGTCCAATCCCACTGCCAGGATGACGTGTCTGTCGGGTGTGTGACTACTAGAAACATCCTCCGGACTCAATCGTGGGACCGGTAATCGTTTGGCACGTACAATGACGGTTGGCATTGCGATTGTGCAGTTAAGAGTCAACTTTTGCGTCGTCGAGCACCAATTGTATATGGTGAGGTTCTTGAGCTTGTCAGTCAAGACGAGTGTCGTTTCGTCGATAAGGGATAACGAAATGGAGAGTCGTGGGTAAGGATCAGCAGCCACTAGTTTAAGAGTCTTGTCCACATAATGAAATATCATGATTGAATCTTTTTGAGTCGCGACGAATATGTACTCGCCAAAGACTTGTATCGAGATGACTGAAGAGCGTAGTCGCGTTGTCGATTGAGTAGCCAATGCGCGAGAGTCTATATCAAGCATTGTCACTTCAAGGACATCACCGTGGCCTAGCACCAAAGAAGTCTCGTCAAAGACACATAGAGCATAGATCGGTGATGAATATGATGGAGAGAACTCTTTTCGTACATCAATCTTGTTACCGGATTGTTTCAATCGCAAGACGGTCAAGCGACCTTCAATTGCAGCTGTTCTAGTGACTCTTCGAGAGGAACCTACTACCGTCCAAGAGCGCTCTTTGCCATGTATGATGACCTTCCATTGTACCATGGCATATATGTTGTCTCCACTGCGAAAGATCTCAGTCTCCTTGCGAGAGTCCCGTAGTGGCGATTGTGTAACACACAAGCCATTCTGCACTATACAAATATTGGCGCCAGTCTTTGCCGCTTTTTCGAAAGTGCCTCTGATCGACTCACGATCTGTAGCGAGGACATAGCAATCGAGATGTGGTACGTGTAGCAGCCTGCGAGGTGTTTCTGCGATATCGATCGCATCCTGTGTTTGAGAGATCTCTTGTGGAATAGTGTAAAAGGTCAACCAGCCAGCCTCGTAACACAAAAGCCCGGACTTTTGTACGTCAGTCTGCGCGTCGAAGAAGGGGTTTAAGCAGTGAATGATGGTCTCCGGTCGTCGATCTGGGAAGACTATTTTGTCAACCACAAGCTCGTGGTCAAACATAGAGATCCGTCCACTATGCTCTCCAGAAAAATATAGACTACCCTGAGTTCGAACTTCTTCCAAGAACTTTAGAGGACTGTTTGAAAGTCGACGAGAGCTTTTGAGCATTGGTTCTTCTCCTTGCATTTCGAAGTGTTTCATGTGACCATTGTGATAGACCACGAGAACATGAGTAATACTTTCATGAACGAGTATCGAACAGTCGTATGGCAACAAGGCGTCAACATTCTCACGCGATACAAGTGATGTGCTCAACGAGAATGAACTCATCTTGCTCAGCAGACCTTGCGGAGTGTACTTCCAGATGGCGATTCTGTCATCCGCGAAGCATACTGTCAGGTACACTTGCTCGTCGCCAAGCGCGTCCTCAAACCGTAGCGCTGTAGGCTCAACATGAAAGGTGATGTCGCAGTCTAGCTTACTCATAGAAAATCCTTGATCTTCTTCCTTTATCAGAAGAAATGTGTTGACGCTATAGATGCCGTCCGAGAGCACGACCAACACTAGAGTGGTAAGGTAGAGCCGAGCAAGAACGATAGTTTCCGTAGTACAGGTCTGGTATAGCAGTCTGTTAGCTTGCAAGTTGGCACAGTTTTTTACGTTATTCAGGGTTACTTGTAGAAATGATTTGCCGAATGCTTCGCCAACCACGCAGAAGAATAAAGTGGGTTCAGTGGTCTCTATGTCAAAGTCAGCACTGACATCAGTGAGCTCTCCCTCCTCCACCGAATATTCCAGTAATTGAGAGGCCCAGGGCATGCTAATCAGGACGTAAGCT
Source organism: Taphrina wiesneri (assembly GCA_005281515.1). Classification (NCBI taxonomy): domain Eukaryota; kingdom Fungi; phylum Ascomycota; class Taphrinomycetes; order Taphrinales; family Taphrinaceae; genus Taphrina; species Taphrina wiesneri. The sequence continues at coordinate 504,445 of RHGK01000002.1, forward strand.
ATACCATACCGACCACAGACAGAAAACATATTTTCTGGTGTCCGGTCCAATCCTGGAAGTTGTATATCACGAATTGGAGTTGCGACTAGGGCCAGGCGATGTAGAGCCATCGAACCAACACGATTTCCAGCGACGGTGACCACGCGGCTCTGTATCGCGGTATCTTCTGATTCGTGTACGGACACGTCTCTGACGGGCAGATTTTCGACATACAACGTGGTTGCAGTAGAAGCTGTGCCTCTCTGGAGCACAAAAACACCTGTGTGGCCATTCTCGCTAGCAGCAAATATAGTCCAAGTTCCCCTCTCGCTGTCTTTCGTGGCCAAGAGACACAAGCTAGTTGGTGTTATCGGAAGAAATCCTATGCTTGTTGCTGACAAATTACCGTAAACATCAAGAGCTATTAGTAGAATTTCGCCTGTATCGGACGCTAGGAGCGCGATATGTTCTTCGTTCCCGAAGGACACTTCAGTAAGAGAGGTGGGCAGACCTCCAGACAGCTCCAAAGCACAGCGCTCGAAGTTCAAATCTCCACACTGAACATGATGAGAAGAGATAATGGACAGACATGTGGGTGTAACATGCAAGAAATAACCCAGACGTCGTTTCAGGCCTAAGACATGTAGACACAGGCTCAGCTCAGCGTCCAACGGCATTTCTCGTGGCTGTACGCCTTGGAGCCCTTCACCAGATTTCCAGTGTATCAATACCAATTTCGCCCACGATCCAGCAGAAACGTGAACGATGAGTGAAACAATATTGTTGGAATGCGTGAGGAAACATGACTGCAACATGAGACCACTGATTTGAAAGATGTTGCGTGCCATTAATTCATGGCGGTCAGTGACTCTCGACATACTGTACACTGTGATCTCGTCTTCGGATGACAGCGAACAAAGAGCACGTCCCAAGGGGTCCAGGGACAATTGGTAGTTCTCATAATTGGCGGAGCTTTCATTGATCTGCACTGATCCGAAACGACGAATGACGCTAAAGTGGGTTTCTTCGTATGAAAGGAAGTAAATGGAGCCAGTGTCATCACACAGAACGAGTGTGTCCTTGTCACCAGTAGTTTGCAGGATTAGAGCATTCTTGATGGGCCGTTGTAGTTCCTGCTCAACATGTTTGAGCCATAAGGATTCATCTTCTTGACACAGGAGTACCAAGGAATCTTTCCGAATTAAGAGGATGTCCTCTACATCCGCAGTCCTCAATGAGCACTTGAGCACCTGGCGAGTAGCTGCGGACTGTGTCACCTGCGCAGATACATAGGTATATGTGTCAGGGCTGTTCATCCATGAGACACTCTTTCCCAGAGTACGATGTCCTTATGCTAAGACTATCTCGCGGCCACACTGAATTAATTGTATCAAGGTCCAGGACGTCGTCATCAAAGGCTGCCTGCCAGCCCCATAATCGCGTCAATGCATATGATGCTGCCAGGATTCGCGTCTTCTGCTTGTTTCTACGAAATCTGCTCAAGGATTCCTTAGCATGCGGAACGCTAAAGGAACTACAAACTCGTGCTACGGTGGAGAAGAGCTTAAGTCTCACCACAAAGAATCTCTTGCTCAAAGACAAGCTTGAGATTGCAAGGACATCCTGCAGGTTGTCCAAGTTATGCCAAGTTGCATCACATACAGCTACAACCCTAAGTGCAATATCTGTGGTAGGATGAAGTCCATACAAGCCACCAAATGACTGAGAGAATAATTCAGATTTCAGGTCAGCTGCAGTACTAGTAATGGCAGGAACACAGCTCATCTAAAGAATGATGTAGCATTCGCAGATGCGCTTTCGTGTATTTTCTGAATTAAGCTGTCAGGCGACTATAGGTTATCCCGTGCAGGTTGTCATGCCTGAGTTTTTGTGGAACTCTGGGCGAATTTGAAAGATAACTCCATCTCAATGAAACTGTTGCTCGTTCGGCATGGCGAATCAACAGGCAATAGGGACCACATTTGGGCAGGTATCACAGACAATGAGCTTACCAACCATGGATTTCAGCAAGCCACGAGACTAGCTTCCTATCTGCAAGCACAATTCTCGCGGCAGGGTGATCTAAATGCACAAAGCGTGCAAGCAGTCTACTGCAGTGATCTACTTCGTGCGGAGCGTACTGCTTCGGTCATAGCTACGGCTCTCGGTAAAGAAGCGGTGTCATCGTCTTTGCTCAGGGAACAAGATCTCGGCTGGCGAGAGGGGAAGAGTTTCAAGGATGGAGATAAAACTGCGGCCAACAATCGTTCCTTAATGATCGCAAAACCTGGCGAGTCTAAGGATGATATGGACCAGCGTGCCAAGGACTTTATACAGAAGTTCCTGATGCTTCCCTTCACCCAGGATCACAACATTGCTCAGGAAGAAAGTCCTCCTCGACTGCAGCCGAAGCTAGAAATTGTGGTCATTGTGGTCTCTCATGGCTTATTCCTTCTACGGCTATATTACCAGCTCACTAAGCATCTTGCCATCAGTCTGGCACCATCGCCATCTTGGAGCAATACAGGTTGCACGACAATCAAGATTGCTGCCAATGGCGCCACTGTGACAGATGTAAATTCTGTTGAACATCTACAAGGACTAAAGCGGACCCGAGGTGGAGTGGGTAGTTCACAATACGACACTAAACAACAGAAGGTCTCTGATTTCTTCAGAACAAAACGACGGGATTCAGGGAATGTACAAGAAGAAAAAACTTTAGGCGTACTTAGGAGAAGTGTGCGAGAAATTCCCATTGAGCCTCAAGTAGACACATGTCTGCAGGATGGTTCGGCAGAAGATGACGATCTTGAAGCGCAGATCAGAGCAATTGATGCCGCATGTGATCGTTGATGCCCGATCTGGATGTCCCATTCACAAACAACTAAACGGACAACAATTCAACCCAACCTTGGAAAACGCAACCGGTCGATGCAAAATTGGAGTGACGATCACTGATCGGCGGATTCTGCTGGGTATGGATCAACCTGAGAAATATTGCCAGAAATGCGCCAATCATGCAGTCGCAGATGTTAAGTAGACTCGGGACATCATCGCTTAAAATCACGATGTTCACGAATAATGTCGAGCTATGCTAGAAATACCTTGCAAATAAAGACTGCGAAAATCTCTAAGGGACAATGATGCTATCTTGTCATCAACCATTAGGCACGTCGTCAGGCCCACCTCTTTCACCACAGACCGAGGCTTTCTGGAAGTTGCCGTTCGCACCTTACGCTCTGACATATCCAAGAACCTTCTTCAATCGTCATAGACTGCCTCAGCACGATGTGAATGTCGTGTAAGCTCCATAGAGTGGTACGACTTAGCGGGGAAGAAATGACAGAATCTTCTCGTAAGCAAGAAAAAAAGACAAGCCCGACCCAGTAAAAAGCGTCGACTGACCTAGGCCACTGACAGTTGTGGCTTCTTGCACAGCCATTATCCGCTATCGCATGGCAGAGATGAAGGCGATATTTACAAAAGAATATCGATGTTGTAGCATCTGTGATGCTTACGGTATGGTATCAAATGGTGTATCCTGTCCTTTGCGACGGACAGTCTCTTTTCCTCCTGCATTGAGCTCTGTTTGCAGTATCTGCAGCACAATCATTAGCTTTTGTGAAAAAAGGCGGAAGTGGTGGTGCCAACCAGGCCTCCAAGAGAACGCCTAAGCTTCAATGTGAGAGCTTAGTCGTCTCACCATTTGTGCGATTCGCACTTTCTGCAACCAACTGATTCAACCCGATGTGATTTAAATCTGGTGACGCAACTGCTCGTTCCGCGGAGCCTACAAGTCCAGATCTGTCCGACGCGGATGCGCCGGCGAACTTGTACTCAGCCTTCAAATTTAGATAGCATACTGTCTTGCGCAAATCTTCGACTTGAGCCCGCATCCCTGCGACATATGAAGCGACTATCGGGTTATAGAGATGTCGTCTGAGCCCGATTGCAGATCTGAAGGAGGAGAGAGAGACCTCGATGGATGAGGGAGGGCTGTTGGCATTTGGTGGGTGGGCGTCAGCTGTCTGATGGACAATTTCGTTTGAGGATGTGCTCAGCCAAGACCGAGGATCTGAGCCAGTTCTGTGGAAATCAACCTGGCAGAAAACACTTTTGGCTTGCCTCCTCTCCTCCCAACCGGCTCTCCTCCCTGCTGCTTCTAGTCCTCGCCCGAGCTACTTAATTCTTGCTATTTGCTTCCATACTCACTCGCCATCAAGTCTATCGCCTCCGACTTTAGACCCCTCTTTCACGTTCAGAGGCTCATACAAAACATTGGATACATCTCGAGCCCTGCTGCATCGCACAAAAGAGAATCGCAAAATGCTCACTACCCCTTCGCAATCTTCAAATTTACCATCCTCATCCAATTCATCCCCATCACCACGCACACGCACACGCTCAGACTCAACCGCCCCTACATCGATAGAGTCGATTGACCTTTCCTTCATCATTGGCATTCGCACCTTACAGCAGCTCAAATGTTCATGCAGACGACAATTTGCTCGCGATCCCAGACGTGCCACTTTCGTCTTTGCGACACTCAAGGACGCATTTGAGGAGCACAAGGATCTGCCGATGGATCGTATCCCCGATATCTATCGTCCTTTCTTCACAGACTTGCGACGCATTCATTGAACATGACATATCGAAAGCACGATCCAATACGACACCCTTATGCACCGTGGTTTCTTGGCACGTCACTGGTCTGACTGCCTTTATCAACCACTTGTGAAATTCATTTGCATTACTACATTGTACACACACACAGACAAACACACGCTAAAATGCACATATACATGACTACACACGAATGGCGACTGCGAAAGGAGATCTTTGTCGCTGGCGATGAACCTCTTTAGAATTCTTTTTATAACGATGATGATTGTTTGGGGCACACGCATAGGCGAAATCTGTATATTTCCTGTTTTTGTAGCCTTTGAGGCACTGCTTGATAGGTACTGTAGGTAGAAAGTATCGACGTACAATCACTTCTCCTTATAGAATTCGCCTTGCCGTGCCAATCCTGTCACAACCTGTCCAACGACTTGTTTGCCTTGCAGATCAAGTGATTGAGAAACAAACGTGACACGATGCAGCATTCTATGCATTGACATGTGAGTCGAATAAATTAGATTACGTTACGCACGCACTGTCGCTATAATATACCCCGTCCAAGAGAATCACTCAATCGATCAACGTCAGCCATTACTTGAGCTAAAATACACACTGTCGCGGTTCAGTGTCCCCTGGACTCTTTGACTCTATCATATACTTGTTTCATTCTTATAGTCATCTATCGAACCAATCAACAGTCTTTGTCCACCAATGAACGACAAGGCACCGCCATCCGTCTCTCGTGTCGTTGTATAGTCAGGAGAAATGGACTATGCTTTCGTCACGACGTACTTCTTGCCACTCTTCTTCAACGTGTACTCGGATCCATACTTTTGCTGGGCGAGCAAGTTGTTCTTGGTAGCCGATGTAGGTAGAGTCGAGACGCGCAGGATCGGTGACGCTACGGGTGATGGATTGACGCTCGACCGTGCGCTCTTGAGCGCGCATACTTGAGCAAAGCTTGGGCGCGCAGTCTCCACCAGACTGAATTCTTCATCGCCAGTAGTCGCAGAAGTTGATTCATTGCTTGAGTCTACCACGCTGATGCGCGTCTGTGTGCCAAGGTCTAGTAGTGGGTTGGCCTCGTGTTGCTCCACAATGTACCAGTCTGCGTCACTTTGAGTCCTGTTGTGCACTGGTCGAGAGACTGACATTGTAAATTGGATGAAAGAGAGCGGAAGGTTCGCGCGGTAGTGGTGAGTTCTGTAATGAGCACTTGTATGCTGACGAGTGATGGGGAAGAGTCGAGTAGCTAGAGGAGAGCTTGTTGTGGTTCCGGGTGAACCGAAGAGACGGGAGATGTTAGATATGCGCGGAGGGATGAGCAGGTGGAGGGAGCGCAGCCCTGGAGGTGCTAGCATGAGTTGGAGCGCTTGCCGCAGAGATTGTGGCACTCCTGCAATTGGGGCTCATGAGCAGGGAGACGAGACGAGATTTGAAAGCGCGCTCCTCACCTGACGCGCACGCAGTAAATTGACCTCTCAAGCGCGGGAGTGATCTGATGACTGATTTGTGGTGGGAAACCTGGCTCCCGGGAACTTAGCCGAGCTCCTGCCCAGGTGACTCCTGCCACCTGACACGGATGACTGATTGATGGATTGAAATACATTGACGGATCGCCTCAATCCTTTGGTGCGTCTTCTCAGTACGGCAGCTGGTAGCTAGCAAACAACCTTGGAAGCTCAAGATCGAGCCAAACATTGCACAAGCCGGCCAAAAAATCCATGATTTGTGATAGGGTACTGTGACAAACAAGAACATTTATTAGTGATAGGAAATGTCGAGCATCGCCGGTCTCAGACCCGATCTGGATCATCTCGGTATGCCTCGCCTCCATTGGAGGTACCCATGCTCTGCAACCTGATGTTTCTTTCCTTTCGGCCTGTGTAGCCCTTCCTTCGACTACCAAACTTGGGAATCTGTCGGTGGCTCTTGTTCCACCACATGACGAAGGCGGCGGTACCTACAAATGCTATAAGGGCCAGCGGTAGTCCTATGGAGAGTCCCAATATCTCACTCTTTGAGGTAGGTGCTACAGGTGTGACTGGCCCTTTGCTGAGCAACTCTACTATCGGACCTGCTGACGGATCCACAGTACCATTGGCACAGTTGTAGGGCAAGAGCTGCAATTGTGCATATTGCGATGACTGGCTGTTTAGCCATTCACTCTTCACGGTGTAATTCCAAAATCCGAGACTATTTGGCCATCTTGCGGAATCAACTTGTTGGCCATTTTCATTGCCATAATAGGTCAAGGCAACGTAAACGTCTGCACATCCAGGAGCAAAGTCCGGATTCCAGGTCACCGAATATTGCTTGCCCTTGATTTGCTGGGTACCATTATGGGGAAAGCAAAATGGTCCTGTAGCATTGATATACCCTGATTGACAGTACAAAGAAGACGGCAGACCAGTCGGCCTGCCAGCTTCGGTCTCTGTGGTGGACGTCGTTGTGTAAGTTGTCGTGATTATAGCGGAGAGGCTAGGGACATACGTAGGCTCGACAACGATGGCTTCATTATCGGCCAAAGCCTTTGTAGTGGTGGGGGTGGGTGAGGAGCTGCTGAAGCCTGACGCACTGCCTGTGATTGTGCCACTTGTAGTCTGAGCCATGACCAATTGTGCGGTGCTGATGAGAACAGTTGCAAGAGATAGAGTGAGCATTCTAGCTGAAACGTCGAAAAGTGAGCAGCAGTAGGGATATGTGCCGCCGTACTTCGTGTGATACAAAGACGAGATTCGAACTAGGTGAGCAACCAGCCCAAGGATTTACAGAAAATCCGATGATTATCGTTAGTCGATTCGTATCTGTGCTTTTGTTGTGATGGATGAATGTATGGTCATGCGACTTGCGGATGCAGGTGGTGAATTGTTTCGAGGAATCTTCCAAGTCTCGAGATGATTTTCGGCTTGAGCTCCCCTCCACAAGCGAGGAGTACGAGAAGACCGTTCGGCATGGGCAGCCGAACTTCGAAGGCTCCCGAAGGTCTTCCTTGGCCTCGACCTCACATGTGAGTGGAGAACGCTCCCCCACGTCCACGAAGCCGGCTCATCCCATGGATGGCCAGTACTTGCTTGTCAACCGACTCCCTTCTCGAACGGCTTAGCTATACCTAGACTTTTGACCTCTATCGGGGTTTTGAGTTTGAGAAATAATCGACGCCAAATCAAACGGACCACGGAGTTTGGGGATTCAGATATCTTGAACCTGTGTAGCCTGAGACACGAATTGGTGAAATGTCAGGTTTACTTGGTGGTGCTGATTGCGGTCCATCCAACGCTCTCAAGAACTTCTCGAAGCATGTTGACAGCGACAAATCCTTGCAAAGGGATCGCATGCGAAATGGCCGCCAGAATCCGGGAGCGTTTAGGGAACAACGAGAAATGCGTGGCGAGGATAAAGCAATGATGCAGGAATTTTTGAATCAAAGCAGACAACAGGAACCACATTTTGCCCAACAGCAGCCGAGACACCAGCAGCAGCAACACAACAACTGGAATGCGGACTTTGCCAATTTCAATGTTCCAGCTCAAGACAAGATCAGAATGGAACAAGCTTTTCGTAATGCACCTCAACAAAATCAATTGGACCCTGCATGGCGTAGTGAGTTCTTCAATCAGCAACATATTCCACCTGAAATGCAAGCTGCAGCCACTTCTTCCTTCATGGATGCCTCTATGACTAGCCAGTATAATGGTCTCGGCATGGGCATGGGCATGGGAATGGGCTACGGGGGCATGAACAGTATGAACTATGGATCTCTAGGTATGTATAATAGTGGCCTACAACAAGGAGCGCCAGTGCAACAAGCCAAGGGCAAAGAACGTCTGGTCGAGCTTAGCTCTGAGAATTGGGAAGAACAGTTCAAAGCCTTGGATGTGCAAGAAAGTACGGAGACAGAACAATTGCCTGCATTTGAGCAAGAACAAGAGGAGGATTTTCGCGACTTCGAAAGCATATGGAAAGACATGCAAGAAGAAAATCCAGCCTTGGCAGAGGAATGGGCCAACGAGTTTCAATCACCACTTGACGACCAAGGTCGGCCGAACCTGGGAGAATACCTGTTCGAGCCTGAGAATCCATATTTGACCCATGCAAACCCATACGAGGAAGGCCAACGACTTTTGGCTAATGGGCAGAGTCTTTCTGAAGCTGCTCTGTGCTTCGAGGCTGTATGTCAGCGCGAAGGGGAAGACTTACAGAAGGGTTGGAGTGCTCTAGGACTATGCCAAGCTCAGAATGAGAAGGAGGAGGCTGCAATCAAGGCGCTTGAGAACGCTGTTCGTCTCGATCCAAAAGACCTACAAGCCCTTATGGGACTTGCAGTCTCCTACACCAATGATGGATACGATACCGCTGCTTATCTTTCCCTCGAACGCTGGTTGGAAGCAAAATATCCGAACTTAGTCAGTGGGATTGAGGTCAACAATACCAATCGCAAAGAAGTTCACGAAAAGGTAACTGCACAATTCATCAAAGCAGCTCAGCTCTCTCCAGATGGAGCAGAAATGGATGCAGACGTACAAGTCGGTTTAGGTGTGCTCTTCTACGGTGATGAAGAGTACGAGAAAGCTGTAGATTGTTTTACCGCAGCCTTACGAATCCGTCCGGACGATGCACTACTCTGGAACCGTCTAGGTGCTACACTTGCCAACTCTGGCAAAAGCGAGGATGCCATCGAGGCCTACACTCGTGCACTGGAAATTGCTCCGACCTTTGTCAGGTGCAGATACAATCTGGGGGTGTCGTGTATCAATATCGGATGCTACGAAGAGGCAGCACAGCATCTTCTGTCTGGATTAGCCATGCACCAGCTTCAGGGCGATGCCGGCGGCGGTGTCAACCTGTCAACAAACTTGTGGGAGACTCTAAGACGAGTTTTCTTGGTGGGCATGAATCGACCTGATCTGAGCAAGCTCGCCGTCAGTGGTGCTGATGTACAACAATTTAGAGGTGAATTTGAGTTTTGAGCATAGCATAGCACATCTGCATTCTGATACCTATTCCAATACCAATTTTCATCTATGCATGAGTACATGTCGTTGCTCTCAAAATATCGCATCGTAAGGTTCCACAAATCATGACTGACTTGTCCTTTCTTACCCGCACTAGCGAACGAATTCAATGGTGTTCGGCTAAGGAAGTGCCCATCATGAGCTATAGACTCCAGCTGTGTCACTACAGGCTAGGGGAAAGACGACTAGATATCCAGTCATACATCCTTGCTTGGCACTCATGAGCGAATTTCTGTCGCCGTGATATTTCAAATCACCTCACCAAGTCGTTAAAAAACAAAATCGTCGCTTCCTCATGAAGATCAAAGGATGTACGGCTGTGATCTCAGGAGCATCGCGTGGAATCGGTCTTGGTATCGCTCAAGCATTCGCTAGAAAGGGAGCAAATACCATCTTGTTGGGCAGGAATAAGGACACACTCCTGAAAGCACAGGCAGCACTCTCCACGGATATAACTGGTCAGCATCATAGAATATATGCCATGGACGTCTCCAATGCGGGAGAATGGGAAGAGCTTTTCAAAGCCACATGGTCTCCGCAGTTCTTAGTGAATGTAGCCGGTATAGTCCTGGATTGAGCTTTCGCAGCGAGGAGCTGACGGTCAAGGGATAACGCAGTATAGTCTACTACCACGCACGCCCATCACAACTATTGATGATATTCTGGCCACAAACTTGGCTGGTGCCATGTATGGTTCTCGAGAAGCGAGTAAGCTCATGCTACGTTCGCGTCAAGGAGGCTGCATCATTAACATCTCTTCTGCTTTGGCTCATCGAGGCGGCGCGGGGTCTTCAATATATGCCGCTAGCAAGGCAGGTCTAAATGGGTTCACAAAAGCAATCGCAGAAGAGCTCGGACCTCGAGGTATACGATGTAATGCAATTTGTCCCGGGTACATTGATACGGACATGGTCTCAGGTAAGTTGTGTAGGATGCGTAGAGCTTTGTTCACGGTTCAGGCATGTCAGACAACTTGAAGAAGGCTACACTCTTCAAGATGGGAGCACGAAGATTTGGCACAGTAGATGAGGTCGCTAAAGCGGCGATTTTCTTGGCTGAGAATGAATATATGAATGGTTCAATTGTGACGATAGATGGTGGTCTGACTTATGAATAGTCTCAGTCGCAAGGCAACGTATAGGATTGAGCAAACACTCTGGAATAATCTCACAAACGGTATTGTAGCTATAGGTAGTTGTCACAACGTAGCATGTGCATGTGTTGTGTGTAACAGTGCTCAGGCATAGGTGCAAACAACATTTCAGCAGAACTCAGAAGCATGTACCGCGTACGCATTGCATGCCCCTACTTGTATCAATAGTTGAATTTCCACCATGTCAGTGCATTTGATCAGCCTGGACTGATCGCTTAGGCAAATTAAGCTCACAATCTACCCGCAATCTTCCCGCCTGCTGAGATGGATGAATCGGAATTGACATGGAAGCAGCTGCAGCAGCAGCAGCTCACAGCGCATCACTCGAAGGTGGATGCTCGGGTGTAATCCGTCTCATTTGTCAGGTTGAGAGCTTCGAAGACAACAACCTCATGATGGTCTGAGACATGCAACATGAGCGTCTTTCGCATTCCAATACGAAACAATGCCCTCACCAAAAATCGCCGGTCTGCCGGGGCAGATCATGAAGGGGCAGACGCGAAAGACGTAGATGGGGACGAAAACGTGGAGCATGAGCAAGTAGAAGAACAAGAAGATGGAGCATCAAATGAAGAGGACGAGGTAGAACCTCCTACACATCACATCAACCACGGCGCGGGAAAGCATAGATCGCTTCGTTATCAACACATTGAAGTACTGGTCACATTAGTTCACAAATGTATTCTAGATCAGGACTGGCCACGAGCTGAACGGGCGTATAGTCTCTTGCTGAGATGTAAGGGAATCGATGTCCGTCTCTGCCACGACTTGGGACTCACCATACTGAATCACGTCGACCCTACAGGAAAACGATCGACTGAGTTCTTGTCCCGTCTGATCGTGGCCTTCCCGCCCATCAAAGCACGGCAGGGCAAGAGGTCGTTCGATCGAGCCGAAGTGTTTGTCAAGTTGTTGACGCAATTGAGGATTCAACATAAACAGTTTCGCATTGCAATGCAAGAATTGGATGCTTGGTTGCTCGTTCCGCCTTACAAAGATGATCTTGAGCTATGGCAGTACCTAGTTGTGGTCTGTGATGCGCTAGAACAAGAGCAGATGAGTGATGATCCGGATGCAATGGAGCTGGAGCGTCTTTCTATCAAGAGGAAGAAGGCTCAAGCGAGGATGAAAGGGGAGGAACTGATGGATGTAGAGGATGGATAAGCATTTATGAAAGGTCGTTCAGGGCAGCGTTGCGTGATCTTAGACAGGATGTACGGCCGGAAGCTAGACAACTGGCTTTTCTCGACACAACCTTCTTGCATAGAGTTTGTGTGATGTGAGCTTTGACAGAGTATGCATTTTCAGATAGGTAGATTGGCGATGTACATGCAGGTGAAGTAGGGATAGTCTATGACTTTTGAGCGTCGAATTCTTTCACACGTCTCTTGAAGCTAAAGTAGTCAGATCGGCTCCTGCCAGATCATACAGGACAACACTCACTCCTCATATTGGCATTTCTCGTAGCTGTGTCGTTCGTCTTCGCATTTGTATGGTAGGGAAAATGTTGCTGAGCGACACTACGTGGATTAGTCTCCGAGCATCACATCAGTTGTTGACCAGTCCGCAGCAGCAGACTCGGTAAGAACTCACCTTGTTCAATGGTATGAGGAGATGAGCGCAGTTATCACGGTAACCGAGTGGTAGTTTTGCTTCTGCCATGGCCTCTTGCGACGGCATTTCGGAGCTGCTGCCAAAGATCGACTCCAACATCGTTTTATTGTCTTTATGTACGGAGACTCCTCGACGCACTTCAATAGGAAATATTGTTCAGCGCTGCTACCAGAGTTGTCTTTATTGGAGCTGATCTGGTGTACTTGGCGTCGATATCGGGCATAAATTAAATTAGATTTGTGGGCGTTGCGACAAGACATTTGTCGCCAGCGATAATTGTGTCATAGATAAAATTGAAAACGGCGCTTTGTGCACCTTACTGGCACACTTGCAAGCATGCCGCCGAAGAAAGGGAAGAAAAAGCAGGTCGATGACGACTGGGAGGCGGAACTTGGCGAATCTCTCGACAAGCCAGTAGCTCCACTCGAAGATGAATTACCTGTCGATACGAATGGTGCCGCAGATGAAGATGACGGTGGTCTCATGAGCCAGCTTGGCAAGGGCAAGAAGGTGAGTTGCTGAGTAAATGAGGTATCAGTGCTGATGTTCAAGGGCAAGAAGGACAAAAAGAAAGGCAAGAAGCAGGCTGACGATGACTGGGAAGCGGAGCTTGGCGAGGATCTTACAAAACCGGCGGAATCTGGGGACGAAGAGGATTCTGCTCCTGTTTCGAAAGATCCAATCGAGGTGAACGAAATCGGCGAGGATGACTTTAATCCTCCGAAAAAGAACAAGAAGGGTGCTGCGAAATCAAAGCCTCAATCGCCTGCTCCAGAGCCTGAAAGTGAGCCCGAGAATGTCCCTGAGGTGAGAGTCAAGACCAAAGCCGAAAAAGAACGTGAGAAGAAAGAAAGGGAAAAGGCAAAGAAGAAAGCTCAAGCGGAGAAGAAGAAAGCTACAAAAGGCCCTACTGACACGAATGTCGAGACGGAGAGCAAATCAGAAGATCCTACGCGCGAGCCGGAACATGAGCCTGAAGTCTCTTCTGCAGCTGCCAAGGGTGCAAAAGGTGCTAAGAAACCAAACGCAAAGGTCCTTGCTTTGCAAAAAGCCATGGCCGCTCGTCAAGAGGAAGAGGCACGAATCCGCAAACTTGAGGAGGAAGAACGAGCGAGGATAGCCGCCGAGGAGGCTGCGATCGAAGAAGAAGAGCGTAAAAAGGAGGAAGCCAAGCAGCGAAAGAAGGAAAGGGAGAAGGCCAAGATAGCTGAACAGAAAGCTTCGGGTACATTTATGACGAAAAAGCAGAAGGAGGCAGCTGCACTTGCAGAGAGACGGAAGGAACAGATGTTGGCTGCTGGAATGACCGTTGAGGGTCTGAGTGGCGCTCCAAAGGCAAAAAGACCTGTTTATGACAACAAGAAAAAGAAGAATCAAAAGCAAATCATCGGTGGTTCTGGTGCCAACAGCCCGATGTCCGGATCTATGATCTCGGAGACTCCAGTCGAGGTGCCAACGGCAGAACTTGAAAAACTAAGTGTGAAGGAGGATGCGAAGCCGGCACAGGCACCGGAGGTGAAGGAGGAAGAAGCAGAAGCCGAGGATGATGACGCTCTCGAGAGTTGGGAAGCAGCCTTGGACTCGGACGGAGAGGTCAAGGACTCTTGGGATGCAGACTCCGATACCGAGAAGGAGACTGTGGAGCAGTCAGAGACGACCATCAGAGCAGAAAAGGAGATCGAGGCGCCGAAGACCCTTGCGAATCAGAGCAGCACCAAGACAGCTACGAAAGCAGAAAGCAAGACCGAGGCAAAGGACGACTCCGATGAGGATGAGTCGTCTTCCGACGGGGATGCGTCAGGTTCTGACTCTGACAGCGAGTCCGACTCGTCCGAGGATGAGAAAACTACTGTAGCCAAGCAAGTTGCTGCCAAGAAGAGGCAGGAAGCCTTGATTGCGAAGACAAAACGTATAGCGGATGCCAAGGCAGCTAGAAGTAAGGACGATTTACGCTCACCGATTTGTTGTATCATGGGACACGTCGACACAGGAAAAACCTCGCTGCTCGACAAAGTGCGACAAACAAACGTTCAAGGTGGGGAAGCAGGAGGTATCACGCAACAGATTGGTGCAACATACTTTCCCATGGAGAACATCATTAAGAAGACGAGTGTACTGGAAGCTGCTAAGGACTTTGAGTATAAATTGCCTGGATTGTTAGTTATCGACACCCCAGGCCACGAATCCTTCAGTAATTTGCGATCTCGTGGAAGCTCTTTGTGTAACATTGCCATCTTGGTCATCGATATAATGCACGGTCTGGAACCACAGACCATCGAGTCAATAAAGATGCTTAGAGACAAGAAAACACCGTTCATCGTGGCGCTGAACAAGATCGATCGTCTTTATGCCTGGCAGTCGATCAAGGACAACGGATTCCGAGAGTCGTTTGCAAAGCAGAAGAAGGCAGTGAAGAATGAATTTGAAGATCGGTTGGCCAAAACTAAACTCGCTCTTGCCGAGCAAGGTCTTAATTCTGAGCTATACTACGAAAACAAAAATCTTGGAAAGAATGTGTCTCTTGTGCCGACTTCAGCATTCACGGGTGAGGGCATCCCAGATCTGCTTCAACTCTTAGTGACACTATCTCAACAACGAATGACGGAAAAGCTCATGTACGTCTCTGAACTGGAATGTACAGTGTTGGAAGTCAAGGTCATTGAGGGTCTTGGTACAACGATCGATGTTGTTGTGGTGAATGGTGTTTTACGCGAAGGCGATCGCATCGTCGTCTCTGGGTTGAACGGACCCATCGTGACGACAATTCGTGCAATTTTGACTCCACAACCACTGAAGGAACTGCGTATCAAGGGTTCCTATGTTCACCACAAGGAAGTGAAGGCAGCCCTAGGGGTCAAAATCGCTGCCAATGACCTAGAAAAGGCCATCGCTGGTTCTCGAATGTTACGAGTTGAGCCAGGCGATGACGAGGAAGAGCTCAAAGAGGAGGTCATGGAAGATCTCCAGGATCTTCTAGAATCTATCGATCGCAGTGGAGTGGGAGTCTATGTTCAAGCCTCTACACTTGGTGCTCTCGAAGCACTTCTAGAGTTCCTGAAGACAAGTAAGATTCCTGTATCTGGCATCAACATTGGACCTGTGTTCAAGCGAGATGTTATGCGCTGTGCCACCATGCTCGAGAAGGCAAAGGAGTACGCTGTCATGCTCTGTTTCGACGTCGAAGTGGACAAGGACGCCCAAATGCTTGCCGAACAGTCTGGCGTGACGATCTTCTCTGCTGACATCATCTACCATCTATTTGACTCGTTCACCGCTCACCGAGCAAAGGCGCTTGAACAGAAACGGACTGAGGGTGCCGCTACTGCAGTGTTCCCGTGCGTGTTGAAAACGATTGCCGTCTTCAACAAGAAGGACCCAATCGTCCTGGGAGTCGATGTCATTGAGGGTTCGCTCCGCCCAGGAACGCCAATTTGCGCAGTAAAGCTCAACGCAGCGACCAACACACGAGAGATCATGGAAATCGGCAGGGTCTCCTCGATGGAGAAGGAGCACAAGGCGGTGGACATTGCAAAGAAAGGCACGTCGGGCGCCGGGATCGCGGTCAAGCTCGAGATGGGTGGTCAGCCGTTGTTTGGTCGTCATGTGGATCAGACGGATATGCTCTACTCCCTCATCACGCGAAAGTCCATCGACGTGCTCAAGAGCGAGGCCTTCCGTGAGTCTGTGACGAAAGAGGAATGGGCATTGATTGTGAAGCTCAAAAAGACGTTTGGCATTTGAGCGATGTCCTTGGCCTGTCAAGACCTGAGGTCGAGGTCAAGGCAGATTAGTGTTCACGTCCAGTCCGAGTCAAGATGTGGCAAGAACGCGTCAACTCACGGGCAGGTGATTCTGTACATGCTCGGACAAGGAGACAGTGCCCTGTCTTGGACATTGCACTGTGATGGACGGTGGACACTTTCGATGGAGTGGTTGGGAAGACCGTATGGATCGGCAAGGTGTGAAGAGGTCACCTGCAGCCACATCGAACCACGATCATGCCAACGCTACAGCTAGGCCTGCATCATAGTGAAGCAGACAATGAATGACAATGGTGGATAGACAGGCATGATTGGTTGTTGAAGAGCGAAGCGTGCATCCGTAGATATGTAGCACAGCATGATGAATAAATCGCGTCAACTTGCACTTAGAGGGAAATCCCATCAACGGAAGCGCAGTCGTGTTGGCCATGGGTGCAGGGTATGATCGATCGCGCGACTGAAGCAGTGCAGGCGGTCGGTGGACTCGAAGAAGGGCTTTTGTGGAGTAGTCATGTCAATCAGCTCCCAATTGACTCGTGATGTGGACGATCCCTCGCAATCGGTCGGTCGGTCGGTCGGTCGGTCGGTGAATCGGTCAATCGGTCAATCCTACCTACTAGCGGTAACGGTAGCGGTAGCGGTTGCGAACAAGTGGGGGAAGGAGGAGAGTCAGCCTGTCAAAACAAGAAATCTTGCTCCAGTAAGAGTGGAGTGGAGTTGAATGCGTGAATGATCGGATCTTATTCAGTCCCGAGAGTCCGCGTGTGCAAGAGTCGGCGGATCCACTGGATTTGATCTTGGGGGCGGAAAGTGGACGGACGCTGGGAGGATTTCAAAGCGTCCGCGGCCGATCCACGTTCCGATCTCACGGACAAAGCACGCACGCACGCACGCACGCATGCACTTTGCCTCCTACAGTAACAAAAGCCAACCGCGGCGGGATCACCAATGGCTCGCGAGCATGTGTGCATATGCATGGCAGGGAGGGACCGAGCAGACGGTCGAGTCACAAGCCCAAGGTCGAGTTGAACTGTGGTGGCAATCCACAGCAGGTGCACTCAACAAATGAAGAATGAAGAATGAAGATTAAAATTGACGAGTCCATGCATGCAGAGAAGAGAGAAAGGAACGGAAACACGAGAATGTCGGGAGGAATGGATAATCACATGAGAAAAAGGCAGGAGATGCAGGAGAGGGAACATCATTGGCTGCCACAGTTTGATCTTGAGATCAGAGGAGAGGGAAGACTTGGAACGATTTGATGGAATTTGGGGAGGAAAGAGGGAAGGCAAGGGAAGGGAAGGGAAGGGTCGGAGGTCAGATTCATTCCTCACGCCCGCGGGAATGGGAAATCGAACAAAAACGTCGGCTCCTCCAGTTTGTTTGTGGCTGAAGTGTGGATGCCTGCCATCGGAGGGCGGAGAGCGCAAGAGTGAAGTGAAGTGAGTGAGTGAGTGAGTGGGTGAGTGAGGGAAGAGGAAGAAGAAGAAGAGACTGAGCATTGATTGATCGGTAATCCTGTAAACTTCTGTACCGACACTCACACACCCACTCATCAGTCATCCATCATCACACTCAAACAGTCTCCTCCCCTGCACTGACTTATATACAGCTGTCAACACCCACTTTTCCTCCTCTCTACAATTCCATCCATCCATCAGTCTACCATCCACCAGAGACCAGACACACCCAGCACCAACAGCTTCAGCTGCTACAACAATTCTACACAATACCTGGTGTGCCCCACTCAAAACAAAACAAAAAAAAATTCCCGATCTAGACGAGTCTGCACCTACACTCGGACACATTGAACAAAACTTATCCGAAACTTGCCTCTTGTCAAGAGCACACGACACACTTTTCATGGAGCACTTCTCCTTCTGCTCCACCGCGGCGACTAGAGGTCCTTCGTCCCCACAGCAATTTATCTGCCCGGTGCTGCAGGCGACGCTCAGTTTCACCCTCCGCATGAGTCAAGCCCTCACCAAGCTATCCACCATCGAGCCCTCATCAGAGACATCAAAGAGGTACTTGGGCAACCTCTACACGTTCGTCATCGCCATCTACATACTATGGGCGACCGTGAAGCAAGACAGCATCACCCTGGCGCAGCTTGCCCAGGGTACCGCCCTGGCGCTGTTCACCCCACTTGCACTCTACTCTCTCGCCCTGGCCTGTGTCGGCGGCTCTGGTACAACTGCAGCGCAACCGACAGAGGTGTCCAAGGAGGTCATCAGGCCCAGGCCGAGACGCCCGCGGACCAGCAGCAAGGATTCATTGAGGCGCTCCAACTCTTTGCCGAAAGCGAAGGCTCTCCATGAGGAAAGTCCGTCGGCCCAGCCAGTACGACGTGTGTCTACCATGAGCAAGGTCCAGAAAGCTGTCCAGCATGCTGTCTGCCCCCTACATCCAGGGCCGTTGGCCTTTCAGAAGCGCGCCCAATCTTTTCCACCCTCACCGACACCACGAACTGCTGAACACCCGGATGCACATGCGACACCACAGACAATCGCCAACAGACGACTCTCCTTTGAGGTCTCTCTGCTGAGGGGTCCCAGAACAGCGTCTCCCAGTCCCACGATCGCCTCTTCGCAGAGATCCGTTGCGCCTGCAAAGCTCGATTCGAATTGTACCGCCACAACTCGATCAGTCTCGAGCAGCAGCAGCAACCTGGGCAGTTATGGTACGACAACGACAACGACCTTTCGTCCTCCCAAGTTTCTCAGGTTCCGAAAGGTCTTTCGAGTGAAGAAGGATCGTTGTCTAGAGTAATGCCTGGCGGGTCTACACGGAAGTTTGTGACTCTGCTGATATGATGATGATTTATGTATACATGCAATTTCTCTCCCCTTGCCCTCAAGCCTTGGCTCAGGCAAAAATCTTTCTTTGTTGTGTCTGTCCATCACCATCATCATCATCATCCTGACACCTTCGGGAGCACTAGTAGCTTAGTAACGCATCATGTTTTGACACGAAAGCACAGGGCGCGCGCTGCAGCTGAAAACGAGGCTCCACCGCCAGGGATCAGTCCACGGTACCCGTGAGCCCTAGCCACAGCCTCCCGATCATCGTAGCCGCGCCTCGAACCGGATTCACCGTCGGATGATGGATGTGCACTTTAACGCATTTCATCCAGATGCTCAGATGCTTCTGTACAGTCAGTCATGATGTTGTCGGAATAGACAGTCTTGTTATATCATCGCTCATCCACCGCGTCACTTCTTCATCATGTCTCCGGGTGATCTGGGACCTCCGATGGCTTCCTTGCAATTGGACGCCCACAGGGCGGAGACGATGTTGGACGATGGCAGTAACCCTTTGCAGGATTCGAAACGAAGGCATTACCTCAAGAAGCTATTGCTCACCCGAATCATTGACGAAGAGATTGCGAGCCTCAACGAAACGAAACCGTTGGAGCACTTTGGCTCGCCATTCAGGCAGACATCCAACACGGTCATCGATGGTACCAACACAAGTCTCCCAATCCTGCGATTCGTCTTTCTCCGATTCGTCTGCACCTTTCCCTTCTTGCTAAAGACAGATCAGGAAATCTTCTGGCGAGACAAGGTTCAAGTCTTTTTCCAGGCCTTTGCAAGCAAGCGCATCTCTTCGTCCGAGGACCGTGCAGAGTCATCCAAGAGAGCAAAGTTGGCGGCCAGGATCAAATCCATGCTCGTCTTGTTGATGAACTCTGGTCTGCATGCTGGCGAGGAAGACTCCATCACTGTGGATGAGGCCGAGAGACGCAGTGCCGAGAGTGTCAAAAACCTGGATATCAATGTCACCGAGGGCCATTTCATCAATGGGTTCGATGTCAACGTTGCAGGAGTGCGTACAATGCAGAAATCGCACAAGATGAGGCGACGCGAGCATCACTCTGAGTTTCTCGTCAGGACGAAGCGCACGGGCATGGACGAAATTGATGTCGCACGACGGTACGGCGCGTTCAAAAAGTTACACACAAATCTCAAGGAAGAATTCCCGGGCAAGCAGATACCTCGATTGCCGATGAAGAACAAGGCCCCAGCTACTGCCGCCAGCTACATCCCCTCAATCCCTACCTTTGGTTTTGGTGCTACGAGGACGTCCATGGAGGAAGACTCTGGCGAGTCTGCAGATGACGACATTGCTCCGACCAAGGCTAGTGGTGAGTCGGCCACGGAGATGTTGCGCATACCGCGCGAGAAGCAACGCCTGACCTTGCGCTCCTTCCTCAGACGGTTGTTGCAAGACCCACAAATAGCACAATCGACGTCCTTGAGACATTTCCTGCTCGATGGCCGCATCAAGCTGACCGAGGAGGAAAAGAAGGATTGTCGGAATCGGAGGGATCTCGACAACCTGAGACATGACGAACAGCTCAAGTTTCTCGAGGTCGCCCGGGAGAGGGCCAAGGAGCTAGATGCACAAATGGACATCTTCAAGCGACAACTCATCCAGGAAAATGGACTCAGCAAGATCTTTGGCGCCATCCGTGAATGTGATCGTGTAGAAGACCTGCCTGAGCAGTACATCAAAGTCATTGAATGGGGACGGATCGAAGTGGCGGCGACTCTGTACCAGCTCTTTGTGGCGGACGACAACTCTTCGGAAATGTTTGCACAAGCGAAAAAGGTTCACAGCTTATTCCCGTACAGCATGCTCAAGAACATCATCAGGTTCAGCAATCCTATGACCATGATGCGGGCCGGCATCGATCTTTTCCTGGCAACACCGTTTGGCCGTGCCTCGTTGTTTCAACGAATGTTTTCGTCCACACTGAACGAGGACATCAAGGAGATCAATGCCTCGATCGAGGCCCTGAGGTTGAAAATCGACGACAACGGGTTGTGTGACAAGATCAAAGCCTTCGTCCATGCACGCGAAGATCAGCAAGCCGTCATACGACTCTTGGCTCAGGAAGACGACGTGGACCTTCTTGTCTCGTTGATGCGTACTGAGGATGTCGATCTCGGCCCAAAACTCAATGGCCAACAGATCTCAAAGGTATTCTTGGCAAATGCTGCATGGATCGCTGCATTGGAGGGGACCGCAAAGTACAGCCTGAGGGACGCCCAGATGTATGGCTACTTTTCACAACTACTGAAGCTCTACACACGCCAGAGAGACAAGGAGCAGATGACTGAGTTGCTCTTTGACGGCGCCACTTCCAATCTGCTCAAGGACATTGTGGGAATCTTTTACGAACCTTTGGCGCGGGTCTACAAGGCCGCGAGCATTCACAACTCCATCATGGACTTTTCAAAGTTTGTCGAGGACACGATCCAGACGGTCAACAAGGCCGAGGAGCAGGACCTCAGTACGAATCCAAACGCATTGGTACAGACGTTTATCGATCTCACCGGTCGACACCAAAACAGCTTCTTCCATTTCGTGCACGAGGCGCACGTCCATGACGATGGTCTCTTTGACGGCCTCATGTCCTGGGTCGAACTGATCCTCACGTTCCTGCGGGACGGTGCAGCGAAACACCTCGACCTCGAAACCATGGTCAGGTCGTGTCCTGATTTAAACCAAGACCTCGCCATCTCGGAAATCGACGCGTGCATCAAGTGGAACGGCAAGATGAAGATTTGGCGACAAGACAGGCTGCGGAAACGAATGGCGGCGACGGATCGAGATGTACTGGCCGCCGAGGCGCCGTCGACTGCGTTGGCAACGCTCTCGGGCGCAGACTTTGGATTAGACCAGAACGACCTGGACGAACTCTTGTACGAGGAATCAGACGGCGACGACGAGGCATTAGAGGAGGAAATCGACGGCTTTGATCCGCTCGAGGCAGAGATGAGGAGGAAGAAGAAGGCGGCGAGTCGTCTCTCGAGACGGTACGGGGAGCCGGAAATGCCTGATGTGGTGGAGGTGTACAAGTTGACGGGGGCATTTAGAGACGCCGTGCGTGATGTTTTGGCGTACACGACATAGGCCTGCCTTGTTGTATAGATATTTGTTGTAGAGAGGACACTAGCTAATATGTGTACTGTCGTATACATGTCTTGTTGAAGCGACTTTTTCCTTGCATGACTGCGTGGAGCCGTCGGTGGGCCCGATCATGTCATTTTCCGATTCTTGCACGAGACTGGCGTTCTCAAAGACGTATCGCTAGCTATCGAGACGACGCCAATCTGTCTTTTGCCGACCTCTCTCGGGACGACTCTCTAGGAGAAAGACTGGTCGAGTTTGTAAAGATGTGCCGACTTGTACAAATATCCGATGTATACAGCAATACACGTGTGTCTGATTGTAATGGAATTGTCCAATCGAAATATTCCTCACAGCGACACTGATTTATGCGATGGAATATCATATTCAACCATCACTGTCTCCATCATCCCGCATCTCTCGATCCCCATCCCCATTTCCATCGCCCTCATCATCATCATCGTCGTAATCAGGTCTCGTCTCCTGCAATTGCCGAAGGAGATCCATACTTCCGCTGAAAATACCCCGTATCTCATTGATTTCCGTGGCTCCAATGTTATCCATGTGAAGGACATGATGCTCGAGCACCTCCAACCCTTCACGCGCCTTGGCCTGTCTCGTTTCCCGGAGGTCCCGCAGGAGTCGACGGACGGTGTCGGCGTCGGGAACGTCGTCGGGTGCTGCGTCGAGGAGGAGATTGGATGTTTCTACCCAGGTATACGGCAACGCGGAAAATCCTGATGGTTCACCCGTTGCGTCGACTCTTGTTTCCTCGTCGATGCGGGACTCTAGGTGTTCGATCGTTAACCAGGCCGGTGGAACGATCGTTGCGCGTTTTTGTTTTTTTAGGAGGAGAGCGAGCCAGATTGGGACTTGACTGCGTTGGGGTGGACGCATGCGCGGAATGGTGCCGCCTATGAGGTCTAGTTGATCGAGTTGTTGGCGAGGTATGATGCTGATGATTTCGTTTTCCGCAATGAAGGATAGTTCGGAAGGGAGGAATGTGGATTGGAGTTGTTTAGGTAGGGCCATGGTTGTTGCGATATGCTAGAACTGTGGTATGCAATGCTTAGATGTTTGTATGTGTCTGTAACGAGTGTAGAGATTTGTTGTAGACCCACTTGTAGCACAGATGCGCTTCGGTCTCTATATTGTCATGATCTTATTGGAGTCTGGCTGTCATGTTGCATGTTTGGTCGAGACTTGATCGCATCCTGGTCTTGTCTTTCGATACAAAGTACCGTTATGCGATGCAACAGTCTGGTCTGGAGTATATATATAAAACACTGTCTATGCGTTCGTGTGCTTCCACCACAAAATTCGAGTTCGTATCACAAGCCACAGATCCGAGATCCCGGCTCCAACTTCAAGCTCATCGGAACCAGATTCCCAGTCGCCGACTTCTATCAGGTGTCCTTACACGGAGCATGACTCGGTCGTACTCAAAGATCCTCTGCAACAGAACACAAGTCAGAATGACAGGCTGATGTTTTACTGTCTTGGCCGGTCCTAAACCGATACGCGAAAGAATACAGCTAATCGTCTTTACCAGCCGGCCATCGACACATGCAATCCACAAGGAAGCTCTGCTATGTTGTTCGACACGTTAGAAGCATTGTCACCCATCACAAGCCATCGTATGCAGAGACACAGCTGAACCGAAGCTTCTTCTTGACCGTCCTGGCTGCAACAGCGACCAAGAGAGATGCAAAGGCTTACATCGAAAAGTATCAAAAACCGTACAGCAAAGCAAAGGTCGTCAAAGTAAAGGAATCACAGTCTCTGAACGAGTTTTTCGAGGCCGAAGACGGAGCATTGATTGATGTTGAGCCTTCGTTAACCAAGGCAAGTCCCATTAGAGTTGCATTGATCACAATCCGTGATGCCCCGGACACTACCACGGAACAGTTGAGACGAATAGCAGACACGTTGGCGCAATTACACCGCCTCGGTCTTCAGCCTGTCGTCATTGTCGATTCAGGTAAGGAAGAAAGTGCCACTGGTCATTCGAAGCAGGTGGAAAGACTGGCGACGATACTACACTCTATTGATCTAGAAGCGCGTCCCATCAGCGAAGGGTTGTTTGAGCTGCGTATAGATCCCTCGGTACACAAAACGATGCACAAGAAGAGGATCGTCTCTATCTACGATACGAGGACTCTCAAGGCGCCAGTCTGTCGTCGTCAGATACCAATCATTCGCACGTTAGCAGTCGATCAGCGTGGTAGAAAGACCAACATCACCGCCGACTCGGCCATGAAGGCTCTCTGCAAAGCGTTTGGCGACAAGCCGGCTACAGTGCCGTTTCAGAAGAACTTGAATCGTTCAGCCTTGATCATTGACAAGTTGATCATCCTTGACAAGGTCGGGGGCATTCTATCACCTCAACGCAAGAAGGGCAGCCACGTCTTTATCAATTTAGACCAAGAAGCACTACAATTACAAAGAGAACTGGCGACTTTGTCATCACCAGACACTGCAGACAGGCACTTACGAAATCTGGATACGTGTCAAGTGTGTCTCGACCTCCTCGCAGACAGTGCATCAGCAGTCGTGACGACACCCGACATTGCGGGCTCCGTGCCGGGCGTGCAACATCCACTCATCTACAACCTACTCACCGACAAACCAATGTTTTCACCATCGTTGCCGGTGAGCGGGTCACGTACCCCGACCACAGTCACCACGATACTGAGAAAAGGTGTATCCGTCACTATTCATCGCAACATCTCGCTCCGTTCACCACGCATCAATTTGGAAAAATTGACAACACTCATCAACGACTCTTTCGGGCGAAAATTGGATGTAGACGCGTACTTGAGTCGCATAGGCGATTCAGTGGAATCCATCATCGTGGCGGGTGACTATGATGGGGCGGCAATCATCACCGCAGAACGACCGAGTGGTTCGGGCGCCCACACGGTCCCGTATCTCGACAAGTTTGCCGTGTTGCGCGCCAAGCAAGGCGCCGGGGGAGTCGCTGACATCCTCTTCAACGCTATGGTGCGTCAATTCCCGCAAGAATTGACGTGGCGCAGTAGAGAGGAGAATCCGGTTAATAAATGGTACTTTGAACGGGCTAGAGGAACGTTTGTGATTCCCTCCGCCTCGAGCGGCAACAATAATAATAATTTTCGTTGGAGACTGTTTTGGACGCATTCGCCGGCCACGCAGGAGCGGTTCAGGGAGTACATTGATGTCGCGAGCAAGATTCAACCGACTTGGTTGGATTGATTAATGAAGGTAAAGTATAGACTAGAATGAGAATATCTACGAGTAATTGACATTTACCGATTATATACCAACATATGCCGAATTGAGTGAGTGTGATGATACAGTCTTTTGTGTTATTCCCAATGATGTGATACCACATATACAGATACAATTTTGTGGACGTAGAAATACAATTTTGGCGATTTTCCAATTTAAAACAATTCCGGATGGTAGCCGTACAGATTCGACCGACAAACGTCTGCATCGGGACAGTTGATGAGACTCTTGCCAAAGATGATGTGCCAGGTATATTCCAACACTCGTCCCAGTTGCCAATCGGTACCGTCCGACTCTTCCAACCATTGAATCAGGTTCTGGTAAAAGTCCAGCGAGCGGAGATGAACCGCTTCACGAGTCACTGCAAACTGTGCACAGCACGTCGCTGCAATCTGTCCGAGCGGCCCGAACTCTTGCTCAAAGACTTCTGCCCAAGCCTCCTCGAAAAATGTCTCCATCTTGCCCGCGCGAACAAATCCTTGTAACGGCAGTATGCTGGGACAATTGGGTTTCCGTTGACATCGCAGATTCACGAATCCTTCTTGTTCTACAAAGGTCCAGCGAATGTCGGACAAAAGGTGCACAATAGAACGATCTGTGGAATCGCTGTTGTGCCATGCACGTTTGTGGTCGTGCACAAAGATCATGTATCGTGGAAGCGCATGAAAGTAATCGACGATAAATCGTAAGTAGAACATTGCTTCGTGTCCCTTGTTCACATAACCCGATCCCGTGTCAAGGACGGGGAAATACGTCGCATCCATGTCTTTCGGTAACATCGAGAACCATGAAGGTGCTTTGCTATCGAGTCCGCCAGTGACTAGCATTCTCGCATCGCCTTGAGTAGTTTGTGATGATCTACGACTTTGAAGGTGAAAATTGGAGTCGTGTAGGTTTCGTTCTTCGAATCTGTCCAGGAGGTCTGAAACAACTTCGAAAGGTCGAGGAGCAACGTAACAGAGCAGACAGGTCAATCCCAGAGCAGCAACAAGGATTGCAATTAGCCGCCGAGGATCGTATACCTTTGAATCCATTCTACTGCAAGTAGACCAGAGCATGGGCTCCCTTGAGTTCAACTTGTCTAGCTGAACTCAAGAGTGTCCAAAGAATCTGGGACTGATATCACTGCCAGATATCATTGCCAGATACCAGGGATTCCAGATGTGGAGCGAGGGTCACAAAAGCGCCCCAGTCCAGGTGAGCCTAGACTGCCTATCTACTGGCTGGCCAGTCATGGGCGGCCGGGAAAATTCCCACCCAAAATTGCTGGCATTTACAGGGCAGGTGATTTTGACGCGGACTGAAGGTTTCGTTGCCTGGCAGTTGGGAACAATACCACCCTCGTATGATCATCCTTCAGGACATATGCCAATGTCATCTGATACGCTCCATGTCTATTGCGATTAATGGAATGAAACTCATAACCAGAAGTGGTCACACCAAACGAGTCGTGGCAATTTGAGCCACTGTCAAGCAGAATAAGGCGCTCGGATTTTGAGCCAATCGGTGAAGCCCATCCGCAGCAGGAAAGTTCTCCACAATAGCAGCTGACTACTCGCACACTTAAGCGCTCGTATTCGCCAGTATTTTTAACCGACGCTCTCAGGTCTTGTATCTCAATGGTATGTTTGTCCTGGACGTCCTGGTCATGGATTCCCGTCCAGTATAGAGAGCCGCAGTCGCTGGTCGCATGTGGCCAGCAGAAAAAGTGTGGATTGCTTTGATGTTGTTCTCTCCGAATCGAGCGTGATCGAAAAGTCCAAAGATTGAGACCAAAATTCTCACAAACTATTGTTTGCTTGCGCTCCACGACAACGGAAAGCCATCGGTGTGCGTACTGTATCACAATAATTGGTCAGTAGACTTTGGACGCTTCTCTGCTCCGCCAGACCGTGTTCAACAACCTTTTGAACCACGACAAACTCAAGTCTGGGCATGTGTTGTCGCAAAGTTCACACGTCTCCGTTAGAATTCTCCGTACGTGTATTTGAGCACTACGAGAAGAGATTCGAGAGTAGAAATTGCTGAAACCTTTCGCTGACAATCAAATTCGGTAGAGTTTTTACACCATCGTGCCCGCTGGCCATGTCTTATGCAAGGCTATTTGTGGCAATGAACAAATGACATGCTACGTGACACAGGCGTCTTCTTAGCTTAAGGACTGTGCAAACGCAAATTTTGTTTTTTACCAGCTTGTGTCGGCATGTGGAGGGACTTATTTTGTTGGCACCAGAGTCGTGTGACAGTCGTGATTCGACATAGTTCAATCCTGATACCGCTATTGATGAGTGTTTGTTGACTGGCCTTTATTAGCTGAGCAGTAGTAAGGAGGTCACTAATCGATCATGCGACTAAAGTTTGATGAATGCAAGACTTCTACGAGATGTCATGCACAGATTTGGACCAAGAATCTTGGCAATTAGTAATATATGAATTTCGGCCTTGATCGGTCTCCGCGACGCCGCTCGGAAGCAAATTCCTAATCGTCTCCGAACTCCAGATCTGGGGGCCCCATAGAATGGCTGAGTATGGTTCAGAGCTCTGTAGCGTGTGCGTCTGCCATTAGACTGATCAGAACTTAGAGACTTTATGAGTCTTGATCATTATCGCCTATCTTTGCACCCTACGAATGACTTTGAAAGTCTATCGCACAAGCGTCAGCGAAGTATGCAGCAGATAGTGTAGTTGAGCTGCACCACTTCAATTTTCCAGAATATTCCCAGGTTCCGTGGCTTTGTCATCATGTCAACCCCCAACTTTGCGAAGCACAATGACACAATTTCGGCAACAAGTTGTGCGCACAAATCGAGAGTTCTTTGAATTGCATTTCATATTTTTCTCTCTCACAGATATCAGTCCAGCCACCCTAATCACCATATCACTATAGTGAAGCAGTCATGAGTGGCACCCAATACAAGAGTGCTGAGGCGCTAAAGCTTGATGGCAATGCCGCCTTCAAGGACGGCAAATTTGAAAAGGCCATGACTTCATACACACAAGCCATCACAAAGAGCAATGGTCGTGTACCTACCTATTTCACGAACCGAGCATTATGTCGCCTCAAGTGCCATAAGGATGCAGATGACCTCGAGTCTGTTATCGCTGATTGTCAGCGCGCTCTAGATTTGCTCAGCTCACAAGACATCACGTTCATGAAGGCGAATTATTACATTGGACAGGCTCAGCTCGAGCTGGGTCGTCCTAATGAAGCTTACACATCATTAATTAAAGCATATCGAACTGCCATCAGGGAAAAGAATGCCTCAATCTTTGATATCAAGGACGCATTGATGGATGCAAGGAAGCAGCGATGGGCCAGGTCTGAAAAGAAGAGACTGGAAGAGGAAGGCGCTCTAGCGGAGAGACTGAGAAGTCTAATTGAGTCTGAACGACTGTGGCAATTACAGACTGCTGGTGAAGACGAGAGTCGCATTGAAACAGCCAACGCTCGTGCGGAGGAGTCTCAGACGAGCCTCGCAAATCTCTTGCAGAGATCAGACGAGCGGTTTCGCATCCGAGAGGTACCAGACTATTTCGTCTGCCCGATCTCCCTGTGTGTGTTCTCAGATCCCGTCATTACACCATCCGGTCGCAGCTATGAGAGGACAGCGATCCTACAACATCTCAAACACAACCCATTCGACCCAATGACAAGAGAACCTTTGATTGCGAGCAAGATATTCGATAACATCAATTTGAGAGACGCTTGTGAGGACTTTCTCAAGCACAATGGCTGGGCTGTGGATTACTAACACTCCGGCTGAAGATGATGTAAATTACATTGCACAGTGTAAAGCATTTTGCGAGGGCGTCATTATCCTTTGTTGTAGCATGCATGAAGTCTTGTAACATTAGATTATACTAATAACATGTCATCTTCACTCGCCAGTAAAGTATCATGAGGTCACTTGACCACAAGAAAGTACTTCTGTAGCTTCAGGATGAGCAGGAAAGCTCAAGTGAGATGACCAATAACTTCCTGAGTTGATACCTATAGCTAAGTAATCTCGGAAGCATTCAGCTGTCACATGCGCTCAGCCTCGGCCAGCTTGACAATGAGAAGCATCCTGATGCATGTGCAGACTGGGGAATGGCTTCTGCAGTTGGGCTGCGCTCCCCTCGGGCCCATGCAAATGCGGGTGCAATTGACTGTGGGAGTTGATCTTCCGCTTCCAAGGTCACGAATACAGCCCTCAGACTCTGCTCAAGACTCAACAGGTGGGTCGAGATCGCCCTTCATCTTGCCAGAAGCACTCTCACTCTGAAGACCTCGAGTCTTCTAAATTCGTTCTCCCTCGTCAATCACACAACAGCAGCACTGCAATGTCGAGAACCTTTCAATTAGCGCGAAGATCTGCTTCCCTACTTCGATCCAGTACTGGGCAGACTTGTACCAGGTCTGGCATACCTGCATTTCGGCTTTTCACAACAACCAGTCTCAGACGCGCGGATGAGGATATCTACTCGCCTGGTCCGTTACTTGTACTCACCGAAGAGGAGGAGATGATGAGAGAGTCAGGTATGATCGAAACGAACTTCATGCAAATGGACTGCAGCTTAATCTTGTAGTGGCCAAATTTGCTAAAGATGTGATTGAGCCAAAAGTGCGCGAAATGGACGAAAACGAAAAGATGGATCCAGCTGTCATAAAAGGATTGTATGGTATGCTTCTCCTGCGTGATTTGCACTTGAAGTCATGGCTAACTAGGGATAGATCTAGGAGTAAGAACGACTGAGCACGAATAGTGGTGCACAGTCCCTGAACATCGCTGACTAATTAGTTGATGGGAATCGAGACCTCGACAGAGCAAGGTGGTGCTGGAGCGTCATTCACCTCTGCTATCGTAGCGGTAGAAGAATTGGCCCGAGTTGATCCATCTGTGTCGGTCCTTTGTGATGTCCACAATACGCTTGTCAACACCGTGCTCCGCAAGTATGGCTCGCAAGAATTGCAAGAGAAATACTTGCCAGTTCTCGCAAATGAGAAGTTGGGTTCCTTTGCGCTCTCCGAGCCGGTCTCGGGATCTGATGCCTTTGCTCTGAAGACCTCTGCGAAGAAGAACGCTGACGGCGACTACATCATCAATGGCTCCAAAATGTGGATCACTAATGGTGGAGAGGCCGAATTGTTCATTGTCTTTGCCAATCTCGATCCCAGCAAGGGATATAAAGGCATTACTGCTTTCCTAGCCGAGAAAGAGTGGGGTGTAAAGATTGCAAAGAAGGAAATCAAGCTTGGTATTAGAGCCTCCTCGACAGCCGCTATCCACTTTGATGATTTGTTTATCCCGAAAGCCAATCTCATTGGCAAGGAAGGTGAGGGTTACAAGATTGCAATTGGGATATTGAATGAGGGTCGAATCGGAATTGCTGCTCAAATGACTGGCTTGGCTATGGGAGCTATGGACAAGGCTCTTGACTACTGTTTCAACGACAGAAAGCAATTTGGTCAATACATCGGGGACTTCCAAGGCATGCAACATCAGTTCGCTGATGCTGCCGTCGAGATCGAAGCAGCACGTCTGTTGACTTACAACGCCTCGAGACTGAAGGAAGCTAACAAGCCATTTGTCAAGGAAGCCGCCATGGCTAAATTGTATGCCTCACAAGTGGCTCAGAGAGTCAGTGGCAAAGCCATAGAGTGGATGGGAGGTGTGGGCTTCACGAGAGAATATCCTTTCGAAAAGTACTGGAGAGACTCGATGATTGGATCTATTTACGAAGGATCTAGCAACATACAAAAGACCACGATTGCTAAGCAATTGGAAAAGCAATTTAGAAACAAGTAACCCAGTACTATAAATGTATCAGGCAGTGAAACAAGAATTAACATACCAGGCACAGCGCAACACGTTATCGAAAGCAGATTGCAGTGCGATGGTCAGAAGGACTAGTCCGTGAACTGGAACGATAATTATAACTCAAAGCATTCAAACCATGAGAAAATTCTGTACTACATTAAAAATGACCGAGTCACGCTCGCGCATAACAGCTACTGAGAGCCCTCAGATTCTCCTCGTACGTAGAGCCCTCAGATACCCAATGGAAGTGCTTTATCCGACTACCCAACGCCCTCTGTTCCGTCTCATTCTCGTGTCTCTTGGATCGCTACTTCATTTCTCCCAGTGATGGATGAAAATTCGTGAGCCCCTCGATAATCTCAAAAAGCCGACAGTCCAAACGTCAAATTCTCGTTTCCAATATTCCACTGATTGTCTCTTGCCCTCGATCCCTCGATCCTCCCTACCTGACCGCGACTAGCGTCGCAATAAGGTCTCTAGTCGAAAGACACTTTGGTGCCCTTGAACTCTTGAGCACCGCCGGACTGTCTTGCACCACCAGACATTCGGCCACCTCCTCGTCCACCACGGTCACCACCGAATCCTCCTCGTCCACCGCGACCACCTCGGTCACCGCCAAATCCTCCACGGCCACCACCTCGACCACCACCTCGACCACCGCCGAATCCTCCACGACCACCGCCGCCGTTGGAGTCATCTCGTGGTTGACTGAAATCGAGACGAACAGGTCGTCCACCGACGTAATGTCCATTCATGGCAACCATAGCCTTGGCGCCGTCAACAGACGAGAACTGTACGTATCCGAATCCTTTGGCGGCACCGGTTTCTCGGTCGGTAGGAAGCCTGACGGATTGAATCTCACCACACTCACCAAACGCTTCATACACGGCATTCTCATCAGCCTCGAATGAGAGATTACCGATAAAGACGACGGATGAAGGAGGAGACTGGACGTCTCCGTGTGCTGATGCGCGGTTATTGTTTTGTGCTGGTCGTGGTGTGGAAATGTCAATGTTTACGGGTCGTCCATCAATTTCCTGACCAGACATCTCGAGTGCCTTTTTGGCTGACTCTGGGTTGTCAAACTCGACGTATCCGAATCCCTTTGATTTTCCGGTCGCTCTGTCCATGACTACTCGTGACGAGACGACGGTTCCCACGCTCTCAAATTCTTTGCCCAACCATTCGTCATCAATGTTCCATGATAAACGGCCGACAAAGATGGTGCATGATTCTCCTGATTCATCTGATGGTGCGGTTTTCTTCGCTGCTGGTGCTTCAGTAGACTCCTCAGCCTTGCGCTTGTTGTCTGCTGGCTTTTTCTCTTCTTCATCGTCGGAAGAGTCAGAATCTGAAGAGTCGTCTGAAGAGTCGTCGGATGAGTCGGAGGCTGCTTTCTTGACTGGTGAAGCGTCCTCAGAGTCAGAGTCGGAATCACTGTCAGAGTCACTGTCAGAGTCGCTTGACGAAGCAGAAGACTCGGCAGTGACCTGCTCAACGGCCTTGGTGACAGCCTTCTTGGCGTCCTTGGCCTTCTCAGTAACGGCCTGCTTGATGTCCTTGCCAGTCTTGGTAGCAGTCTTGACGGCAGAAACGACGGCGCTCTCCTCCTCACTGTCAGAGTCGGAAGAGACTGAGACTGAGTCTGAATCCGAGTCCGAGTCTGAGGAGTCTGAAGTGGTAGCTTTGGCAACAGCTTTGGCAGCCTTAACAGGCTCGGCTTCGGCCATTTCGGAATCAGAGTCAGAATCTGACTCGGAGGATGACTCGCTGCTCGGTTCTGGTTCAGGAGTTGGCTCCTTCTTGACCTTCTTTGCCTTCTTCTCCTTCTTCTCTGGTTTGGCCTCTACGACTGGCTCCTTCTTCGATGACTTCTTGTCGGACTTTGAGGACTTCTCAGCTTTGAGAGCGGCTTTAGCTTGAGTTTTCGAATCTTCCTTCTTTGACTTTTTCGAGACTCCAGAGTCTGGCTTGACGCTGGCGGCTTTGGTGTCCTTCTTGGACTCTTTGACTGGCTTTGATTTACCCATACTTGTATTGTGGATATGTATATCACGTGTGGGAAAAAAAGGAAGGAATGAGGATGTGCTTGTGTTTTATAGGTGTGGACGAGGTTCAGGCACAACTTTGGAAGGTTGAGGTCGGTCGCCGCTCAGGTACTCCCGCGCATTCGACAGAAAATTGTGTGGAAAATGCGACGGAGAATCCGCTGATCACTTTCGGTGCTGATCGTGATCAACGAGTGATCGGAATGAATGGACCAAAGAGAAACCGTACAGCAGCTGGTATTTGCATGGAGCAGGTCACAATGGCAGGATAAAGTCGAACGAAAGTGCCAGGTGTTCCCTTGTTTAGACGTATCTCAAGTTATTGAAGAAGGTCAGATGAGAGAACTTCAAAGTATAACTTTTCTTAAATGGCACTTCGTATGACTACGTGCACAGCACCCAGGTTTTGTTTTCTTGACAAGGTGCTCTGAATTGACCTGCAGCATCACCTCCCACTTGATAGTAAGTATACTGCTCATCACAGAATAGAATCTTGAATCTTTAAAATGGTCAAAGCGCATACAATAGCTAGCGGTACCAATCTTCAGTATGAGGTGTCATGCACGTCCCACATCCGTATTGTCAAACACAGTCTTGCTAACCATGCGTACGCAGGATACATCATGCGTTGCATCTACGTGTCCAAAACTGTGACAGTGTCGTCGGACGAAGGTGGCCCTTGCGCTACATCTATGAGTCATAGTTGATTGTGACCGAATTTCATGATTTCGTGGCTTTGATGAGTGGGCCACTGACCTTTGATCAGATGCGCCACATTGACGCTTGATTGGTCATTTTATCGAGGCACTCATGGCTTTCTCCAATCAGCCAAAGCTCTAATAAATTACGTGCTGCGGTTACATGTGGAGACTTCCATTCCCATCCATAAACTGCGATTGAGTCACAAAATACCTCCAGTCAGAATGACTAATCCTCCTCGGAACATCCATAAGAGCAGGACTTGCCGCATTCGAAGATGGACAGATTAGTTATAGATCCTCGTCATGGCTCTACTGATGACAGACCACTTACGAGGTGCACACTCGCAAAGAAGAAATGTTGAGCCGACCGAGGAGTCAAAAGCAGCCGCCTCGTTGCTCTCCAGTTCGAGCTTTCCCAAAGAGCAATTGTTGATAAAGCTCGAAAATGATCGACCATTTTACACTAATCTCGATGTGATAGCCGGCTCGATCGAGTACTCTGAATCTCTGAATTTCCAGGCCAAAGCACTGATCGTAGAACTGCTCGGAGTGACTCGACTCACGAAGTCAGTCTGGCAGGGTAACCAGTATAAGAATGTAATAGTCGAATGGCCCTTCCTTCGACGTACGTCACAAATCGACATTGACAGAGAGCTCGGAAAATCTCCTTTCTCTATTCAGATACCTAGCCTCATGCAGCCTCGACAATGCCCCGTGGGCAACCACATGCACCTGGCTCTTCCGCCAACGACTGGAGACTGCAATCAATGTGATGGACTAGATGACATGACGGACGTCCATACTGCGGCACAAGTGACCTACCTCATCCGAGCAGAACTGCGATGCCTTGACGAAGATAGAGCTTTAGGTCATGTTTCACAGCGCTTCCGTTTCATTCCCCAGACGAGTCTATTCAAGACAGTGATGGAAGAAGAGGATGAAGACTCCAGTACAATGACTTTTACGGAGCCTGTACAGGACATATTCAAGATGAGCCACGGCTCATTGACTCTTGCACTGACCAAGAACGCCACCATCTATACGACAGGCATGGCCAAGCCTTTGACGAGTCCCTTGCAGCTCTCGTTGCGCTACAAGGGAAACAGTCCACCAGATATCAGCAAAGCCTCTCTCCGCTTATTGTCCACCACAATCCGACGCACGAAACACCAGCATGAAGAGAGAACCCAGTTCCCAGAACCAGCACCCTTCGTCGCTCGCGATCTCCTGGGCACAGAGCTCAGCTCGAAAAGTAGACAGTGGGACGCCTCACGGACAGAGCTGCACGTCTGGACCATGGGCATAACGTTGCCAGTGACACTGATACATGATGATAAAACGGTCTGTCTCCCAAGTTTCGAGAGCTGCCTCTTGTCTAGAAGGTATAAATTACAACTGACCTTGGGTCTTTCTTCAACATCCTCATTTCGATCATTACGTTCCGTACAATACATCTTTCCCATAGATGTCGAGGCCGATATCAGGAAAGCTCGTACAAAGAATCAGTCTGGTGTGCAGTATGATACACGGGGACTGGAAGTGGTTCCCACGTATGACGAAACGGAAGCGGCATCACTGTGCACTGCTCCAATAATGAGAGTGCCTCAGTATGTTGATACAGTACCAGATCTAGAGAGACTGAGGAGACCGAGTTGGCATTGCAAAGCAGAGACTGCTCCCAACAGTGTCAGGGGTTCTTCTTCTTCAAGTTCGACTGTCACACCTTCCACGACGAGGAGTCCGCCCTTCGAGGAGACACTTGAGTCCGCATTGGACTATAGGTGATACACACCATGCATAATTTTGATCTGTAGCATAATCTAAGCATAGTAATTGTAATAACGTGGAGTGTGCCTGCGTGTTTAGAATGTACATCTGTTGAACATATGCATCTGCGGATGAAACAATTGTGATTTCTTGCAGATGAGGAGCCGCGCACGCGGAATCAGCCGATTTTCTGTGGATGCGAACCAAACGAAACTTAAAAAAGCTCAGCCACGATCGCCGGTGCCAAATACAGATGTGGCCGCTGTGTCCCCAATCGTCCTCGCGCCGAAATGGAACAACACTTTCGAGCGTTTGTAGAAGCTGACAATCCCAGCTTTTACATCTTACAATAATCACGATCAAGCATACTCTGAAGTCTCGGAAGATTCAGTCGTCGGATAAATGCCGTCCTTTATCGATAAATTGAGGAAAAAGAAGAGTAAGGATGTAAGCGGTCAAGAGCGACACGAGCAGGTCCTTATCGAGCATGAAAAGCCGCCAGAGTTCAAGCTATTTCGACAGGGAACCCAAGACGTCGAACCGCAGGCCATTGACCTAGATGGTGATGCCTTGAGCAATTTCCACCTATCCGAATCAACAATTTCGACTGTCGAGAGTCCATCACACGAAGCGATACGCGATGCCACACCATCGCCGCACAGAGCCCATCTGCCAGAGACTCCCAACACAATCAACGACACACAGTCTTCATCCCCGCCACGCTCGAGTGAGAAGAGCACAAAGAGACGCACGCTAAGCTCCATCATCAGGCGACCGAGTCAACTGTCCTCGCGCAGTCGTTCATCGAGTTACCTGCCTGACTTTCAGCCCATAGATCGCAACGGCGACGTTGAAGCACAGTGGGAACAACGCGCTACAATGCTTGCTCGCGCCGGTCCTCCGTCTCCCGCCATTCCTAGGACAGATTCCATCTTTGATACGGGACCGCCTCGTTTGCCGCCGGTAGAGACAGTCAGTCAGACATCACTCGGTCCAACATCGCCCGCCAAATCCATCCGATCAGTCTCCGGCCCGACCGAGGTTTCCACTTTGTCGCCCAACAGAGCGTCCCTGCGTCGCACGGAATCCGGTCGTCCGAGTCGGTCTCGAAACATCAGTAATGCAGCCATAGCGGAAGACGGCACATTTACGCACGAGGGACAAAGTAAAGACGACTTTCTGCAGTCCGCCATACGCGAGCACGAGAGGGGCAACTTGGAGAGTTCCGCAAACTTGTTCAAGAAAGCCGCACAGGGAGACGATGGACTGCCGATGGGTCAACTCATGTACGGTCTCTCGTTGCGTCACGGGTGGGGCGTGCAGAGGGACGAAGGCAAGGCGATTCACTGGTTACGACTGGCTGCTTCCTCTTCCGCCGCCGTCGAAGAGTCGGCTCTATCGGCCGGCATGAGCGGCGGTGGACAAATGAAGGGAGACTTGATTCTCGCCATTTTTGAACTCGGGAATTGTTTTCGTCATGGGTGGGGTGTGCCCGTCGACAAGGACTTGGCTAGGAATTACTACGAAACGGCGGCAAATTTGGGCGACAGCGATGCCATGTATGAAGTCGCTTGGTGTTATGAGACGGGATTCGGCATTAAAAAGGAAAAGTACAAAGCTGCTTATTGGTATCGCAAGGCAGAGAAGCATGGGAGTAAAGTGCCTGGCATGCAGTGGATCTGGAAACCCAAGTATGATCATGATCCTTTCGTCCTCACGAGGAGTGAATTGAAGGAAGCGGCGCAGGCAGAAAAGAAGAAGAAGGAAAAGTCGTGATCAGTCTTGGTCCTCCCTTCTTCTTCTTCTTCGTCTTGAGTCAAGTCGACTGAACCTACATATTGAGCATTTGGTGAGCCTTCTTCATGGTACAAATTGATAAAATAGACATGGTAGGAGTCATCTGTAAATCTCTGGCTGCCAAAAACCGGACTAAATCGCTGTCGCTGAAAAAGAAAATCTAAAACATCATAGTAGTCTCAAGCACTCTGGACGAGCGAGGACGGCTCAGGCACGTCTAGCTGCTTGTCTCTTGCTTACTGCAATGTCGGGTCCAAAGCCATACAAGGTATGTCCTCGTCTCTTGAGTGCATAGATGACATCTTGAAACGCCATGGTTTGCGCTTTTCGCAATTCGACACAAGCGATCGCGTCACCGATGATCTTGGAAGATATTAGCACAACATGAACATCCTCTTTTCTGGAGACGCACTTGAATCATAAAGTCCTTCATGGCAAAGCGAGTCTCGTTGTAGATGCCTGCCGAGATTCGAGTGACTCCACCCCTTCTAGCCATTCGTCTGATGTCTGCCCTGGTAATACCATGAATCGTATCTTTCAAGACTTTACGATGGCGACGACGTGCTTGGCCCAGCCTAGAAACAGCTGTGCCACGGGAAGACTGGGTTGCAGAGGACGTCATGGGAAAACCAGGGCCAGATCTTGGAGTCGCGGTTGCTGGTGGTGGGCGCCGTGGTTGTTTAGCTGTAATGCTACGTGGAGTGGAGGGCGGCATCGTAGTCTAGCGGTAATGTCAACTGATGGCACTTGCTAATGTGTCGATCGGCCGTCTTCCTTGTTGTGGCGACGCGAGCACCGTTGAGCTTGTTTGTGATGCCTATAACGGCTCGATCGTGAAGTGTCAAGATGAGTGCCAGAGAGGAGTGGGGTGAAGTGAAGTGAAGTGAAGTGAAGTGAAGTGAAGTGAAGTGAAGTGAAGTGAAGTGAAGTGAAGTGAAGTGAAGTGAAGGAAGGACACTTCCAGAACAGCTGTTGTAGCTGCTGTTCCGGTACAAGCAAATGCGAACGATTGGTGATAGCGTTGCTATGTTGTCTTCCATTCAATCTCCGCTCTTCGGTATCCTCTTGACTGTCACCTTGGGACAAATGTTGTAAACCAATAGGAAGGCGCAACACAAATGGGAAATAGATGAGATAGTGAGAACTATAATAGTTATCAGGCTATATATTACCAATCTGGATCATCAATGCTGGTTTCTAACATGCTATACACCGAGTTTAGATTGTAATCCTTGCGTCCCATTGCTCGAAGTCGAGCTCTTTTGGCGGATGATCGAAATTGCGACCATGTCGCTAAGATAGCCAACAGGCTATGAGATGCATGAAAGCTAAGAGATAGCAGACGTGAAAGAGATGCTAGAGAGAGAAATGAAGTTGGATCTCTACTCCGCATCTGATTCCTCTCCGTCTTCCTCTTCATCACCACTAACCTCGAGGTTCTCTGCCTCAGCTTTCTCCATCATCTTTTGTAGTTCAAGATCATCCTGTTCGGACTGTGCTCGTGGAGAGGTCTTGACGACCAGGTTTCCACCTTGCTCCTTGATCGACTTTGTAATTTCGGCAATTGCATCCTCGAGCAGTTTTATTCCCACAACCTTGTCTAAGGCGTTTGTAAGAACGACAAACAAGGGAGCAGCGACCAACTTGACCTGCACCTTGTTCTCCTCCGTGTTAACTTTGTCTGCCGCTCGGAGAGCAGTTTTGATGGCATCAATCCCTTCGTATCCAAAGCAGGTCACTTCGACATCGGCACGAATTTTGATGGCTTGTGGAGTCAACCTCCTGGCAATCTGTGATTGCAAATCCTTCAGTATCTCAGAGTTTGGAGGGGTGATGTCAGCGAAGACAGAGTCGGGTTGGGTGATGGCAAGCTTGAAGGCATCATATGCATGTCCATATTTGCGATACAATGGCCATCCGACACTTTCGTATAATGATTCCAGAGCGATGCTGTGCTTGTCGGCGACATTTCGCATTATCGAATGTACTGCCTTGCTTTTGTTATACCTCTCTTCACACTTGGCAATATCTTCCGGAGACACCCTTCGTTTTGACAAGTCGATATATCCTTTTTCCTTGTCAACTCGCAAGACAACCACAACTTCATTTCGTCCAACACGTATGAGCTTTTGAATGGATCTGATTCGACGACGTGACAATTCCGATAGAAGTATCATGCCCTCAGTATTGTCGTACTCCAATAATCGAACATATGCTCCCATCTCGGCAATTTGCCGCACATTCACCACAGTCAACTCATCGACTTCTGGCAATTTGTTTTCATAGTACCGACAGGAAGTAGTCGACATGTTGAAAAACTTGCCTCTGTCTACAAATAGATTCCTTTGTCTTTACTTGACTGTTGCACAATATCCTGTGCTGCTTAAAAGAAATCTTGTCTGAGAGTCATGAACGCTTGAGCTCGCGACACTTTAACTTACGACAATACGAAGGGTGAAATTTTGTATGGAGAACGAACTATACGATGACTTTTGCATCTGATCATAAATTCACCTTCATGGCCTCTCTTTCGATGCTGATGGGTATATTCTAAGCTTGAACACACGATACGTGATGCTCATCATGTGAGTTTTGAACAGCAGAAAACAGCCACGATCACACTATTCTTCGTGTGCTCTCGACACTGGATTGCTGGATTCCTGTGAATCATGATTTTCGTCACTATTAACATGCTTTATCCGAGCCTGTATTTTGAATCGAAAATTCGCGCTATTACCATCACCTAAACCCAGGTTGATGTGTACGAGAAGTCTACCATAAGAAACATTGTTGAAAATTTTCAGGTAGTTCGTAGCACAACATGACTCCTACTTGGACATGGTCTGAATTGCGCACAACAATGGTGCCATTCGTTCAAGCTGCCTGAAAGTATTGCTAGAAGGATTGCAGTACTTGTCGAGAGCAGATTCCCCAATACTGTAGCGTCTCAGTACACGGCGACGCAAGTGCACGCGCTATCAAGTGTCAATTAATCGTGTTTCGTAAGTGTCGGGCACCCGTAAAGATTTGCCGGACATTGGACCTTAACATCTCATTGTCGAACAACCTTGATCTTATTGTCCTTCTGAAACTTGACGAACTTCTCCTCAGTGTCCTTATAGCTGCTTAAAAGCTGCTCCATGACGCTTTTGAGACCATCCTGATTCGTGATTAACAGTGGGCTGACATCCCCGACTGTACGCTCAGTCAGAACGCCTCCGACCATTCTGAAGCACTTCCTGTCGGACGGCAGCTTGGCAAGAGATTCGATGACCAACTTGTGCTCGTCAGACTCGGTCTCTAGGTCACCAATTTTGGCTGCCAACTGCTGAAGCGAAGATTTGTAGTTGTTATATTGTTGTTGCAGATCAGCCTGAGAGGACATTCTTACGCCTTGAAAGAACTCTGCAGTGTTGCGGTGAGATGAAGCAAGCGCTCGAGATCGGTGAACGTCGATGCTGATGAATCGTTTAGATCCTGGAACTGAAAGGGCTGCCATCATGGACGATCGTTTTGCTCGTATTGACCAAGCGCTATGCTTTTCGTGGTTGAGGTCGTCAAAGCATGTGAATCCGTAAATGTGTACCGGAATGACACACACATATGCATTTGTTTATGGTCTATTGCTAAGGCATGTCTGCCTGCAGGAGTCATGAACCTTTACGGATGTTATCCAATGGTTTAGACCGCTATGCAAATAGCACAGGCTGTTCATGACTTCATGATGAATGACGCGATTATAGCAATCACGCATACTATGGTGGCTTTGACTAGGACAATACAAATAATCATGTTCATGCATACGCAATATTCATTTGACTGTTTGAAGCAGGCTTCAGACGCTTCTGACAATCATTGCCTGAGCTGTTCTGCATAGACTATCTACAGTACACATGAGTGCAGTCAGAGCTTCTATGCACATCATCTGCGCTACAAATGGCCGCCTCAATTCAACCTTGCCCGTGTTCTCGTGGACAGCATTCGACAAGTTTCAAGCGAACGCAGGCATGTGCCGTGTATTTTTGAACGGGACAATCCGAGGCAGACGCCTCGACGAATGCCTGAAGATGGAAATTAATTTCGTTCTCGCACGAACATCCGATTAAGAAAAGTGGCCTCACACTACTGCAGTTCTATGTTGCTAGCACGATATCTCCGTGCTGATTTCGTTCTGCCTTCGACGGTCATGTACAAATTTCTTTGCTACATCAGCGCACTACTTCTTACTGAAGAGCACTCCATGTTCTATACACGCCCAATCATCGAGCCAGCATGTCCAGGTCACAACTCTATTCATCCATTAGCCCTGTAAGTAACCATGGACGGAGACGAAGTTTAGCGACTCGCAAGACGCTTCCGACAGACAGCCCGGAGGAAATTGCTCTCAAGCAAGCACAAAGAAACATTAATCGCTTACACAAGCAAGAATCACGACAAAGGAAGAGGGAACAACAGAATGCGCTGACGACAAGCGCAGTCGCGCATCGCAACAGACCAGGTCTTCCTGGACCTTTCAGAGACCCACCTGAGATGTGCCATTCCGAGGTCGGGCGACCTAAATCGCATGCTGCCTGGCATACGAACGACTTCCCAAATCAAGTTGAAATACCGAGGAGTCGACATCGACCGTCGAGACGTGCACCTCCGACGATCGATCTACGGTACACTCACATGGACTCCGGCCGACCACGTCCGAATTACTTTTGGTCTCCATCACCCACAGAGAAGCCCATGCGGTATGGAGGTGCCTCACTGCCTCCGCCATGTGGAGCACTGACTCCTCCGGACTCAGCAACCAGTCTGCCTCGACTGGCGACTGTTTGTGCTAGTTTGTTCAAGTCGGACGAGTATATTGGAAAAATGGGCATGTTTTGATTCTCTTATTCTTTGGGAGTGACTGTACATATCGGGAGGGAAAGGAGTCTGGTAATCTTTTGTAGCGATTATTGGTGGTGTGACTTAGGCTTCGCACTCATTATTCATTCATTCATTCATTCATTCATTCATTCATTCATTCAATTTTAGTTCTAGACCTGCTCTCCTGTTTTCGCTGTGGCGCAGTGGGTAATGTGGCTGACGGGTGGCGCATGACTCTTGGAATCGTCGTCATTGCGATTGTCTCCACCAACAGACTTCACCCTCCATATCCTCGAGCACTTGTAGTCTTGGGTTTCTTCAAGTATCTTCTCATTCAATCATTCCTTCCTTCATAGGACTTCAAGTACAAAAGCACTCTCGACATGTCTGCAAGCAAGTACAAGGAAGACTTGACGAATGAAGTCAAGGCTCAGGCCATCAAAGCAGCGGAAATAGGCAAAGACGCAATCTTGTCACATGCATACATCTACCCCATCCAAGGAATCTACTACGCACTAGCGAATAAATCAGTCTACGGACCAATCAAAGCACAACTCTTCCCTCGCTTCCTCCTCTCGGCAGTCGTCTTGGCGGCTCTGTTTGCGACGGTCTATGTCCCCCAAAGTCTGGCACTAAGTCTCTTCAGTGGACCACTAGGATTCGTCTCGGCGGTGCCCTTGGTGTTGAGTGAATCAAACATCATCATCAACCTCCTCTCCTCGCTGTTCATCGAGGATAAGAAGGACTTACTCTTCGACACCGTCATGTTGGATAAAGGACACGACAAGCTCGTGTCTACCGGTCGAGAAGTCAGTCCCGGAGCACCAGGCAAGGCCGGGAAAATCGGTGGTGCGATGAAGGCAAAGCTGATTTCTCCACTACAACGGTTCAGTCCCGAGGCACTGGTCAAGTACCTCATCACCATTCCCCTCAACTTTATCCCCGCCATCGGAACGATTCTCTTTATTACCCTCAATGGAAGACGTGCCGGACCTCGCTTCCTCGCTCGGTATTTCCAGTTGAAGCAGTATTCCGCACAAGTCAAGGAACAGGAAATTGAAAAGAGGACAGGGTCGTTGACTGCATTTGGTGTCGTGACGGTACTCCTGGGACTGATTCCCGTGGTTGGACAGGCATTCGAATTGACTAACGTCGTTGGTGCCGCGCTCATGGCGAGTGATTTGGAGGGCAAGAACAAGAGTATGTGATCTTGCACGGATATGAAGTATGCATCAAGTCATGATATGGGAGCTGCTTATCATATAATTCATGTTCGTTACGCTATAGCTGTGCTTCGTGCCGTGTACCATTCTGGAAACTTCTTCTCAATCAGTGTAGCACAATCCTCCACTTCACTCAGCAGACTGTGAATTGCTCGATCCCATCGTTCAGTCTCTGTGCCTTCACCGGCGTCCTTTTTGAGAGTCGTGAATTCAACTGTGCCACTGACTTGATCAATCTCCCCAGCTAAACGTTGGCTTTCAATCATGCCTCGTGCGAAACGTTCTGCAGACTTAGCATCCAGACCGAGCAGTTCTCCCAGCTCGTTAATGCCAACATTCTCATAGATTCGAGACGCCGAGAGGAGGTTGTGTTCAATCACTGCTCTAGAAACTACTGTGGTGCCATCGCCGAGGAGTGCCAGTTGATGCGGTTTCAATGACTTGGCAAAGACATCGACCTCTTGAGCACGAATCAATCTGTCGAGGAACATCTTCTCCAGTATGCTATAGTTGTTGAGCGCCTGCGCCCTTTCGTCCTTATACAAGACTCCAAGTAGTCTTGATCTTGCTGGTCCTGCTGGAGCCAAAACACCGCACGTAATTGCTGCTTCTAGACAAGCCGCTCTCTCTGACTCTGGTATCTGTGTGGTGAATGATAACTCATGGTACTTCTGACTGGCTTCGATGAATTTTCTTTTGGCGTCGAATATGCGCGCTTGTGATAATTTGAAGTGCAACAGAATCTCAGGGTCAGACGTATTATGTATCAAGAGTGTAGCTCGATTGAGATATGTATCTGCACTGATAGCTTCATCTTCTTCCAAAAGACATCGGATGATTCGCGTGAATATCTTGAGGCGATATTCGTCCGTGATGACTCGCTGGCCAGACTCTAATGAGATTCCCTGCAGTACTCGTGCTGCTTCCAAGAAATCTTGCTGTGCTTCGAAGCGAGTGGCCAGGGCTTCTCTTATGCGACTAACTTGCTCTTCGAACGTCGATATACGTGGCGTGATGCGGTCAAGAGCATATTGTAAGAGATCTTCCGAATTCGATATTCTTTCTATCAGGGCATTGATGACTGGACGGGCAATGACGAGGGGTATTGAGGCAGAGGGATCTGAGATTTGTGATGTGATTTGCTTCAGCTCATCCGCATTTTTGGCTTGCTGTACCAGCGTTGTGTACGCTTCTAATTGAGCGTTCACGGGTAAAGACTGAACGTTCTGCACGGAGTCCATGCTCGCCTACGTGCACACCTCACCGTGCTCTTATATCGTCAGTGCAGTATCTATCCTGGGTATATTACAAGATTGGCAGACTGCCGGACAATTCCACCACTTGGTTGTGGA
This sequence comes from Taphrina wiesneri, assembly GCA_005281515.1. NCBI lineage: Eukaryota > Fungi > Ascomycota > Taphrinomycetes > Taphrinales > Taphrinaceae > Taphrina > Taphrina wiesneri. The sequence continues at coordinate 549,322 of RHGK01000002.1, forward strand.
GTAGTCTGCTTCGTACTCGTCGCATCTGGGCACCTTTCTGATCATGATCACATCACCACATCCATGGTCATAAGCTATGGATGCAATGCATATAAATCAACAAGTCAGCCTTTTTTTATACCATCAGTGTTTTCTAATTGTCTCAGAAAATATGTTACATGAATAGAATGGTCTACAAATTGTATCTGAAGCTGAGATTTTCCCTGTCAGTCAAATCTAGCACCCCAGCTTGTTTATCTTCATAGGTCTTCCCAGCATTCAAATCACCCGAAGCAAGTAGTGCATCTCTTCGCTTGTTTTCCCTGACGGCGAGATATCGGATAAGCATAAAGTCCATCATGCACACGCCAAAGCAAATGACCATCGCAATCTTGGCTGGCTTGTATTCTGGCGAATCTTTAGCTTGGAAAGTCTGAGGACCAATGATGTTCCCAACACAGTAAGCGATGAGGTTGATCGCATTCACTGTGACCTTCTTGGTGTAACCAGCCGTATTGGCACTGATGAGAGACAAGATCAAGACTGAGCCTACAGGGTAGCCATAAATGAGGTAGTAGCCAATCAATCCAGTAACGTGTTTGGCCGAGGCCACCATGATGAGTCCAATCAGTGGTACGATGAACGAGAGCAAGGCCGTGTACATTCTTTGGTTTGTCCTGGTGGCCAACCAGGCGAAAAACAAAATCCACACAATCTCGACTGCTCCAGCAGGCGTACCAAGTAACAAAGACTGTCTTGAAGAGTACCCGAATGAGGTGATCAAGATGTTTCCAAAGTTCGTGATGGCGCCATTCGGGATGTTTGTGGAAAGTGAAAAGAGAGCGTAAAGCCATGTATTGACATCCGTGAGCGCTTCTCGGAATTGGTACCATTTAACAGTCTTGTTTTCAACTGCTTGCTGATTTGATCGTGTCCTTTCCACCGCTAAGAGTCTTTCTTCTTCGGTAAGCCATCGAGCATTTGAAGGTCGATCTGGAAGATAGAAGAACACGCCAACACCGAGCAGAATGGTGAGGCATCCCGTGAAAATGAAGATAATTTGCCAACCTTTAAGTGCTGCATGAGGATCAGATCCAACGTGCTTGGCGACACCATAAGCTACACAACCACCAAAGATTTGTGCCCAACCATTGAAGGAGTACCACTGTACTGGTCAGAAACTAATAGTCCAAAAGGGAGGTATCAAACTTACTATTCCGATTCGAAGAGGCTGCTCAGCCCTTTTGTACCATTGACTTGTGATAAGCACAAACCCTGGAGTTACGGTAGACTCGAATATCCCCAGGAATGTTCGGACAAGCATGAGACCAGCCCAATTCTTGGCTGCCGCGGTACAAGCCAATACACCACCCCAAATGACAATGTTGATAGCCAGGTATTTTGCCAATGGAAGCCTCTGCATAAGATAATTCGTAGGATACTCCCAGAAGAGGTAACCAACATAGAACATGGTTCCCAGCAAGGCATACTCGTTACCCACAAGGTGAGTATCCTTCTTGAGTCCCATAACACTGGCGTACGACAGTGTCGTCTTGTCCAAAAACTGTATACCATAGATGATACACATCAGGGGCATTAGCCTGAAGTCAATTTTTCGTAAGAGTCGCTTGAATTCCACACTGTCCTCGACAAGTACAGGAGAGGAGATGGATCCTTTCTCAGCATCCTCTGCCGGGAGTTCCTGGAGACCGAACGATTTCTCCTCATGCTTCGCCATGGTCTAGACAAAAGCCAATTGTGCTCAGTATTGACCACTGAGCAGATAACGAAACAATTCGAGAATGAGACGTTAAAAATCTGACCGAAGGGCAGACACCACTTTATATGGATCTCTGATGTAGGATACAAAGTCGCTCGGGTGAAGTAACCGACAGTCCCTATCGTGTGACAATTTGAGTTAACGTCGCAACTCCGGGCAGAGGCTGGGATGTTATCAGTGGTTTTGGCGTTCAGATTCGCGGGACGTTCCGGTGTATCTGAAGTGGGAGCCCGCGCGCGTCCAATTGGCTGCCCCTGGCTGTGGGCTCGCATTAGTGCGCAAATCTGCGGCGACTGACCCTTCATCTGCAGCTGCGGTCCTTCGATTGCAAAGATCCTCCCCGAATCACTTCAGATGCAGCAGGTCCTATTCTCATCGTAAACTTATCTTCCTCTGTTGACACCTGCTGCACGATCCACAACTCTGCCCGCTCAGGTCTTGGATTCTAGATTCCAGACACTCGCCGAGATGCCAATCCATTCAGCCGACTCACCCGCCAACTTTCATCTTGAAACACTGGCGACGTGACGCACATCAGAGGAGACATGTGCTTTGTTCAGTGGCTCTACAACTGGACAGATCTGCACAACCTGTGGAGTCCCACTTGGATATCAGGTCGGCTGCCAGCCCAATCAACTTTTTCTGCTTTCAGAAGACTTGGACACATTATGACCTCTTGTTGCCTTTGAATGAGCTCTGTTACAACCACCACGATAAGGTTGTATGCATAGCTTGTCGCGTGTTTATGCCATCAGCATAAATCCGACGTCGTCAACACTTGACCGTTTTCGAAGTGCTCTAATGGCGAGCCCATGCTAGTGAAAGTCCAGATAGCTCTTAGTTAAGACGGCCAGATCGATTGTTCCCTTTCGATTGACCTTGATAGAGCATCTTTCCTCGACCTTTGTAGATAACTTCCGGTAGTGCTTCACCATTACAATCTGTTTTAAGATCAGACCTCGCATTTTGCTCACTCTCTCCATCGTAGTATTGACGATGTCGTGGCCTGTTATTCTTGTGGAACTTCCAGTCATCGTGGCGTTCAGACCGTCTACGATGATCGTCTCTTTGTGGTGATCTACTCCCACGCCTAGTGGGGTTCTGTTTGTGTCCATGCCCTGCTGACCGTTGTCGTCTGTGACATCCTTGTGAAGAGGACGATGGTGATCGTCTCTCGCGCGAGCGAGCCTTGTGATCACTTGCAACGACGACTTCCGGAGTCTTAGCAGCCTGTGCTGTTTCTGGCACGACAGCTCTCACCGATGCCTGAGGCCCTTTGTACTCGAGCTCACCACACCGAGCTATTGTCACAGATTCCACCGGACAATCATTGTCATCCACTTCTAGTTGACTAATTTGCTGCAGTATTTGCTGTCCACGAATGACCTTGCCAAAACAACAATATGACCCATTGAGGTGTGGACTCGGGCGGAGTGTGATGAAAAATTGGCTTCGTGGTGGGATTTCTGCCATGCAAACGAGCATATCTTCATCAATGTTCCGCCAGTACATGTCGTCCCCCGCAAAAGGATCATCTTCTGTTCCATATACGTGTGAGCCACCTGTTCCAGTCTTGTCTGTGTCACCACCTTGGAGAGTGAAGGTCTCCACAATTCTATGGAAGGTTGTGCCTTGATACTTTGGTCCACCACGTTCTCCTGTGCACAGAACTCGAAAGTTTTCCACCACCTTGGGGACCTGGGCGTCAAATAGTTCTATGATGATCTTTCCGGGGACGACCGCGAGGCCAACCGCTAACTCCAGAAAGCAATAAACCGTCATTTGAGGTCAACAATTAGCCGCAACTCAAGATAACATGCACAAACAGCTCGAGCACGATACTTTATTGTGTGGGACAGGTAGAGATCTTTCGTGGATCATGTAGATGTGGACCAGTCGCCAGAACTTCTACGCCTTACGCGTGCATACGTATAAGGGATACGCTATGTAACTTTCAAGTCTGAACAGTTTGGGACTGATCAGAGCTACGGGTTTCCGAAGATGAACCGACGCATCCTGGCTCTCACGCTACTCAACAAGCACACCGATACCTTTTTGAATCTCTCCAACATTCTTGACAGGCTTTTGAGCTACATAGGCCGTCTGCAAGCATGACAGAGATTGACATGAATGTCACGTTTCAGAAATTCAAGGATGACATTGATCACCACTATGATCGAAGGGAACGCCTGATCAAGACTTCACGAGATGTCACTGCACTGTCGAAAAAGATGATATTCAGCCTGCTTCGAGTTCCTGTCTTGAGATTAGACAATACCGAGGACATCATACCGTCTGGCATTGCTAAGGAAGTACAGAAGTACGAATCTCAGATATCCTCCTTACTCAAGACTGCTCAGCAAGATCTTCACGATGCTAACATATGGAGATACCAACGAAACATATCTCCCGGCATACAAGAGTTTGTGGAAGCTCTTACCCTCAAATACTACATTGAACATGAGAGAATACCGACCTTGGCTGAGACCCAACATCTTGTCCGACCTGTAGATCTCACTCCTGCAGACTATATTCTTGGAGTGGCTGACCTGACTGGTGAGTTGACAAGGCGCGCTATCGCCGCTTTAGCAATTCCGGGCACAGATGCTCTTGGTTACACGAAGAAAATCGCCAGCTGTTTGGGTGATCTGACTATACGGTTCCAACTTCTCGACGCCGATAGAAATGCCGAAGGTCTTCGAGAATTGAGCAAGAAAATCACAGTGATGGAAAGTAGTCTGAAGAAAGTCGAACGCGGTGTGTTTGAGCGTTGTGTCCGTGGCAGTGAACGACCGGAAGGATGGGTAGGCAATTCAGAAGCACCTCGAGACGATTGAGTATCGGGACTGAGGACCAGGTCATCCTTTGAACCGCACGACTGGGCAGCCACGATTGTGCAGATCTCTCAGAGTCGACCCGGAACAGCCGGAGTGATTCTGCTCACTGGGAAAAAGTAGCCGAGCGAATTAGTGGAGTCCCTTCGAGAGCGACAACGACGCCGTGGAAGCACCGTATTACTTCAGCAATGCTTCTCTGCTCGCGTTCTTGCATAACGAGCACTCTTATCTACACTAAATGGCGACGAGACGCGTAAACTACTCAGGATCCTTGCCCGTCTATCAAAGGGTGGCGAACGATGTCTCTCTTACAGAACACTACGCTGGTTTACATATTGTTCCCGCCCCAAATTATGAGCAAGCAACAATTCATATGAATGCTCCGCAGCACAGCGTCTCTAAGACCAACTTTCGCTCTTTCAAACTGCTGGCTCAAAGAGCTGCTGAAACATATTTCAGGGAGGTCATGAAGCGAGAAAGAAAAATGGATATCAAGACTGCTATTGAGCACTACAAGCAAGATCTATCAAGGTCAACTGTCCACGAGAAGCTTAGGCTTGGAGAACATGCACAAGTTGACCCGATCAAGATGTCTTTGCTAAAAGGACGAGGACGAGGCTTGCGTCATTGGGTCAATCTCGCTATAGAGCACGCTGTTGTGCCCGAAGTGAAGCGGCGCGAATCAGAAGACATGCAGATCTGGCGTGCAGAGCAGCGCTGGCTATCTATCTCACAACAGACAGATCGTCTCGAGGAATCTCATCGCAGACGCGTGGCTCAGTACACTCTGCGGGAAGAGGAAAAGCTCAGGATTTTTGGAGATATTGGAAATGGCTACCGTACAACAGGGAAAGATGTGCATGAGATTGGTCAAAGTGGTTTCAATGCTGCTAATATCCAAGCAGCGAAGATGTTCAGGGAACTCAAAGGTCGAGATGATGACCTTCTCTTTGAATTCAAACGTCTACAAGCAGTGTGTCTAAATCGTATGCAAACCAAGTGGCGAACTCTTATTGAGCATTGCGTGATACAGATCGCGCTTGTGAGAGAACGAGGCAAGATCTGGCGCTACGAATCGGGTCGCCCTGAGATGGACGCTATGGCAATAGAGTCCCTGATGACATATGAGACTAGCCGCATGGAAATCGCTCTAAGCACGTTGCTTTCCACATTTAGCAGGAGTGTAGAACTCAAGACGAACGAGTACCCACCTCTACGGTCCTTTTACCAAGAGTTTGGCCCCATGACTGGATCTGCACTTCGAGCCGCTCGAGAAGTGACTGTCTCTCGTGGGATTCTCTACGACAACACATTTCTGAAGAAGAATAAGCTTGACCTCTATGCTTCGGAATTTTACGATGCCATGAAGGAACATCTGATCCTGCTCATGGTCGAGAATCAGTTGCAAGATTTCTCCTGGAAGGAACGACACTCACAATCAGCCAGGACTTACACAAGACAAGAACTCGGATGAGGAGAAAAGTGAATGATATATAGCAACCACTATACATTTTCGCTTATCGTTATGCTCGCTGTGCTCTTCCAACTCGTTTATGTACCGCAAGCGTTGAGATATTCCAAATTGTCGAATTCGTGCCCACGAATCGTTCCTAGACCACGACGTGCTTGTACTTGTTGAGTTGTCTCGTCATCTCCTCCACCTCAATCAAGGCACGCTTCTCAATCAGTACTCTCGGGTACTTCAAGACCTCACTGATCAACATCTCATCAAGTCTCACAACTTCCATCAAGTGTCCAAGATTTCCCGTAGAGATCTCGAGATTCTTCCTCTCCGAATTGACAATCATGAGCGTCCTTCCATCTGGCTTCTTCCCACTGGCGAATCCATGAGACTCGAGAAACTCAACGGGCATTGCCGTCTTGTGTGATGGAAAGTCCATGGCACCATTCACCACAGTTAACTTGCCCGTCTGGAATAAAAAGGAAAATGCACCCCTAACGGCCAAGTTGTACACTTTTCGCTGTAATTGCGTACTAAAGTCCCTTGGTTTAGGTCCGTGCGCACGACCTCCACCACGTAACATGGGCGACGTACGGTCTCCCAGTCGAGCGTTTCCAGAGCCCTTCTGAGGTCTGATCTTTCTTGTCGAGCCCGATACTTCCGCACGAGTCTTGGTCGATGCCGTTCCTTGACGAAGGGCGTCTCGTTCAAATACGACGGCACGATGTAAAATGTCTTTTCGTAGAGGCAAGTCCAAAAACTTTGAAGGAAGGGCTATACGTGATTGCGGTATGAGGGTGGGAAATGTGTGAGTCGTGACATGGGTCGATGAAAGGCCTATTGGTGTAAAGACCTTCGAAATTGTTTGTATCGGGCGCATCATAATTGCAACGCAGATACAGTCTGCTTCACTTGTCGTAAGTTAGTGCAAACGAAAGGTCGTGACAGGAAGAATGTATGAATATGCAGGGATGTATGTCAGGGCACTGATGTGTCACTGGTGCTTGGAGCTATAGCTATAGATACGGTATTTTCAATGCATTCGAGATGTGAGCTCGAGAGATTATTTCATTTATATCCGATATATACGATAAAGCAGAAAGGTTGATTGAGCGATTTCGTGATCATGATCAACACTATTCCTTGTTCAGTAAATCATGATCATTTCTCAATTATCCTAGAATCTGAATTCTTTGTATTCTGCCGTAGTCTTCGTACATTGCATGGTATTTAATCTCATTGCTTGGCGAAGTGCGCAATGACCTGACGCAAGAGATTCTCTCCAGCATCAGTGATCTGATGATGGAAAACACATCGTCCTCCTCCAAGCGTCACTCCCAATTCCTTTCCTTTCTGTATCCACTCTTCCTCATCAATGCCGGATGCCTGCAAGTCGAACCAACACATGTTCGTGTCTGCTGGATGGGCAAGCACGTATCCTTTCTCCTCTGCAAACTTCGCTATACGAGCAGCTCTACGGTGCACATGTTTCAAGCCGTCTGGAAATTGTGTGTCAAGAGCATATCGAGCAGCGCCGGCCAGTATACCCACTTGTCTCATGCCGCCTCCCATCATCTTTCTGAACCTGCGCGCAGTCTTGATGAATGTTTGCGACCCAACGATGACCGTTCCAATTGGTGCTCCTATACCTTTGGACAGACATAGTGACATGGTATCGAATGCCTCTCCATAACGCCTCAGAGGTATGCCTGTAGCAGCAGACGCCTCCCATAGACGAGCACCATCTAAGTGGATAGCAATGTCCAGTTCTCTAGCCAACTTACTGATCTTCTCTATCTCTTCGATTGGAAAGATCACACCTGATAGTGTGTTCTCGAGCGAAATGATCTTCGTGTCCGCAAAGTGCACATCTTCACCAAGAATGAGGTTCTTCTTGACTTCTTCAACCGTCAAGTGTCGTCCATTCTGTGGCATCACGGGTGTGCTCATGGCTTGACTGAACATGGCGATACCACCCGCTTCATAGTTTATGATGTGTCCTCGAGCGTCGCAGAGTATGCTGTAGGGCGGCTGCTTGAGATGTGTTCGGAGACAGATTTGATTGCCCTGTGTTCCTGAGGCACAGAATAGACCTGCCTCTTTGCCGCACATGTCGGCGATATGCTGCTCCAATTCTTGTGTCGTAGCACTCTCATTATATACATCATCTCCGAGATGGGCGTCTCGCATAGCTGCAAACATGGCATCGTCTGGTATAGTGACTACATCCGATCTGTAATCTGCTGCAGGATCGAATTGGGCGCGAGGTTTGTCTACAGTAACCATGGTCTATTTCTGGTAGGTCAGAGCTCACAATTTAAGCTTCTAGTGAGCCTTTTGCAAGCTTTACAGATTTTGCTGCTCCTGATTCCTGGGCTGTACAATGTTAATTCTCATGACTGATACATATGCAGATGTATGACGGAGATATGACTGAGCCCTCACAGTCCATGGGTATCCATATTTATCCACAAATTCAAGCCTCAGCCAGGCGCCACCGAAGACGAGGTCATCTTAAGCGCCGAAGTGTTTTGATCAGATGCGCTATCACGGCCCCTCCATGATTGTAATGCATGGACCTATGACGAGTGACGTCTATAGCTTGACTAATCGTACAACGACACAGTAGAAGAGATCTGCAATCAGTGTAGAAGTAAAAGCAGGTTGCCCTCCATCATGGTCCTCGTGGCAGCAGCTCAAATCTGCTCAACAGGCAATATTTTGAAGAACATGGAGATGTGCACCACGATCATCAAAACAGCTGCGTCTGCTGGCGCTCGCTGTGTATTTCTGCCTGAGGCATCAGACTTCATTGCCTCTGATGCAGAAGAGTCAGTTGCTTTCACTGGAACACCTGAGTGTACTCAATTTGTCAAAGGCATCCAAGCTGCCGCACGAGACAATAATGTCGAGGTGAATGTTTGTGTTCACGAACCGCCCATGGAAAAGAATTCATCACGTATCAGTAATAGTTCCATATGGATTGATTCTCAAGGCTCAATCACCCAACGTTACAGGAAGCTACATCTGTTCGATGTCGATATCAAGAATGGCCCAATATTGAAGGAGTCGAAATCAACAGAGCCAGGCCGTCACTTGACCCCACCATTTGATACTCCTTGTGGTAAAGTAGGGATGGCAATCTGTTTCGATCTTCGATTTCCAGAAGTGTCTCTAAATCTCGTGAGACGTGGTGCACAAATTCTGTTATATCCTTCGGCATTTGCAATCAAGACCGGAGCTGCGCATTGGGAAACACTGCTCAGGGCTCGCGCTATAGAGAACTCTGCTTGGGTCATAGCAGCGGCACAAGCAGGCAATCACAACGAGAAAAGAGCCAGCTACGGGCATGCATTGATAGTGGATCCGTGGGGCACCGTCGTGGCACAGAGCAGTGACATGAGAGTGCAGGAGCCTTCTTTCATTCTCGCGGACATCGATCTTCCTTATACAGCTCAAGTCAGGGCCGGCATGCCACTCCTCCGTCGCACGGACGTATATCCCGAGATATGAGAACCTGTTCGATGTCTACAAGCATTGCCTTCCCAGAGGGCGAAGTAGACTGGCACAATGGCAGAACTAGATCACGTCAAGAGACAATTGGAATGCAAGGCATGGTCGTAGCCTCTGTTGGCGTGGAATTCACGGACAGCACCATGGCCAGGGTCTATCGTGTAAGATATAGGTCGCAAGTCTCAGTTCGAAGACAACTTGCTCGACAAACTAAACAGAGTCACAAAGAAAACGTCTATAAGCTTCGGCAATCCGGTCAAAAGCTCTGCAATAGAATGTACAGTTGAAGAGATCAAATCGTAAGCTCTCCAGGTCCGCCCCATACATAGAGCATTTAGTAGTGTAAAAGTTGCTGCAATTAGAGTACTATTGATATTATGCAGGCTCCTTGATTTCCAAGTCTCCGAGGTTGATATTGCCATATGCGCATGCATGCATCAGCTGAAAGTGCACTAGTCCTGTGGTGGATAGATTCTGATCAGATTGTGATTGATTGTGGGAAATTGAATCAATGGTTTGTGTGGTGTAGAACACGTGAAGTGACGACGTAAACGAGTGGCTGTAGTGGATTACCGAATGCTGCGAAATGTGTGGTGAAGATGCCGCGTACTCATCATTTGTGTTTCAACTACGTAGACTGCACGGCACAACTAATCCAAGAGTGTAAAAGGACCAGTTTGCAGTAGTGGACAGGCTTATACAGCGAATGAGTTGCATATTGAGAAGAGCCTCGAGACAGTCGCTAACAAAACAACTACTACGACACTTTCACAATCCTTACGAGTCGTCTCATGTAACGCCCCGATATGCACAACTTCAACTTTCGACTGGAGCTCAAGTCAGAGCTCTGCATGGGCCTTTCCGTCCTAGTATAGTAGTCCGAAAGGATGCAGATGACTCATCGAGCGGCAATAAGAGTCCTGAGGAGAAAGCGGAGGAGGCAGTCAAAAAAGCAAATGCCGAGAGTGCTTCGAGCGAGGCAAACTCTGCATCAACAGATGGGGCTGAAAAATCCAACGACAACATGCCCAAGGCTGTGACAAAGTTACAAGTTCCTGAAGTATACCCTGAAGTTCTTGCCCTTCCTATCGTACGACGTCCTCTTTTTCCTGGATTCTACAAGGCAGTCGTGGTCAAAGATCCCCAGGTCATTGATGCAATCAAGGAGGCCGTCAAGGTCGGGCAGCCTTATCTGGGAGCGTTCTTGCTCAAGGACGAAAAACTAGATACTGACGTAATTTCTTCACTCGACATGGTGTACGACGTCGGTGTGTTTGCACAAATCACTTCTATCTTTGGTTCCAAGGGTGCTGATGGCAAGGACGAAAGTCTCACTTGTGTTCTATATCCTCACAGACGAATCAAGATCAACTCGATAGCGCACAACCGAGGAACAGTCAATGCCTCAACCACTCCTGAAACCGAGAGCATGGCTGACCCAGATGCCCCGATAGTGCGAGAAGCTGAGCAGGCCGCAGAACAAGCTGTCTCCTCTTACACGAGCAATACCCCTACTGATAACAAGTCTACGATTGCAATCAAGCCGGAGGACAGCGATCTTACATCACCCGTAGAGGCAGTGCCGATTGATGCCAACCCAGAAGAGGCTGCAGAGCAAGCAGCGGCAAATGACAATTCAAGTGCTATTCACCAGGGAGCACTGCATGTTACACAGTTCCTCAAACAATACAGTGTCACCGTAGTCAATGTCTCAAATCCTCAGGATGAACCATACAACCGAAATAACGAAAATATCAAGGCGATCACGGCTGAAATCGTCAATACATTCAAAGAGATCGCTCAAATGAATCCCTTGTTCCGAGACCAGATCGCCAATTTCAGCATGTCCCAATCTGCTGGTTCAATGTTTGAAGAGCCTGCTCGTTTGGCTGACTTTGCAGCCGCAGTGTCCGCAGGCGAGACCGCTGAGCTGCAAGAGATTCTAAAGGAGTTAAACATCGAAAATCGTATACACATGTCCTTGGTCATACTCAAGAAAGAGCTTATGAATGCTCAACTGCAGCAGAAGATTTCGAAGGATGTAGAGGGCAGAATACAAAAGAGGCAAAGGGAATTTATGCTCCTTGAGCAGCTCAAAGGCATCAAACGTGAGCTTGGTATTGATTCTGATGGTCGCGACAAGCTTGTAGAAAAGTTCAAGGAGCGTGCTGTCAAGCTCTCAATGCCTGATCATATTCGACCGGTCTTCGACGAGGAGCTTGCAAAGTTGCAAACCCTGGAACCAGCATCCTCAGAATTCAGTGTATCCAGGAACTATATTGATTGGCTAACTTCCATTCCCTGGGGACAGAAGTCAACGGAGAATTACGACATTCAGCACGCGATACGTGTATTGGACGAGGATCATTATGGTCTCAAAGACATCAAGGATCGTATTCTGGAATTCATTGCCGTTGGAAAATTGCGCGGCACAGTAGAGGGAAAAATTTTGTGCTTCGTTGGTCCCCCAGGTGTCGGTAAAACTTCCATTGGCAAATCTATTGCTCGTGCCTTGTCTCGACAATTCTACAGGTTCAGTGTTGGTGGTCTAACGGACGTGGCGGAAATCAAGGGTCACAGAAGAACCTATGTCGGAGCCATGCCAGGAAAAGTTATACAAAGTCTCAAGAAGGTTCAGACCGAGAATCCTTTAATACTGATCGATGAGATAGACAAGGTTGGCCGTGGCTACAATGGTGACCCGTCCTCCGCCTTACTTGAGCTTCTCGACCCGGAGCAAAATTCCTCATTCCTAGATCACTACCTCGATCTACCTGTAGACCTTTCAAAAGTGCTATTCGTTTGTACCGCCAACCAGACGGACACGATTCCAGGACCACTGCTGGATCGAATGGAAGTGATACAATTATCAGGATACATTGCTGATGAGAAGAAAGCAATCGCAAAACAATACCTGGCACCCACAGCCAAGGAATCTGCAGGACTGCAGAATGCGAACGTCAATATCACTGATGAAGCTATTGAGAAGCTGATTAAGGAGTATTGCCGCGAAGCAGGGGTCCGTAATCTGAAGAAGCAGATCGACAAAGTCTTCCGCAAATCATCTTTCAACATTGTAAAAGAACTTGGAGAAGCGAGACTTCCAGAGTCTAGCGGCATAACAAAGGAGGGAAAGGAAGCTGCGGAAAGTGCAGAGACGAAAGAGCGAGATCACGTCAGAGAGCAAGAGACCGAGACTCCAGGTCAAAAATTGCCCAATTCCGAGCCTGCTCCAGGAACCTCAACTACACCGAGGCAGCAATTGAATGTCCCAGATGATGTGAAGGTTTCCATTGACGCAGACAGTTTGAAAGACTATGTTGGTGCGCCCATCTATCTTTCTGATAGACTCTACGAAAAGACTCCACCTGGAGTAGTCATGGGACTAGCTTGGACGTCCATGGGCGGTACCGCCCTGTATATAGAGTCGATCTTGGAATCGGCATTATCAAGGAGTACACGTCCATCTTTCAACAGGACAGGCAAATTAGGGGACGTTATGAAAGAGTCCTCGACGATTGCATACAGTTTTGCGAAAGGGTTTATGGTCAGAGAGTTCCAGGACAACAGGTTTTTTGAGAAAGCTCAGATCCATCTGCATTGCCCGGAAGGAGCTGTGGGCAAGGACGGTCCAAGTGCAGGAATAACGATGACGACTGCGCTGCTTAGTCTGGCCTTGGACTATCCTCTAGATCCGACAATCGCAATGACAGGTGAATTGACACTCACTGGTAAGGTTCTTCGCATAGGTGGGCTGAAGGAGAAGGCCGTGGCAGCAAAACGTTCAGGCGTCAAGACCATCCTCTTTCCAGATTCCAATAAAGCTGACTGGGAGGAACTGCCAGAGAACATCAAGGAGGGTCTGACAGGAGTGCCTGTAGCATGGTACGGCGAGGTCTTCGATGTGGTGTTCAAGAACCTGGACCGTCAAAAAGCGAATTTACGCTGGTCCAAGGATATCGAGGCCAGTGACAAGCGCGAGAAGGAGATGAAATGATGTAAATAACATAATGACACGCAAGGATTTGCATATACATACGAATCACCACTCTAGCACAATTATGACAGGATAGCATGTACTTCTAAGGTTAGAAATTGGCCCATTTACTACTTCCCAAGTGTAGGTGAGACTGAACTTGCGGTTCTACCCTGGCTCGCGATTCCTTTGCAGACAGCTGTGTTCCACACTCAGCAATTGCAGATACGTATCCGTTATGATCATGATGGTTCGTATGCTTAATCATCTGATCATGATCACACAAGACCATTCGATGTCACGTGATGCAGATCTGCCCCGATTATCCGGGAGGCGTTTTTCGGCTTTTCATGCGCCTTTGTTGGAGAAGCAGAATCACGACTGTTTTACAAGACACTGCACTTGAAACAGTTCGTGCGCTTCATCGATACCAAGCTATGGGTCACCAGGAAACGATGCAGAAAAGGTGAAACATCGAGAATACCTTGGAGAGTCTAAAGGCATATGCCGGATCGTGAGAGTTTGCGCAGCAAGTCAAAGGTCCAGTCTCCACTGGTCTCTGGGAGCATCGACAGCAATGATAGCGATCCGATAGACATCTCTCGCTCGTCTGGATCAGCTACATCGTATGCTAGTACAGAGCCGTCCTACAGTGCTCATGTGCAGTCATTGCATTCCCAATACAGGAATTCTCCGTTTCGGTCTCTAGCAGGATCTCATGCATCGAGCTACCATCGACGTCATTCGCTAAGCAGGAGTGTTGGGAGTTTCGTAGGGTCGTATGAAGAATCAATACTCAATGGACGAATGTCACAGACACCTTCCAGACCACTCGACTTTACAGCTTCCATCGGTGTACTTGGACGGGGCAAATGTAAATCGAGCTTGCGCTGTCCACCACATCTGACGGTGCCCTTTCCGGCGTACTTCTATAGTGACACCAGTCCCTACGTTGGACAGATCGATGTAGAACAGAACAGTGAAGAAAAGAGCAGCAGTAAGCGTGGTTACAGGATACCTCCCGAAGGTCAACTACAGATCATCATCAAGAATCCGAACAAGACCGCTGTCAAGCTATTCTTGATTCCGTACAACGTCAGTGATATGCCTGCATCATCCAAGACATTCTTTCGCCAGAAGCATTACGACGTTGCTGACGGTAATAAACTAAGGTATGCTATCCATGTGCAAATCAGCTGTCCTTCAGAAGGCAAGTACTATATACACAAGACACAACGAGTTGTCTTTGCGAACAGAGTACCGGATGGAAAGGAGAACTTGAACATCATAATGTCCTGTCCGACGCCCGCATACACTCCATGGGTGCCCGAAAAGCGGCAACGAACAGCTGACCGTCATGTTCGTCCTGACAGCAGAGAACCTAAATTCATCGGTGGTAGTCTGCTTGATCGGGACCATGATGTCGATGAAGAACCGAACGGCATGCGTGAAATGCTCAACACAGATGGGAATCTACGACAAGGACAATTGACACCCCGTCCTGGTCAGCAGTTTTCGAGGTCACCGTTGTTCCAGCCGCGCCGGACAAGCTACATGAAATCATTTACGAGTCTGTCCTTGGGAGCACCAAGCACGACTGTCAGAGGCATAGAACAAGAGGCACAGGATATGAACGTGGGAGGTACTGTGACAGATGTCACGGGAAGTGGCATTCTTGCTGAGCGACTTAAAGCACTGGCGATTGTACGGGAGAGCGAACGACCATAATGAACCTGGCGTGAAGTTCTCCTAGGATGAAAACTGCATTTTCGAGATTATTGGCATGTCGAGCATAGCTAATCAATTCTCAATAGCCTGTAATTTCTGCATGCCATTCTTGCGCACAAGCAGATTCAGTCCATAGTGCCATCCAATTTATCCGAGTTATTGCCAGTCCCACAATTGCCCTGATGCGAGCGCATCTGATGGTCAACGGTCATACTTATAATTATAGACCTGCGTGGAGTATGAGGCCTCTATATACGTGACTTGATTTGGAGAAACGATAAATTTGGCTCGTGGTGACTAGCAAGATGTCTCGCGGATATGACAGAGTCATCGACAGCGATGTTGTTGTGGATAGCGACGCTACGACACCTCGTGACTCTACACGCAACTCATTACAATTCCAAAACTTCCATGCCAATGAGTCCTTGGAGTCTGGACGACAAGAAAGCAATACCGGGGGGTTCTTCGGCTCTGGATCATCAACGCAGAACGTTCTTGCAAGCAAAAAGCACCTGTGGTCGATTGAGTACTATGCACAGTTCTTCAACGTGACATCCGATTCTGTACTGGATCGATTGCTCAATGCAGTAAGAAGTGCTTGCAGACCATTGAGAAAAGACGACTGACATGTCAGCTCTTCCCTATGAAAAATTTCTTTGAGATTGTTAATGGCCAACCAGATCTCTATGCACCCATCTGGCTCGCAACGACAGTGATCACCGTCCTATACTTTGCAAGTACGGTCGCTGGTTATCTTGCGAGTCACATAAGTCATCAGCCATATGCTTATCAATTCTCGACGCTCACTAGTGCTGCGACACTGATCTATGGCTACACTTTCATTACCCCAGTATTGGCATGGGGTGTACTGAGATGGTACCAGTGCGAACCGTCACTCTTAGAGACGGTGTCTTTGTACGGCTATTCGAACGCTGCTTGGGTTCCTGTGTCGTTCGTATCAATCAGTCCCCTGGAATTCTTCCACTACGCTACCCTGAGTAATTGGATTCGTTGGATCGCCGTCGCAGTTGGATTTTCCATCTCCATAGCGTTCCTGGTCAGGAACTTGTTGCCAGTCGTAAATCGGGCGGATGCAAAGACTAGTCAGCTAATGCTTGTCGGAGTCGTTTTGCTGCATGTCGCGTTCTCATTGGCGATCAAGTTCTTGTTCTTCTCCGTAAGTCCTGAGCATTCGCCGCAATAGGCACAAATGACTGACAAATTGGCAGTATGTTCATGCAATGGACTGATCACATGTACAGATCGATAATGGATGACGCAAATCTATCTTAGAACTGTTCCTTCCTGCGTCCTATGAAACGCTTGACGGAAGCTCGTACAATCTACCACAGATCAGATACACGGTACAGTAAACATGCTGATGGAATCAGTGTCCTCGGTGACTAAAGAAATCATGTTTGCAGGCGACCTACCACCTAAGGTCCATTTACCACCAAGACCATTCTGGTAACTCAGATTGCTTCAGATCTCAGTAGAGCATCAGCATACGTTCTTATACATATGATAAACCTCTTTTTTCTCGTCTAGCATACATGTCAAAACATTCAATTTAAGCTTGTGAGGTATATTTGTGATGAAAACAAAGCTTGCAATTGCCATACTAGCCGAGCCAGTTAATGAATGGATGAAATTCACTAGCTCTCCACATTGTGCGATTGCACAAGCAAGACGCTGCAGATATTATGATTGACGACACATGAGGCCGTGCGATGATATTGCTGAGATGATGGCAGAGAAGGCAAGCTGAAGCCCAGAAATGCCGAAGAGTTGCTCGCAATAGAAATGGACGAGGACAGAGAAGTGCTGCTCAAAGCACTAAGCAGCTTTGCTCTGTATCGCCCATCACTTCACTCAGCTAATCAACTCCGAAGAACTGATTACATTTCCTTGACCCAGACCCACAAGTCGCTGTTGCCAGATTATCTGCGGAAGTTGGAGGAAGCGGACGATGCTATAGAACTGAACTCAACATTGGTGGAGGCCATGCTTACCACTGGAAGTGAAGCACTGTTGGGTCAGAAGTGGAGTAAGGCTCTGAGTGTCACGCCCGGCAGTGGAGATATGGAAAAGGTTCGAGCGGCTGTGAAGCAGGTTGTGCGCGACTGGAGTGATGAGGTAGGCTTCAGGCTATAGCGTCTAGAGCCTAGGTGCTGACGGCGCAGGGAGAAAAGGAGAGACTTTTGACTTATAAGCCGTTGTTGGACCTGCTGGAAAAGGAATACAGCAACGTCAAGCGTGAAGACAGATCTAAGATCTCTGTGCTTACTCCTGGATGCGGACTCGCAAGACTGTCTTTTGAAGTTGCGCGACTAGGATTCGACTCGGTGGGTAACGAATTTTCATATCACATGCTCATTGCTTCAAACTATCTGCTCAATTGCACCACGAAAGTGGGACAGCACGAGTTCTCTCCCTATGTTCACTCCTTCTCAAATCATAAAACACACAAGGATATGATTAGGAAGATATCTATCCCTGATGTAGTACCATCAGAAGTCCTTCAAAATGCCTCTTTCTCGATGGCGACTGGCGAGTTTATTGAGAGTTTCGGCGGTGCTCAATCTGCCTCGTCCTTTGACTGCATCATCACCTGTTTTTTCCTAGACACTGCACACAACATCATCGACTATCTCGATACTATACGTAATGTGTTGAAGGATGGAGGATTCTGGATCAATGTGGGACCGTGCTTGTGGCATCATGAGCATGGACAGAATCGTCGTGGCAAATCAGCGTTCGACGAAGACGGAAGTTATGCCGGCAGTATTGAGCTCAGTATGGATGAACTTATCACACTGATTGGCAAGATGGGTTTCACCATCGGCCTCCAAGAAACTGTCAGTACACCTTATATGGGCAACGATCGTGGCATGTTGGAGCATATGTACCATGCCCAGCTCTTTACTGCGCATTTGAGCAAAAATTGATCCGATCAGCTGATATTGCTGGTAAGGTAAATCAAGGAGGTCAAGTCACGATCTTGTCTCGATTTTACGAGACAAATGTCAGCACTGAAATCGTTACGGTAAAAGTCGTGGTCGCTGTACAGTGTCAATAGACTTTCACAATATCTGGCAAGCTATCAGATCTCGCACTCAGATCTCCCGAGGTCGGGAGTCACTATGCAACACTGGAGTTGTGTGTTCAGCTGAGTATGACAGCTGCAGTAGCCGCTGTCGTTTCAGCCACTCGAGAACACTTCAAATGCTGGCAGATGACACTTCAGACTGACGCGGTGCACCGCCTAGAGACCAAGGATGTTGCTACAAAATTTATTGTATGTCCTCCTCAGGCCGTGTTCGACAGACTCTGAGTCACCATTCTGATATCGTTGTGGGGTGCGTGTAACGATCTGCGCGGCTGGTGAGCCAGTCAGCATGTGGGCTGAGATCAGCTTGAAGAGCTGTCTTGCAGTCATAGATTGATCGTTCATAGATTGATCGTTTCAAGCTATCTCACTCAAGATGCAGAAGGAACTACTCTGCTTCCTTACTATTCCTCGAGGACGCTTCTGTGCACTTTGAGTTCTATCACATTAACTACCCACGAGCATCTATCTCAGACAGTAGACGAAGGCTATGTCGAACTCATAAGTCAGTGTAAACATCAATACTGTAACAGCCAGTCTTGAGACCAAGTATACTGATTCGATTCCAAGACAAAGATCATGTTACGAAAGTTCAGAGCAATCTGTCGTAGCCTCTCAAAGTATATCGGCATTCCCTTGTCACAAGAAAAGTCCCAGGACGTTTCATATACGAGTCCTCGGAGAAAGCTTCGCGATACAGCCTATCTCGATGGTCTCAAGGCTTCTGCTGCCTTAATGGTGTACATTCATCACATGACGATGCGTTATTATCCAAGATTGGGTGATTGGTATGGCCGCGAGCCAGACAAATATCAATTGATTCGTCTACCATTTTTGAGGTATGCCTTTTACAACCTTGTGCTCAGCATGTTGCACAATTTGCGGAACAGGACTAATTCCGCGGAGAGACCTCTTTGTGTCTGGGCAGTCAATGGTTGGAGTGTTCTTCGTGATTTCCGGATTCATCTTGACCACCAAACCACTTCAGCTCACCAGAAAGCAGGATCATGCGGGGCTCTACAGAAACATTGCCTCTTGCATGTTTCGCCGATGGTTTCGTTTATGGTTGCCAGCTTTCTTTTCAACCTTTATTGCTGCCATTGCAATATACGCAGGACTGGATCTCGATTCTCCGGCTGGTCCAACACAACACCCACAGCTGCCCAGCTTACGTCTTCAGATTCTTGATTGGTTCTGGGAAATACTTCGATTCACATCTCCTTTCAAATATGCGGATCACCATGCCCAGCTTCGGATGAAGTACGATTGGGTGACTTGGACATTGCCGCTCGAGTATTGGGCTGGCATCTCAATCTGGGTCGTGTGTATGGCTGTGTGCCAATTTCCAAGGTACTTGGTCCGGCTTGTCGTTCTCCTGCTTGGCTCTTGGTTTACACTGTACAACGGAGCGTGGCATTTCTTTTGTTTCCTTGCTGGGATGATTATCGCAGACTTCCAGATTGAGTCAAAGACTTACGAGCGTACAGGATGGTGGTTCAGTATCTTTACACACGACAGACGGCAGGTTGTCTACTGGGCAATCTTCATCTTTGGCTTGTACATTGCAGGCGCTCCCGGTGTCGAATTGGGAGAACGTGATATATGGGCTCTGCGCCCACCTGGATATACTTGGTTGTATTCACTCGTCCCACATTGGTTTCATGAGCCACATCGCTTTTATGTAGCTTGGACTGGTATCTCTTTAGTCTTTGCGACCAACCGCTTGCCACCTCTTCAACGACTTTTCGAGTCCAGGCTTGCTCAGGGGTTCGCCAAATGTAGTTTTCCATTCTTTCTTTTGCATCAAGTCCTCCACGATATCATAGTGCGCAATTGGATGGGACAAGCAATCACTCGTATACTACATCTAGATATGAACAAAACGCTCGGCTTCAATACTTGGTACTTTGTCATGCTTGCGCTATCAACACCCGTAATCTATTTTTGCAGTTGGACGTTCCAGATATGCATTGATGATAATTGCACAAAATACGTCAAAAATCTGGAAGTCTATCTAAGAGCTTCATGTGAAATTGAAGCAGCTCATTCTTCGGGTCAATGCTTGATTGAACAAAGTTCCGCCTCAAACAAGCTCGATCACCTGGTAACATGCGACCTTGAAAAGCACGCTCAAGAAGAAATTCATATGTAGCCAAGTTAAGGTAATTGGTACTGCTGATTTGACCAATCGAGTAAGATAAACTCCAGTGATAGACACTCCGAAAAGTCTGACGATAAACTTTTCTGTAGCACTTCTCTCATCTCATATCATCTCGCAGGAGTCATTCCGACCTACCACTGACTGACTTTGGAATTCTCCCAAAACTCTCCACTAACATTACCTATGGCACCAATCGCAACATGAACCGGTGTCATTGCCCCTTCATCAATGGTTTTTGGTCCCTTGCCGGAGGTCATGTCTGTGTTGACATAACCAGGACAAACGCAATTGATGGATAAATCGGGATGGGATCTAGCCAAGACCTTGGTCATGGCAGTGACGCCCATCTTACTGACGGCGTAACCTGCCTTGGGCCAACCTTGTGGTGCCTGGTCATTCGTCACTCCACTCGCAAATTCGTGTAATAGATCCTGGACTCCAGAAAGAGTCAGATTCGTGTCTCTGAATCGTTTCTGTAGCTCTGGAGCCAATCTCGTCAACTTGCCAGCCATAGAGGAAACATTCACTATTCGTCCTGATTTGGCCATGACAGGAATGAATGTCGTACACATCCTCAGTGTACCATCATAATTGCACGCAAACGTCTCATCCACCACTTGACGATTAAATATACTGCCCTTGGTGGCTATACCGGCATTGTTGATGAGAACATCGAGGGTGCCATGATTCTTGGTGATGAAATCCCTCAATGTGTCGATTGATTTGTCATCGGTAATGTCCAGGGCATGCCACTCGACACGACTCTTTGAGAGTCCCGAGGCGAGGTCCGAGGCAGAGTGTAGCTTCTCGAGTGCCTCTTGACCTCTGCTCTGGTCTCGTGAGGTCAGGTATATTAGTAAAGGTGAGGTCGTCTGTATCAATAGTTGACGAACAATGCCGTATCCGACACCTTTATTCTACACTCGGATCAGTCTAGGCAGAGTGCGAATGTGAGAGACATACAGCTCCGGTGACGACAATCACTTTCGGATTCGCCATGACTGTCAGTTGCGGTTGATGGGCTATTGTTCTGCTGAGGTATTTGGCCGGTATCTAATATGTTTGACAATGATGATTGCAATTGCAGATGCGCCACAACCTGGGGGATCGATTGCGCCACCTGGAAATGTGGGCGAATGAGCCGAGAATGACGTTGCAAGGTCCGAGATCCGCGTTCCTACAGCAATTGCTAGTACACCACCTCCATACAACATCCGCGTGATAAGAGTTGTCGAACGATAACTGAATCAGCATAATTGAATAATTATGGGAGGACGAATTTATCTCATTACCGGCTGCTCTACCGGCTTTGGCAAGTCTTTGGTCGAGGAGGTATGTACACGGCAGTACGATACTTGAATAACTACGACTGACAAATGTAGGTCATCGAAAGGGGAGATATTGCCGTCGCCACGGCACGAGATGTATCCAAGCTAAAATTCGAGGGCACCTCGGAGAAGAACTTTTTGGCACTAGATCTCGAAGTCACTTCGAAGGACTCTGTCAAGAAGTGTTTTGCCGATGCCAAGGCAAAGTTCGGACGTCTCGATGTCGTGGTCAACAATGCGGGCTACGGTCTGTGCGGAGAGTTCGAGTCCCTCTCGGAGGAGGAAATTAGGAGACAGATGGATGTCAACTTTTTCGGTGCGATTGACTGTACTCGTGAAGCCATGCAAATCATGAGGGAACAGGAACCTTGTGGAGGAAATATCCTACAGGTCACTTCGATTGGAGGTCAAGTCGGAGTTCCGTCATTTTCACTGTACTGTGCGAGTAAATGGGCACTCGAGGGGTTCACTGAAGCAGTGGCCGCTGAAATTGACCCTGCCTTCAACATCAAATTCACACTGATTGAGCCTGGTCCGTTCAGAAGTGAGACACTCAGAATGCTAAATTTGTTACAGTACTGATCACGATAGCTGACTGGGCCGGCCGATCCATGACTACGACAAAACTCCACCCAGCGTACAAGAACGCGCCCGTTGTGGCAAGGAGAAAGCAGACTGCTGAGAAATCGGGCAAGCAACCAGGAGACCCTGCACGGGCGGCCAAAGCCATGTGTAAAATTGTCGAGGACACTAACCCACCATTAAGGATCGTGCTCGGCAACCCTGCCGCGGATGTGCTAAAAGGTAAACTCAAGACTTACACAGAGTCCTCACAGAAGTGGGATGATTTGTCACGATCATGCGATTTTCCTGATGACGGGTCAGCAAAGTAGACTTACCTATAGCCAAGAGAGAAGGACCGAGCGTCGGAAGTACGAACGTAGTTGTACCGTCGCTGCACTTAATGAGAATTGATCATGAGATGAGACCACCTGCACGTGCATCTCAACTGAGCTCTCATCCGAATTCATCCCTCGCTTCATCTTCATTTCGAGTTTCTACTCATCCCGCACAATCACACAACCATACACTTCCCTCGCCACTTCTCACGAAAACACATTCCTATAGCCACTCTACCACTGCGCCGTATCCCTATTCATCAGGACTGAAGGTGCGATTGCTGTTTGCCATATTTCGTGATGGTCAGCGCGATGAGGACGATACAACAGTCCGAGGTCGAGCGTCACAACAATGAGAAATCATGCTGGGTCACCATGTCTACCTCGGATAGAGTCTACGATGTCACGGATTTCCTCGAAGACCATCCGGGCGGTGGCGAGCTCATCACAAAATATGGAGGCAAAGATATCGACGCAGCAATGGCGGATCCAGTATCACATACTCACTCTGAATCTGCTTACGAAGTCCTCGAGGACTATGCCATCGGTGTGCTGACGAGCGGTGCGGCAGTCATGTCAGTGAAAGAACCAGGCTCCGTCATGTCAATGGAGGAAGCGGATGAGCTGCGCCGTGTATATGAATTGACGGGTCTCAGTTGCGCCGAGGATTTGAGCAAAGAGACGGATTACGAAAAGGACCACAAGACGCACAAGTTCATCGACCTGAACAAGCCCATGTTGATGCAAGTATGGAATTCTGGCTTCAAGAAGGACTTTTACCTCGAACAAGTACATCGACCACGACACTACAAGGGCGGTCAATCCGCGCCTCTCTTTGGAAACTTTCTCGAGCCGCTTTCAAAGACTCCTTGGTACGTCGTGCCAGCAGTTTGGCTTCCATGCATCTCAGTGGGCGCGTATACCGCATGGCAACACCTTGGCACTCTACGTATGGCACAATGCTTCATCTCTGGTCTGATGATCTGGACATTTGTCGAGTACGCCATGCACCGATTCCTCTTTCACGTAGACGATTACCTCCCCGACCACCCGGCCTTCCTCACCCTTCACTTTCTCCTGCACGGTGTGCATCACTACCTGCCCATGGACAGACTGCGTCTCGTCATGCCTCCCACGCTCTTCGTGGCACTAGCTTACCCCTTCTGGAGGCTGGCCAAGTCGCTCTTCCCATACTACATCGCCATGGGCATCTTTAGTGGTGGAATACTGGGGTACGTGATTTATGACTTGACGCACTACTTTCTCCACCACAAAAACTTGCCTTCGTTTTACAAGGAACTCAAGAGTTATCACTTGGCCCATCATTATCAAGAGTATGATACCGGATTCGGCGTCACTTCCAAGTTTTGGGATCACGTCTTTGGTACGACGTTGGTGCTTACCAAGGTTGATTAAGGAGTGGTCAGTATTCGTCAATAGGTGTGTAGTACGTTCTCGTCGTACAAGATTTCAAGGTTGTGAAAAGGACAGACATGGACAGTTGGAAGGATTTGTATAGACATTAGCATAGAGCCGACACTTTTATTCTGTACGCGGCTTGATATAGGACAGAGAAGCACATGGAATTATTGTACAGTTCGTACCGATTGTATCATGATTTCGCCATTCGAGTGGTTCTTCTTGGTGATGAAGGGATTGTGTCACTATGATTTGGACTCTACTAGGCTTACAATGTATAGGTAATTTCATTACAACTTGTGATAACTACTGAATCGATCAAACCATCTTCGATTAAAGCTCTCGTCGCGCTCGACATCCACAAAAGGTCCATCTTCAACGCACATACCAGATAGCTCCTCCAACGTGGACTTTCTCTGGTCTTCAAGCTGCATGGGTCCCGATTTTTTGCCTCGCACAGTCCATGACTTGAACCAGGACATACTTGCCGGCTTTGAACTCGCGGAAACAGAATGTTTGGTAGGAGAAATCCCAATATTGAATGGTGAAATTGGAGAAATCAAGTCTATTGAAGGTCTGCTCTTTTTCTTCGGTGATCGCAAAGATGCAAACCACTTCGAGGATCCACTATCCCGCAAAGTCTTACTTGGCGAAGTTGGAGCATGGTTCTGAGGCCGGTTTCTCTCTAGAGATTTGAGCCTCGATATCGGACTGAAAAAGGGAGAAGACATCATCTGTCGTCTGCGTGAGCCAGCTACAGGACTGACACTTTCACTGGCTGTGATTTGGCCTTTACCTACCATGATTGAACCAGAGACAATTTTCAAAGAGCCAGTCGGCATGTTCTCGAGATTGGTCACTTCATTGTTGAAGTCCATGAGCTCATCTTCTACACGTGTACGTCCTGGCACAGCTGGTACACGATGGCCGATGTCCGAAGTCGCCGAAACCAGATCATCGGATGCGATGGTCGTCGCCTCAAACGTAGCATATGTCTCAGTTGGACACACAAAGGCAAGGAACTGATTGTCAGAAGAAGACATATATAGACTGTGATGCGTGTCTATGTCATGAATGTCGCAATACCTTGGTAAGTCCTCTTTGAGTAGTTCATGTATATCCTTGATTGGAGGAATAGTATCTTCGTTGGAAGCCTGGTCCTTCAATACCGAGGATATCTGATCATGCAATTCCAGCTCTAATAACGACTTACTGGTCGCTACATCAGTCGCGGCAGTCGAGTCGAGAGATGCACTTCTCGTGCTCAAAGGAATAGGCTTTGCTGCACTGCTAGCGCGGGTCTGAGGATGCCTCGTGAACAGCTCGGATTCGAAGGACTTGAAGCTTGCAGTGCGGAAAGTCTTTCCTGTGGATAGGTTGATCGAAGGCATGTTCAGATCATTCAGCACTCCATGCTCAGGTGACATTTTCTCGTAACTCGTCTTCTTGAGCAAAACTTGAGCATTAGATATACTCGCCCCGGATTCATCAAGTATGCGAGCATCAGTGTCCGCTGACTCTGCTATGTCGAGACTTGGGAGATCTGACGCGTCAAGTTTCTCATAGCTCGATCTAGACTTGACACAAAGATCATCGACATCTAAGTTCGGCTTGTCCGTCGACTCTCGTGAAGGGTCCAAATCGGAGACCTTCAGACAAGATTCTACGCTGCTTGAACTCTGCTTTTGCACAAGCCTTGGGTGTATGATGTCAAATGCAGGAGAACGGTCACTCAGAGCTGCCTCTGGGTTGGATTTCCCAATTGGTGTTCGAATCTGTACATTCGAAATTGATCTTGTCGACTGAGTCTGACCCGGGTTTCGAAGAATAGAACGCGATGGTAACGACTTTACCGATGGACAGGGTAGGAGTGCTGCATTCCACTGTTCGGGTTTGACAGTACGACATGAACGCGCTCGTAAGGACCGAGCCCATGTTTTGGCCTGAAGTTCACAAGCTTCCAAGTCAAGGGAATCTGTTCGATCTTTAATCACTCTCAAGGGAGCAATCACAGAATTCGATTCTGGAACCCGAGCAATCTTAATACACAAATTGTCATCATTTGCGCACAACTTGGCCGAAGCCGTCCAATGTGCTCGACTCATTTCAGCGATTTCGTTTAGCATTGTCAGAACGTCTTGTGTTGTACAGTCAGTGAAAGCTTCGAGCAAATCATCACTTGACACTTGCATGGCATCTGCATAGTCACAAAGCTTCGAATATGAAGCTCCTGACTCATCTTTCCTGCATATTGTCGGATTCAACAAGCAGTCTTGGCGAGCTGCACCAGGCTGAGAACAACTTCTGGCTTGACTTCCACACACATCTGTCGAGTCTTGTTCTGTTTCAGTCTCAAGGTCGAGCCTACTCTCGGACCCGAAGATCTGTTCACGAGCTCTGAAATCTGGAAATGCGTCTGTAGTTGCATCTTCGTCGCCTGTGATACCGAAATCATACGAAGCAGACATTTGCTCCCTATCTAGAGCTTCCGTGTTCCTGAGTGTTCGTGAGTGCTGGGACACAATGGCGTCCTGAGAGTGATCGATGATGCTACAAGCTCCACTCGTGGTAAGATCGGTATTTGTCCCACTGATTTGCCTCACAGGTATTTCAAGAGGAGCAATAATGGGTGAAAAGGAAAGACATGGCACGACTTCGATTCCATCCTCCGGCATACAGAAACGATTTTGATCAGCACTTTCTGGTTCGGGAGAGTCTGGTCTCATCGACAATTGAGTAACGAGTAATGGGTCCTCCAAAAACAAAGAATTGCCGTGCTTCGGTGCTGGAAGCACAAGATGAGAGTCTACTTCTTGCTCTTGATTGAAGCCACTTGTTCGCGATGTCGACTTTGGGGTGCTGGATGATAGGACCAAGGCAGCGCAGAGCAATGGGCTCGATCCGAATTTGTCACTTGTTAAAAACTTGTTCGACGGCTCGATTGTCGATGTCGTGTCTGAATTTGAGCACTGTGAATGAAAGGGTAGACTGAACAATGTGAGGTTATCGTCAAGACCTTGCTCAATTCCGAGAGAATCAGAGAGGGTGACAACGTTATGTGATATCTCAAGCAGCGTATTACTGCTGGCGCAGTTAGCAAGGGAGGAAGATGATTGTTTGCTTTCTACCTTCTACCTGCAAGCGTTCCGACCATATGAGAAGATGCAGCACCGGGAATAATGCTTGATGTAGTGTAATGCAGCTCTGTTCCTCAAGAAGACATCGACCTCTTGCACCAGTCGCGAGGTGCAATTAGAGCATGAGCTTTAGGATGAGTGAAATACAATGCACAAAGAGCTCTATGTTGTGAAGGGTCGTCTGAGTGTGCTTGCCAGAACAGTTTCCACCGCGCCCAGTCCCAATTTTGATCATAGCACACTGCAGGAGATCTGGGCGGTCATTATCACCCCATGATCAGCAGTCTGGACACTTCCCAATTCTCGATATATATATTCATGGCCACATAAACCTGCAGCTCTTTGATTGACAAGATTAAAGAGTACAGGTATCTAGTAAAATTGCAATTGCGTACCTGTGAAGCAAGCTTTCCAGTCATCAACAATATGTACAAAATGATGATACTGGAATGCGCAGGAGCGTTGAAGATGCTTAAGGATAGCGATTAGGATGCAAGAGTGCCTTCAGGTGACAGTGGTGACCCAACCAAGATCCTCATCACTCTGCTCAGCTACCCATTTGCTCTTTGCGAGTGAATATGTGTCTTGTTCCTGTTCGAGAATCTCCCGCTGCTCATCAGTGATTTCTTGGCCGTTCTCATCGCCGTCCTCGATCGTCTCGAACAAGTCGACGTGGAAATCATTGCCGAATCGTACTTTCTTTTCACCACGAGAGAGATCGACCCAATTGTCATCCTCACCTTTGATGGTTGTATGTTCATGTACAGAGTATGGTATCTTAGCTCTAATGATGTCTTTGGCAGCTTCGATTGGTGGAAGATCTGGGTCTGGATTGAGCTGCAAAGGATAATTTACCTTTTTCGCAAACACAGCCAACCTCTGATGTATCTCGAAAGCTGAGGGCCGATCCATTGGCTGCTGCACCAAAATCTCTTCTACAATGTCGACAAGCTCCACTCGAATGCTTTCCTCGACCTTGTCCTCGACTGGCGGCAATGTCCTCAACTTTTTACGAAGTTGAGCAGTAGGGACGGCAGCGACCATGTAGCCAAATTCTTGAGGATCCCTGATCATGCGTTCCTGCTTATCGCCTAAGGAATAGAGAAGCTCCAAAAGAGTCACCCCGAGCATCCAGATGTCCGTGCCACGACGCGATACGTCAACCTTCTGTTCTGGTGCAGTGTAGAATAAGTCTGTTTGTATGGTCAGGTGAGACATGGTAGAGACTGAAATGGGGTGAGTCAAACGGCCTCGCTCTGTCCTAGTATCCTCTGTACCGAGAAAAGATGCCCCTGGAGTCGACAACAGTGGTGTCAAAGTTCCTGAGTCATCATCGCCCTCCACATAGATTCTGCTGGAGCTGAGGTCACTTAAGTATATGCCACCATCCTCTGTTAGCAGAACATTACGCGGATTGATATTAACATGCTTGACTCCGTGACAATGTATATGATACAGCAGACTGCCCAGGCAGTATCCAACACGTAGCACCAGATCTAGACCATACGCTCCGGCAGCAATGACATCCTGAAGACGATAGTCACACCACGGCTCCATAGCCATCTTCTGTACTATCTTGCCAGTCCGAGTTGTGCGATAGGTACACAGGGTACGCAATGCATTTGGATGAGGCAGCATCAAATTCTGTATGAGTATATCGTATGAGACGTCCGTTTCGGGTGAATACTCCTTCAAAGCCACTCTTTTGGGTGGGTTGTCATTACTCATGGCAGTTCGTACTATTGCGAACGGTCCTTTGAGGAAAGACTTGACAGAATAAGTAAAGGGTTCCTCTTGGTGCTTCTTCAGTATTGGATTTGTGCCCTTGGGTACGACTGTCGGATAGATACACTCCCGCCATAGTCCAGGTTCTCCATGGACGAAAAGCTTGACCAGTCTTGTCTTGATCTGTCGTTCGCATGGAAGAATCTGAAGTTTGT
The DNA here is from genome assembly GCA_005281515.1 of Taphrina wiesneri. Lineage (NCBI taxonomy): Eukaryota > Fungi > Ascomycota > Taphrinomycetes > Taphrinales > Taphrinaceae > Taphrina > Taphrina wiesneri. The sequence goes on from RHGK01000002.1 coordinate 578,590, forward strand.
CAATATCGAGACCATGCTCATCATCCTTTGTAAACCTGTTATAGAAGGTTGGCACTGTGTATAGGCTCAGATTGTCTTCCAAGTAATTGACAAGATCTTCCGTATCCTTTTTGCGTTTCGAGTCACTCCATTTTGGAAATTGACGAATGATTTCTGTGATGAATTCACGAAGATCTGGTTCGAGGAATTGTCCTTCTTGCATTGAATCTGTCGAAGGTACAGGCGCTTCCATGAGTGGAGACAAGGCCATTGTTGAGCAGTTGATACTGAAGATGGCGCGTTTCAACGCTCAGGAATAGTTACCTGCTATAGAGACCGTGAACAAAAACCGGCAGAAGTTCACCAAAGTCTTGCAACAGGACAACTGAGTAATGAAGGGCAGTTGATGTGGACTGTCATATGTGGACTCTTATGTCCGCCAGTTGAACCATTTCATTCGCTTCTGTTGTGAGTGTGTCGCAGGACTCCGGATTCCATCGCCAATTCGCGATCAGCCGTCGCACTCGCCACACACGTGATTCTGCCTGCGCCTCAATTGTCAAGTTGTATCGTATGTATCGTGTTCCACTCCACAACGCACATCTCGAATCCAGGCTGTGACCAACACGAGCCTTTAATGCTGCTGCACATGTATGCGAATGCATGAACGTTGTTGGATAGTCTATATTTGATATGGCAATACTACTAAGATAGCAACAGACGTCTGCGAAGGATACCGCGTGCCCTTCTTTTCTGCTCTCGCCCGCCAAACATACCTGGTCGCACAATTACCAGCCTACAGCTGCTCCGACTTTCGACAAGAAAGTCAAGATGATCAATGCAATCATGATATGTGAGTCGTCCGGCAGGGACGGTAGAAAGTTCGGTGCTCATAGGACTAGTCAACAACGACGGGAAACCACGACTCACGAAATTCTATGCGCAGATTCCGACGGACGTGCAACAATTACTACTAAGCGAAATATTCAGTCTAGTCTGTGATCGACCCTCCTCCCTCTGCAACTTTCTCGAAGGATCGACTTTGATTGGTGGCAGAGACGTCAGAGTCATCTATCGACACTACGCAACCCTTTACTTCGTCTTTGTCGTCGATGAAGCGGAGTCGGAATTGGGCATACTGGACCTCATCCAAGTTTTTGTCGAGAGTTTGGACAAGTGTTTCGAAAATGTCTGCGAACTCGATCTGGTGCGTCAAGTTGTTCTTCACGAACCATCGTTTGTACTAACGTCGAAGATCTTCCACTTTGATGAAGTCCATGCGATACTACAAGAGGTCGTTTGTGGGGGACTAGTTGTCGAGACAAATGTCGCCAACATTGTTGCGGCTATCAACGAAAGCAAAAGGACGACTCAGAGGCGCGGTATGTTGCGATCAGTGGGACGTTGATGTTTCATCCATCTACTTTTACATTGTGTGCCATTTGGCATGACGCGTACACTCCGACAACTACGCCAAGGTGGCTTGATACAACTTTCTCGCAACTTTCACTGAAGGCTCGTCCAAGAATTTAGTGCACAGCTCCGCCAAGTAGAAAGTCAGAGGCAACAGGATAATGTGACAACACAGAAAGTTCAGCTCGAGACCGAGTGGTCCGGCTGTGCCAAATTTCCAAATGTTGTTCCATGCTGAAACTGGGACTCTTTCTGACAAAGAAACCCCGACGGCTGCATACAGCCTGTCTCCTAGAATGAACATTATGGGTCCATGTACGAGATAGAATCCGAAAGAGATGCGACCCAGATACTGAGTGAAGCGCATCTCAAACAATGACTTCAGCCCTGGCAGATTCATGGTGGCGGTTACAATGATGATTGCACCTATGGTATACCAGAAATCGTTTAGGTTGAACATGTAGGCCTCGGGAAGCATACGTCCCAGGTAATAGTATCCATATGTGTCAATGTATTGTTGCGGTTTGAGCGTGCCGAACGCCAACATTGGTTGACCAGCAAGATGTAGAGCGAATGGAATAAGAATTGCATAGACCTTGCCTTTGTGGTTCTGTAACAATTGAAGCCACGACCACTTTGGCCAGTCCTCGTCCTCGAGCAGATCTAGCTCTGCCAGGACCGTGCCCGCAAGAAACGTGGAACAACCGTATGAGCCTTGTCGATGGGCCCAGCAGCCACATGTGAAAATTGTCGATAATCGAGCCACCTTGGTCATCTTATGCGTTGCTAGCAAGAAAACGAAAACATACATGGAGCCCCTGAATTCGTACGGTATCGTCCAGGTATGAGGATTATAGCTTAACCAGTTGACAGCAGATAAAGGATATGCCAACATGGTGATTTCGGCTAGCCAATTTGCGATTTCCAGTAAGTAAGATGCCTTTTGCTCTTCGGCTTGTTGGTTGGTCATGTATCCTATAGTCATTGCGATGAAAGTTGTTCCAATGACGGGCAGCCATAAGCGGATGAAACGCCTACTGACTGCGGAGGCAAGACTCGAAGCTACTTTATCGGGTGTATTTTCATGGATGCTTTTCAAAATGCTCCTCGATAGGACGAACCCGGAGATCACGAAGAAAATGTGAACCGCCATGTGTGAGCCACTAAATAGAGTCCTAACAATGGGAAGATTGATGAAGTGATAGTGTCCCTCGTATCCCCATCCCATCTCGAGAGGTGCCCACATATGTGAACCTAGGATGTGGTGCGTTATGTAGACCAGAAAGGCTGCCCAGCCCCTGAGTCCGTCCAGATAAGCTGTTGAGCCTCGAAGCTTCGATGGGCCTGTGGGGCGCGTAAAGATAGCAGGTTTCAGGGACGACATGAATCCTCTGTTGCTCGCTGACCGGTGTGTGTGGTCATTTGTGAGAGAGAATGAGTCGGAAGCCATCAGTGGTTTTTCATGATCTAACAGCCTCTCGTCATCAAGCACAGCATGCATTTGCACCGTCATACTTTTTACAGTACTGCCACTGTTGTCGAGTGCCGGAGGTATGTACACCCAGAAAGAATAGAGCTGTGAGGCAGACGGCTCTCGATGTGGTAGATCCACGAAACTACTGTCGTGTTGAGGCGGGGGATTATTGCATTTTCGTGACGCTTGGCAATCTGTTGTTGACCTTGTCAGACCGTAGAGAATTGAGCCTGAATGAGCATGAATCGTTCAGGGTCGTTTGTACACGTGGGTTCATTGCAATATCAATCGCAACTAAGGTCAGCATATATATCTGCAAATGCGAAAGTACAAGTAGAATCGGTGGTGAAGACGGAGGCTTTCGACACGAGACCTCCAGCTTCTCCACCAGAACTCGGGGAAAGGTTCCGGGGAAGATTAATCCGTGGACTTTCCATCCATGGATGTTCCAAGGTTGGAAATCCTCCCGCGCGATCAAGCCACTGATCGCTTATTTATTCAAATGCGCAGAGCGACGGTTGAATACCGCTTGATACAGCCGCACCAGCAGCTAACTGATGCTCCTGGTCGACTTTCTGACGGAGCATGAATCCGTACTTTCAATTGATGCTATGAGTGATTGCTATGCTATGCTATGCTGTATTCGATTGTTTGTCAACTCATGAAGAAACGCTTTTCATCTCATTTACATTATCATATTCTCTTCCTTCAACGTTCTTGTGGTGAAAGCATCACTACCGGTCAGAGTAACAAACCAGCAGCCATCTCTACATCGCCTCCAGTGGCCTCAAGCGCCTGCACACATTCTGCTCGGTCAAAACCCATAGCTTGTAGTTGTGACACTTTGCTCTCATCAATGACGCCAGTATTGGACGTGGCTGGAGCTTGGGTACTACTTGCGAGTGCAGCAGGAGCATTCGAGGCAGATCCCAATTTTTGACCCTGGCCTGTGAACTTTGCAGATGGTGCCTGGACCACAGCACCACTTTCGTTCAGTTTGGCACCCGCTGGGCCCGAGACGGTTTGTGAAGAGGACGTGCCAGATGCTTCCTCCTTCGCCGAAAGCGGCAATTCGTGTTCGCCGAGGAAGGAAACAGCTTGGTCTCCAATTCGTAATGTGTTTGAAGCAAGGTCTATGCAAGCTTGATGTCGTTTCAGCATATCAAGTCCAAAGAGCATATCTGGTCCAGATCTTCCAGCAGCGCCACCCTCCATGACAGTCAAACTACATTGAAGAAATAGGTTGCCAACCTTGATTTGAGCCGAATGTATACGTCCTAGGATGTTTGCGGTGCCGACTCCTACAGCCGTGCCTGCGTATCTTTTATCAACGAGTCTCATAATTCCACAAGACTCGGCACATTGTGGTGACATGATGGTGGCCTGTGCACCGGAATCCACAAAGGCCTTTACCTTGTTGCCGTTGACTTCGACATCGATGTAGAGCATTGTGACTCGTGCAAAGGACTCGGGATGATACTCCATAGCATTATTCAGATTCTCCAGGATTTGTTCTTGTTGTATCATTTCTTCGATCTTTCTTTGAGCTTCCACATCAAAGGGATCATCGTTCAGTGCATTGATCTGCCTTTGTCTCTCCAATTGCTGATCGTATCTGTCGACTTGCTGAATCTGGCTAAGTAACTCCGCAAATCGTCGTGGATCTGACTGCGCTGCTTGTGCTAGTTCCGGTTGCTGCGCTCGAATTTGTGCCATCAACGCAGGATTGGCCAGAAGGCTTCAATGTCAGATATCGTTTTTGTGAATCGGGAAAAGTCTACTTACGACAGACGTATGAGCTCCGGATCCCCCTCCATCGTGTGAGGATGTTCTCAATCAAGTATGCCTTTGATTGAGCGAAGAGAATTGGAGCTGTGTATCGGGAATCCGAAGTTTTATATTGGTGATAGCTTAGTCACAGTGTGTCTCGTTCACAAGAGCAGTAGGTCCATGCCCACAATCAGAACTGAGAAGACTGCCGTCTGAGCAGAAGCACATTCATAATGATGATTGTATGGAATGGATGTGCTCATGAATTACGATCTTATGCATGTGCATCATCTCAATCTCTGAGTCACGTGAATCCACGCATCGAAGCATTGTCAGATGTGGCTTGGGCGGGTGGAGGCGGCTACATCGCCGCGTGGCTGACGGTCTGTGCCTGGCGAACTTTCAGTTGCTGCTTCCAGCTCCAAAAAAGTTCCCAGGTTACTTGCACGGATAGGTGTAGAAACCCAGTCCTTAGCCTGTGGACTTTCCTCGTCCGTACAGACTTCAGGCGCATCTCATTTGATCTCAGTCCAGACGACCTAGAGAGCAATGGCGTCCACTGGTGTGTGATCGATAGACAATCCTCGACTTCGCAATTGCTAACCAGGTAGGATTCAAGGCTATTCAGCCGATTCCAGCTGTTACCGACTTTCTGGATATCGTGTTATCGAGGACACAAAGGAAGACTCCAACCGTGATTCGATCTGGATTTAAAATCTCCCGAATACGCGACTTTTATGCTCGGAAAATCAAATTTACGCAAGACACATTTTCGGAAAAGTTGCAGTCAATTCTCGACGAATTTCCGAAGCTCAACGACATTCACCCTTTTCATCAGGATCTTCTGAACGTATTATATGATCGTGATCACTTGAAGATTGCGCTGTCGCAACTCTCGACAGCAAAACACTTGATAGAACAGGTTTCGCGAGACTATGTGAGACTGATCAAGTATGGTGATTCACTATATCGTTGCAAGCAACTGAAGCGTGCTGCGCTCGGTCGTATGGCCACGATTCTGCGAGGGCGAGCAAAGGACTCGCTTGTTTATCTTGAGCAGGTTCGCCAGCATCTTGGGCGTTTGCCAGCCATCGATACCAACACTCGAACACTTATCCTCTGTGGCTACCCGAACGTGGGTAAGTCCTCCTTCATCAACAAGATCACCCGTGCAGATGTCGACGTACAACCTTATGCTTTCACCACAAAATCTCTCTTTGTCGGTCATATGGACTACAAATATTTGCGATGGCAAGTCATCGATACGCCGGGAATTTTGGATCATCCGTTGGAGGAGATGAACACAATTGAAATGCAGAGCATCACTGCCATGGCTCATCTACGCGCTTGCATACTCTACTTTATGGACCTTTCTGAACAATGTGGATACAGTGTTGCCGCACAAGTTCAGCTTTTCAACTCCATTCGGCCGTTGTTTGCCAATAAGCCAGTCATGCTGGTGATCAACAAAATTGATGTCATGCGTCCAGAAGATCTCGACCCTGAGAACCAAGCTCTCATACAGAGCATTATCGATTCTGGGGTGCAAATGGTCCAGTCGTCGTGCTTCAATGATCAAGGTGTTATGGATGTCCGAGCTGCTGCATGCGACAAGCTATTGGCTGCTCGTGTCGAGAACAAACTCAAGGGTTCAAAGATCAACGATGTTCTGAACAGAATTCACATGTCGAATCCCCAAGCGCGAGACGACAATCCTCGACTGCCCTTTGTACCAGAAGGCATCAAGGCCGGTAAAAGGTATGATTGGGAGGACCCTGACCGAAGAAAACTGGAACGCGACATTGAAGCCGAGCACGGAGGCGCCGGTATGTACAACATCGATCTCAAGAAGAAGTGGGATTTGGAGAATGATGAATGGCGCGCAGACAAGATGCCAGAACTTCTTAATGGCAAGAACATCTATGATTATATCGACCCCGACATTGATGAGAAGCTGGCAGCTCTTGAATTGGAGGAAGAAAAGCTTGAGAATGAGGGCTTCTATAACGATGATGACGATCTCCCTAATGTCTCTGACGAGGAGATTCTGTCCAAAGCTGCTATGATCAGGGACAAAAATATGCGCATTAAGCGTGCGTCACGAACAAAGAAAATTTTGAAGAACAGACCACAAATACCTCGAACTGCAGGTCTGCAGAAGATGAGCGACATGAAGAAAAATTTGGAATCACAAAATCTGTCAATCGCTTCCATCGAGTCTCGAGCTCGTTCACGCGCACCAAGTGCCAGACGCGAAACTGGCTCAGACGTTGTCATGCGAACATCGAGCACTTCTCGAGCACCCTCTGCCATGCCCAAGCGTGATCGATCAGAGGCAGGTCTGTCTACCGTTGCACAACGCACCACGGCTGAGAAAGTGGCTCGTCTGCAACAACGAGAGCGGAACAGAATGGCTCGTGCGAGTGAGTCCGACAGACACATCGCAGACACCAAGCCGAAGCATTTGTTCTCTGGCAAGATTGGTCTTGGCAGCAGATCATCTCGATAATCATTCTATTTTCTCACTCGGTACCGGATCCTGTTTCAATTTATTCTCTGGTGAACTTTCTTTTCCGTTAGGCGCGATGAGCATAGACAATACACTGTTTAGCACAATTCATTCAATCACTTTCAATCATCGAGGTAAATGTATAGTCAAACATGCCGTGACCCGGAAAATACCAACAATTACGAGTACAATCTCACATTATGCATTTGATTGGTGCTTACTGAAGCACGTGAAGTGTCCCCACTAAATCGTTCCCCGCATTCACTCGTTCGGTCCAGAATGATCATTCATCCATCAGCCATACATTCACATCGGAGGTTCTCCTTCCAAGGTTACCCTAGCTATTCTCTCTCGAGCTCACTTCAAGACTTTCCAATCATCATTATAGAGGAAAGACCGAGGCCACGTCATCATGTTCAAATCATTCGCGAATGCATTGTTTCCACAGATCCACACACAATCGAATTACGACTTTAATGCGCGCGACGCCCGTGACAAGTTGACACAATCCAGGATTCAAAAGCCAGACAACAAGTACTCTGAAATGGGCGTCGGCGAGCGCACCAAGAAGGGCGAACCGGCACCAGGTCAGGACGTCCGTGTGTCGGCAGGGACGGTGAGCTGACGGAAACTAGGGCAGGGAGCAAAGATTACGCAAGAAATAGGCGAGCCCAGTGAACCATCAGATATGAGTCCCGAACAAAAGGAACAATTAGGTGGTCAAGAGCCAACCCTGTCTGGCAAGACAAAGTCAAAGTTATAGTACCACCGGCAATGCCTTGCTGTATGGTGACGATAGAAACGAGTGTTGATTGAGAAATGATTGAGTATGATATATATATGGTTACATTTTTCCACATTTTGAGTATTAGTATAAGAAAGAGTATGGCCAGAACCGACTGGTACACTAAAAGAGAACGTCCATTGCAGATTTTATTGAGGCTGTCGCTGACTGTGTTTACCGCAAAATGACAAAGAGAAGGAAAAACAGAATCAAGATGCCGAAGATCTTGACCATGAGCATTCTGTTGCCGCTCACGCGTTTCCAGTACTTCATGATCTCGAAATTGGCTCTCTCAATGTTCATTTCCACATCCTCCGTGTTGGCATCGATACGTTGAACACTTTCTCGTTGTTCTGAGACCATTTGTGCTAATTGCTGGAAGATGCCGCCTAATTCGGCAATCGTGGATTCTATTGTTTCGATCGCGGTAGATCTAGATTCTAAGTATTGGTCCGATGCGTCTTGTGTCATCAATGCTTGTGATTGTTGTTGAGTGACCTGGTAAGGGTTGTCGGCTTGGTTCGAGGAGGTCTCGTCATCTAGGCTCAGGTACTCGAATCTATTGTTCTCTTTGGAGGGTGACGTGGGAGGTGCTGAGGACGACCGTTGCGCATACAGGGGATTGCTTTGTAGATGGCTCATGTGCTGCAGATGACCTTCCTTGTTAGCTCTCTGACGCAGTACTGACGGTTCCGTAGCTTGGCCGTGTCAGATAAGATGACTTCTGATCAATCGCAACAGCAGAAAGGACATACCTGCATGGACAAAATTATCCGTCCGTAATTTCGACTCTCGCATGTTCTTTGTACGAACCTCTAATATGTCCTTGAAGTTACGCGTCGTTGAGTCTACGCCTTTCTTAAGCGAGCCAACGACTGAGTCAACATGTATGGATTGATTGCCTTTCCCAGAAGCTTTGATGGATTGCGCTTGCAACTTCTTGACATCTTCCGTTATGCCAGCAAGGTCTTGCTTTATTATGTATGTAAGTTCTTGTATCTTGGTCGTGTGATCATCGAATATCGATTTCTTCTGACACAGCTGGGCAAGTCGCTGTAGCTTTTCAGAGGTAGAATTAATGTCTTTCGATATGTTACTGGCAGCTGTGAAGAACTCACTAGCTTTCCTGGGACCTTTGTTCACTTCTTTCGCTTTCTCACGCTGCTTGTTCGATCGATTCGCTGTCGCGACGCAGGACTGAAATTCAGCCGTACGGTCAAGCATCGTCTCCCTGAGTGGAAGTCACGCGAGGCCTGCGACTGCTTTTTAACAGTTGTTGATCAATACTAGAACTATTAGATCCGGTCTCCAGGATCAGATTTAGTGCTGTATCGCGATCAAAGGCCTGGAATAAGTGTTACAAGCTCTCAGTCGTGACATGCAGGCTGTACCGCTGAAATTGGCATTCTCAATGACTTCCAAGCTTCAGCTTGAGATTCAGTTGCATTCAGACTCAGACTCAGTGCGTGTCCTCTTATGATTCCAGTGGTTACGCGGGCCGTCTTGCTTCTTTCAGGTGCAGCCGGATAAAGTGGCTGGTATCTCGGGATATCCGAGTTGAGAGGCTGCCAGATTCGGAGTCAAAGTTTCCCCCACGATTCAGAGTTGTCCATTGCCTCATAACGAACCAAATGCTTATGCTTATTCATACTTCATCCTCACTTGTGCGCTACTAAAGAACCGCCAACATGTTCATTCCAGCTTTCAACAATCTCTGATGCCCGTCGCTACATGAGTGGCAATATCACCGTAGCTGTCAGAGTCCGCCCGCTGAATGCGCGAGGTGAGTTCTCAAAGAACAGTGTGGTCAGTTGAGCTCAAGTATTTAGAATTATCGCAGGATGACCACAGTGCAGTCGAGGTTAAGGAACAACAAGTTATCCTCCAGCGACCACAGAAGGCAGACCAGAAGCTGGGGAAATCAGAGCCTCGGGTCTTCAAGTTCGATCATGCATACAATTCAATCGACCATGACTCGATCCATTACGCAGACCAATCGAAGGTCTTCACTGACCTTGGTTCCTCTCTGCTCGATGGTGCTTTCAAGGGGTACAATTGCTGCATCTTTGCGTATGGGCAGACTGGCAGTGGCAAATCCTATTCGATGATGGGTTCCAAGGACGATCTAGGTATCATACCTCAAATTTGTGAAATGTTGTTCGCACGAATTGCAGAAATACAAGACTCTGAGAGTTCTACTTGCAGTGTAGAAGTCTCATACCTCGAGATTTACTCGGAAAAGGTGCATGATCTGCTATCACCCATGGAGCAGCGTAGTCTCAAAGTTCGTGAGCATCCTGCAAAAGGTCCTTATGTTGAGGATTTGTATTCTCTCGTGGTTCATAACTATTCGGAGATGAAAATGCTAATGGACAATGGCAACAGGCGACGCACTGTGGCTTCAACCAATATGAACGAAACATCGTCTCGATCGCATGCTGTTTTCATGATTGTGCTCAAGCAGAAGAGCGTCACTGCTGGTGTTCAAGTTGAGAAGATCTCGAAAATATCCCTAGTCGATTTGGCGGGTTCCGAAAGAGCTCAAAGTACTGGTGCGACTGGTGCTAGGTTGAAGGAGGGTGCGGAGATCAACAAGTCACTCTCTACTTTGGGCAGAGTGATCTCAATCTTGGCTGAGCAGCAATCGCGACGACGTTCGAGCTTACTTGCCAAGGTACCATATCGGGATTCAACGTTGACGTGGCTACTAAAAGATAGCCTTGGTGGCAATTCCTTGACCGCTATGCTGGCCACAATCTCGCCAGCCTCAAGTAGTTACGAGGAGACACTGTCAACACTGCGTTATGCTGATTCCGCCAAGAGGATCAAGAATCATGCTGTCATCAATGAAGATCAGAATATGAAATTGATTCGAGAGCTGAGAGAGGAGCTTGAAGCCCTACGTGCTAGGATGGCTGATCAAGTCAATGCTGGGTCTCCATTACAAAAGGCACTAGAGGATCAGATGATCAGTATCACCGCCGCGGACGGATCTGTTATTCAGATCTCTAAGGCCGAAATCGCACGTCGAATGCATCAGAGCTCGAAGATGATAGAAGACATCAATTTTTCTTGGGAGGAACAACTAGTGCAGACTAAGCTGGCTCAACAGGCCCGTGAGCAGGCGCTCGAAGAAATGGGCATTGACACGGGTAATGGGCTTCTGGGCTTAAGCTCTCCTCGAAAAATCCCCCATCTTGTGAACATGAGCGAAGATCCCCAGATAAACGAATATCTGGTCTATAATCTGAAGCGTGGTCGGACGACTTGTGGCAGTGCCAAGTCAGGAACGGCAGACATCAAATTGTCTTCCACTTCAGTACGATCGCTGCACTGTTCTTTTGTCAATAATGGATACACAGTGACTGTGGAGCCTCACGAAGATTCCCAGGTGCTGATCAACGGTCGTGGCATTGAATCTGTAATTTTGCGACCTTTCCTCTTGACTATGATGCTAATGAACCAGAAAACCATACTAAAAACCGGATGTCGCCTAATGATCGGACCAGATGGACATCACGTCTTCAGATATCATCATCCTGAAGACGCAAGGAACAATCCCATGCAGCAGAATTCAAGTGCAGGTTTGAATCTCTCGAAGGAGTCAGCGCAGTATATGGGATTAGGTTTGAGTGACGACCTCGATAAGTACAATGTGATGCCAAAGGTGAATTTAGCAGATGACAGCACAAGCTTTCAGGTTGCTTCTCGCACATCTATTGACGACAGCATTACAGATTCTGCTACGGTTTCCTCAATTTCAACATGTAATGAATCGGGCCCCGAACATACAATTGCAGTTAACGGATTGCGGGCAGTTTCAAGTGATTTATTTGATCTCGATAGAGTCCCTACAGTGTCTGTTCCCACAATTGACACAGGGAGTGCGAGACATGTTGAGGACCTGTACTCAGTCGGAGATGCGGAGTCCGCGCGACGTCGGAAACGTGCGTCAGATACAGACAAATTGTTGCAAGAATTCAATGCAAGCAGCTTGTTGTCCGCCGTCAGGGGACCCGCACACAGCACATCTTTGATAGAACGACTTAAGGCAGTGCAAGTCAATGCTCAAAAGGAGATGCAGAGTAGCAGAGACACGGGTGACGCCAGGTCTCTCGCTATGCAACGCTCGGAGACACAAGAATTTGCCCTTGTCTCCCATGTGGTGGACAAATGGCTGAGTCTAGCGAATATCAGGGCTAGCCGGACACTTCTTGACCTGGGTCAGACATTGAAGGAAGCGCAGATCATGTGCCTTCAATTGAAGCAAAACCTCAATTTTCAATTTATCAAGAAAATTAGTGACAGCACTTTGATCTCACCTCTTGAGAAAGATGATGTGTTCGACCTACATGGTACTCACTCGTCAGCTCATATAAAATGCGGTGTCTCGGAAGTTATGGTGCGCATCATCGACTTTAATCATTGTAGCATACATTTTTGGTCACTGGATAGGCTTGAAGGTCGTCTGCGCCGCATCAAGAAACACAATCGGGAGCACAAAGCTCATATGACCTCGAGAAATTTTCCGTTCATCGAGCGCCCGCTACCAGAATATTCCCTCGTTGGGCTGTCATCTGTTCCTGTGACCATGATTGCGAGTCAAATGACGGAAACAGTTGATATCGATATTTATAGTCCCTTTACCACTACCCAGGTAGCAGTATTGAGCATAAAACTCAAGACAACTCTGGTGCCCAATCAGTCGGCGTGTATGGTCGAGCTACACATAGTGGCAGTGAAGGGACTTTCTGGATCTGATGAGTTGACAGATGTCCATGTTCATGCTTATTTTGAGGCAGATCCTGAAATGCGCCTTACGACTCATGTCGCGAAGGACTCTGAGCAGGGCACTCTCGTTTTCTCTAGCCACTATTCATGTCTTCTATCCCTCGATCAATTACCGGATGTCTTGTGCTTCGAGCTATATGGCACCGTTCAGACACGCCTTCTTGAGAAGATCTTATCCTGGGACAACTTGCAAGAAAGCTATGGAGAGGCGTCTTCGCAGACAGCTGGATTAAACCGGCTCGTGCACAATTTGATTTGCGAGACACAAGTCCTAGAACTAGATACAACTGGGTCGTATACACCTTGCGAAGTCATCTCCACTGGTACACATGATCTAGGCGTATGCTGTCTACATCAAGGATTATCAAGACGAATCGTGTTTACTCTTCTCTGCTCCAAAGATGATTTGCTAAAAGTCAACGAAATTCTACTAGCTCACGTTCGATCTACCGCTGAACCAATCGGAACTACAACCTCAGAACCAGTACGACTACGGATCTTTGACATTTCTGAAAACATGTCGAAGGATTCGGTCAAGTTGACAGCTCAATGGGACTCCTCCATGCATAACACCAAGTATCTGGACACAACGACGCCTGCTGAGCACATAATCAGTGTTCAGATCTCCATTGACCTCGAATTCAGAAATTCTGGCAAACGAGCATTGACAATGAGGCTACCGCTACGTATACAAGGTAGGGAAGAACAACCCGGTTTCTTTTCTCGACTATTCTCGGCTGCTCGCAGCCTTCCTTGCCATATCACCATATTCCCGATCCCGTTTGAGTCTGAGGAGGACTCCGTCACAAGCAAGCTGGCGAACCTAAGTAGTGCTCGTCACTATCAACCCGGACAAGAACTCTTACAGGGGTGGACACCACGAGGCCTCTCCCTCATTCACAACCACGAAATCATGCGCAAATCGAGAGCCGATGCAATGGACCTGTTGAAGACAAAGATGATGTACACCAAGGACCAACTCACCGTCGGCACACCCAAGAAGCTGCCGAGCCGCGATTACGTCAGGGACATCATTCACTACTGGCAGACACGGACACGTCGAAACCGTGTAGATGATCTAGAGTCTCGTGTGCTGTCGACTTATGCCAAGTCTGCCACGACGCAGACCGACTCTATCGTCTTTTCACCCAGCATCAAGTCGGGATACCTTTCCATTCGTCACCCGAGTGCTAGTGTCGAGAGTAGACGGTTTTTCACTCTACGTGTACCGTATTTATTGCAATACACTTCAGCCGCGTTGTCGAAATTGGAAATAGTCGTCGATTTGAGTCGGGCGATTGTGGAAGACAGCGGTAGCACCACGTTCACGGTCAAGAGTGCAGGACTGGAGGTTGTGTACATTGCTCCATCAGAGACTGCTCAATTGGAATGGACATCATTAATTCTTCGAATTTAGCGAACGCGTAGGCATTTCTTGGGGCACCGTAGTCTATTTAATCATAATAGTAATGCTGTAACAACAGAGTGAATGGCAATGTTTGAGTGTTTGAGTGATCCTAAGCTACATGAGATACCAAACTTGTCTGCGCTAAAACAGTGAGTAACGTTGGACCATTTTGAGCACGGGAGTGCCAGTTTTCAGGAAATCCTAGATCAGTCATCGACTATAATGATCGAGCTTCGTGAAACTTTGTATTATAAATGGCATCAAGGAGTGGTTCGGCACCAATTGTCTTGCCACCAAACCACCGACCATTGAGTCCCTCGATAGCTGCTTTGCCGCCTTCGAGCGTCTTGAACTTGACGTATATTTCACCTAAACTGTTTTCGTCCACGAAGCAATGAACCACTTGACCGTACTTCTCGTTGCACTCTGCGGAGACGTCATCACCGAGTTCCTTTTGCCAGTTTGGATCTGTCTCTTCAGCTGGGTTGAACATGTTCTTCAAAAGTACTCCCCTAGACGCCTGTGGAGGAGGTGGAGGCTGTCGCAACGACTCTGTAGAAGGGGGAGTTTCTAAATTGTCCTCGGCTCGAGCCAATTTTCGCATGAGATCGTTCCTAGAAATGTTTTGGAAGGATACACCTCCTTGCTCCGAGTCGTCAAGTTCACGGATACCACGTTCACCGCGACGCTTGCCGTCTCCTCTGCCACCTCGTGGCTCGTCTCTGTCCCTGTCATCTCGTTCTCGACGCTGTGGTGGGCCATTATCTCGTTCAAAGTCCTTACTTGAGAAACGTCCTTGCACGGCTGGTTGCATGCCTTCAGGGATGAACTTATCGTTGCCTAGACCTACACGAATTGGTCTACCAGCGAGATCGAAGCCGTTCATTTTTTCCAGCGCTTCCCTAGCATGTGCTGTCTCCTTGAACTGCACGAATCCATATCCTCTGCTACGCCCACTCTCGGGGTCCTTCTGCAGGGAAACGAATTCTAGATCACCGAAAGGTTCGAAAACAGCTTGAAGGTCCTCCTCGCCTACATTGAAATGAATATTACCAACATACAGTCGGTGGAATGGAACGTCTCCTACACGTCCGGGCAGTTTGCCCTGCGCTATGGCTTCCTCTCTAGCTTGTCGGTTCTTTTCAGCCTCAGTAAGTTGAGCAATAACAGGAATACCGAGCAGCTTCTGTCCTGTCAACTGTAAGGCTGCAGGAACCGACTCAGGCGATTTGAATTCTACGTATCCTACGCCTTTCGAGCGTCCAGAAATCTTGTCCTTGACAATCTGTGCATCGCGCACAGGTCCGGCTTTCTCAAAGAATCTGATGAGTTCCTTTGTTCGGAGACGTTGTGCCAATTGCTGAACGAATACTGTCCTCTGGTCTCTCTCTTCTTCGCTGCTTGGTGGTGTACCATATCTCTCATTCCTGCTGTCGTTTCTGCTAGAAGAAGTCCTATCGACTTCAGCATCGTGAGCGTGAGAGCGAGACTCGTCGTCCCGGTGGCGCGATTCTTTTCTCGGCGACCGTGAGCGACGTCTACCATGAGATCGATCGTCGCGACGGTGATCACGCCTATCCTCTCGTCTATCCTCTCGTCGGTGATCCCTCCTGTCGTCACGTCGATCATGGTCTCGACTACTATGCCTCCTCTCACGATCTTCTCGATGAGAAGAGCGTTCTCGAGAACGATGGCGTTCGTGGTCCTCACGTTCACTTTTGCCGTTTGATGGTTCAGGAGATTTCGAGGATGCGCCCTTGCTCGCTACAAATGGAGCCTCAGCCAATTTTTCCAAATCGATGTCCATCTGCGCAGAGTAGTGCTTCGAATAGAGATGTGCGACTACTTCGGAGTACTTTGCGTTGAATTAAGGTAAGAATAGGCTGATAGAAATTGAAATTCTACCACGAAGCTCAGACTTGGGAGGGTCGACGGAGCTCCCGTGTATCTCCAGTACAGATTCAATGGAGGCTGCATAGGTCATGCAGATGATAAGCCTGAGCTAAATTTCAGAATTCTCTCACAGACTAGGAGTATAGTCACAGGACGATTGAGTGCTTGGAAGCAAAAAAGATTCATAGAAGAATCTACCTGATTCACTCTATTCAACCACCATGGTGGACACCTCAATCTACATAGTCATCCTGCTTGCAGGCACAGTGTTCTTTTTTATCACCAAATTGAGATTAACTCAAGAAGCTGTACACAAGGAGCTAGAGTAAGAATATCGAGTCTGAGATCCTCAGGTTATGTTTGCTAAAGCACACAAGACAAAAGGGTCAAGCAGTGACGAATCACGCCTTCCCATCCGGCAATATGGGTACCGATACTGTCAGTGAGGGGTTGAAGCAAGTATCAGAAAGTGTGAAGAGAGCTACTGGCCTTAATTGTGAGCAAGAAGGACGTCCAGTCACACCGCGGACGCGATCACGTAAAGCGGACTAGACCACAGTTCAGACACTTGTGAATCTAGATATCTGAGTTTATACATGATGCATAACTATGTACAACTATAATGAAAATGGCTTATGAGTAAGATATGAATGTCTAAGATTGAACACGCTATATGCAATTCGGGTTTGTGTTTGGCCTTAAATCTGTCCGGCATAGATCTTTCCAACGGTGGTCAGAGCTGTCTGATCATCGGTAAGCATAGCCCCAGTATCGATGCCAGCCATGTTGGCAGCATTCATTGGTCCAAACATGGAGTAACGAGCGACATAAGACTGGCTGTCGAGCCAAGCTAGAGCTTGCCTTTCCAGAATAGCAACCGAAGCTGCATCGTGACCTTGGAAGGCGAATTCTGTGATCCATAATGGGTAACTTGGATAAACCGAATGAAAGTTCGATACGTAGTTCTCGAAGTCCGACACCGAATATCCGTACCAGTGCAGTGGAATGAAGTCAAAGCAAGATTTTGATGTGCCAGGAGTGGTTGTCGTGTCTTGACAAGCTGCATTGAATTGGTTGAGCCAATCGATGCCCCAATTGGTCGCTACGGCATTTGTCACCGCTGGCGCGCCAAGGATCGTGCCATAGCTCTTTCGGAGTGGCAGGAAGTACTGCTTCCAATAGGTCACAGCATCGGCGACAGAGACCAATGTGTCTCCTGGTAAATCTGGCTCATTGAAGCCCAAGAGGTAGGGTGAGACTTGGGATGTGCTCGTGTAGTACCAGGATATCTGTTCGAGACGAGTCGGGTCTCGGACCATACCAACGTATTGGGCAGCGGCGTAAACTGTTCCACTAAGGGGCGACCACATTTCCCAATTGTACACCCATGTCTCCTTGCTGGGATCGAAAAGAGAGAAGATGCTATTGGCGTTATTCCACGGCCAGCAGAGACCTCGCTTTGTTGATGTCGTTGCAGTCGTAGTAACGGCAGTATATACAACGTTTAGAGCATTTGAACCTCCACAGAATTGAGTGGAATCTCCCGCGCAACGCATATTGCATCCCGTTGACCATGTAGTAGGATACGAGTGACTGCAATAGCACTCGTCGGCGTACTGTGTACCACTAATTTCGAAACCTGCATTCGAGCAGTATTTTGCACACACCTGAGGAGTCATGGAGCTAGACGATGTGCTAGAACCATTCATGACACGGTATGATGGATAGTAATCCACCCAACAGCCGTTTAGATTGGCAGTTACCGTAGCTGATGCTGAGGTCGAGGTCGTTGTCTTTGAAGTCGTGGTCGTCGATGTCTTTGGCAAAGAAGTTGTCGTGGTAGTTTTCGAAGTGGATGAAGTAGTCGAAGTCTTTGAAGAGGAAGAAGTGGTGGAAGGTTTTGAGGTCGAGGAGACAACCGTCGTAGACGTTGTCTTCGGAATTGATGAAGTGGTGGTCTTGGTAGTGCTTGTCCTAATGGTTGAGGTGGTCGTGGTGGGCAGGATAGAAGTGGAAGTAGAGGTTGAGAGTGATTTTGTTGAAACCGAATTCTTCGCAGTGGTCGACGCGAGTGTAGAGCTCGATTGGGAACTCGATGTGACTTTAGTAGATGTGCCTACTGTGCTTGGTGGTATTGTAGTCTTTGTCGTCTTGCCAACCACTACGAGACCAGGTCGCAGAGCTTGGGCAGCACTAGTAGTGGTGCTTGACACAGGAATGATCAATGCGGGTCGCACACCGGCATTCACAGGGCTGGGTACTGTAGTGTCAGAGCTGGCTGAAATCACGACAGTTGAGGATGGAACAGCCGAGCTGATACTCTTGGATGTCGTTGAAGTTGTTGAGGACAAGCTAGTAGTAGAAATAGTTGTTGTTGTTGTTGTTGTTGGGCTCGGAACGTTTGACGTAGATAGAACATCAGTATTCTTCCCGACTACCACAAAAGCTGGTCTGAGAACTGCTGCTTTGCTGGTCGAAGTAGAAGCTGTCGTGGAAATCGCGGCTCCATCAACGAGTGCGAAAAGACCAAGTAGTGATATCCACATCTCGAAACTCCTTTGACCGGCTTCAAGGATAGGTTAAGAGCGAACGATCGAACGTGTAAAGATAAGGCTGCCAGAGGGACCGGTACAGAGACAAGATTCGTCAGTAGAAGTGGACCGGTAGTGTTTATAAAGAATCCCATCTGTTGATATCCCAGAAGTTCCCGTCAGATGTGGCAGAAGCCTCGAGAAAGTGGCGCACTGACGGAAAAGTTCCTGCCCAATCATGATGTCGATATTGAACTTCCTAGGACGGGGATGCAGCCACATCCGAAGTTCCAGAAAGTGGAAACGGATTGCTCTGACCGAATGCGGTACTCTCTTGATGTCTCAAACACCGAAGAAGGACTGTCAGTGGAGTACAAAGGTCCATGTCATTCAAGATATCGCATTTGTTCCGCTTCCATCCTGACGTTGCGACAGCCAAGAAAAAAGTGTCGGGAGAACTTGAAGGATTTCGCGAAGAGTGGTGTCTATTGGGCTGCGAAGTTTTTGGTGTACATTCCTAGTATCGGAAATTAAGATTGGAACACGATCTGGGCGCTGATGTGTTCGCAAAATCCCGCTATAGCTTTGACGATACTGAGCTTCTTGTCCGGACATGAATACGCCAATCCAAAATATGGCACTTGAGCAGTGAAGCCCAGAAATGGATTCTGACCCGCATAGCTCGCGCACACGCGTAACCGTATAAAGGCTACATCGACGATCGAGATCTCGTGCCTGACTTCGTTGGTGTATTTCTGTAGATCTGATTCCTACGTCAGCTTCTGTCCTTGATGCATCTGTCCGGATCAAATCAGACAGACTGCAACTTATTCAGAATGTTCTTCATCCTGTCTTTCATCAGAGGCTGGCCTTTTTTGGTACGACTTGTCTCTCGCTTCTTGACATCAGTCCTGTGTTGACGCTTTTGTTGCACTTGCAGTCTTCTGGCTTCCAGTAGAGCGCGCTCATCTGTACGATCCTGTCTGATTATTGCTGTCTTCGTGGCATTGGGATCTTGTTTGCGAGCCTTCACCCGTTGACGATAGGACTTTTCCTGTGTAGCAACTCGATCTTGTTTTGGAGATTCTGCCTGACCTGAGGTCTCGTCATCTGACTCGTGTTCAGATTTCGCGTCGTCTGCTGGTGATGGAGCCTCATCGGAAGTATGCCCGCGACTTTGCATCGCTGCAACGGGTGCCTGCTCCTTTCGATTGTACTCGGCATTGTCCTTGCTTGATCTGGCTTCTTGCTGCAGCACTTTCGCATAGTTCTTCTTCAGTTTCGCTTTCTGTATCAAAGCTTGTTTGATTTTCTGCTGTTGTCCTTTGTAGGCATCTTCAGGTAGAGCTTTGAGTCTAAAACCGCTTTTCCTGCCAACTTTCTTTTCACTTGATTTGGATGAGCTAGACTGCATCACGAGCCAGCAATTTCAGAGTAAACAAGAACTACAAAAGTCAGGGGTCCGCGATGAAAGACTGTTCCAGCTGGACGCCTAAATACATATACAGGTCTGAACAAGGATTGATATCAATCCAAGGCATCCATGTGCATGTGAAGAGTTCGATCAATCGCAAGACGCTCCCCAGCCACAAATGACGGGCCAGAATCCACAAGTGGAAAACTCTACCGTAATGCGGAGCCGAAACCATCGTCGCCGAAACCAGATCTCAACTTGGCGCTGCAGTACTAGTTGAGGTCAGGAGGAAGATTTCTACCTCTTGTAGCTAGGTGTACTTGTGCACACATAGGAATTTAGTCGCAGCTATGAAACACCATCGAAGAAGCGTGCTGCAACAGGAGTATACAGCGAGCAGAGTCTCTGTGCAGAACCACGTCTTCTTGGTGTACTGCTAGCGGTGAGCTAGCGCATAGGGGGCGGATCTTTTTACGACGCTCTAAGGGTACCGCTCTGGGCTGCCAAGAACGGTGTTGTGAGACCTCGACCATTTTAGCAACGCCGTTGTTGGATCACTCGAGAATGCGTCGATCAACGCGTCTCAATAAACGATTCTCGACCCAAGCGGCTGGAAACTTTGTACACATAGTAGAGGTTGGTCCAAGGGACGGTCTACAGAATGAAGCCACGCTCGTTCCAACAGCGACAAAAGTTGAGCTGATTAGACGTCTTTCGAGCACAGGGCTTAGAACTATAGAGGTCACAAGTTTTGTCAGTAGAAAACACATCCCACAGCTATCGGATTCAGTCGAGGTCTTGCAACAACTCAAAGCTTCTGGCATCTCTCGAGACCACTCACGGCCTATAGCATATCCTGTACTTGTCCCCAATGAAAGACATCTCGATACGGCATTATCAGCTGGTGCTACTGAGATTGCCATCTTTGGCAGTGCTAGTGAAGGCTTCTCAAGAAAAAACATCAATTGCAGTATTGCAGAGTCCCTGGAACGTTTTCGTCCTGTGGTCTCGAAAGCACGATCTATCGGCATTCGTGTGAGAGGATACGTCTCATGTGTGATTGCTTGTCCATATGACGGCTACACCGCACCCGAACGCGTCAGCAAGATTGCGGTTGAAATGCTTAAGCTTGGCTGTCACGAAATATCGCTAGGAGACACCACAGGACAAGGCACGCCAGGATCTGTGCGATCATTACTGGACCACATACTTCGTTTCGTACCTGCTCACCAATTAGCTGGACATTTTCACGACACGTTCGGTCAAGGGCTAGCCAACGTGTTGGTATCACTTGACATGGGACTACGAACCTTCGACAGTTCGGTCGGTGGATTGGGGGGTTGCCCATTCGCACTCGGAGCGACAGGCAACCTAGCTACAGAAGATCTAGCGTACATGCTGCATGGATCAGGGTACGAGACCGGTGTGGATCTCGTCTCTCTGTGCCACATTGGAGACTGGATCTCCAAGGAGCTTGGCCGGCAGAACCAGTCCAGGACTGGCACTGCCCTGGCTAAACAGCATCCGAAACTTTGAGATTTCGGAAGGCCTCATGAACGAAGACCATGCCAGGAACTTTCGGTGGTGTAAACGTCTACAGGTGTGTTGAGAAATCGGCTGGTGGACAATGGCGAACGAGTAGAATGTGACTATAACTTATGATCTATATCCAACACGACTACCCGATTTGCAACAAGAATATGTTTTGTGCTGCATGTGGAAGTGTGTGCTTAGAGTTCCTGTACATGGATCGATCTCTTACGCATCACCACTGAGCTGCGAGATGAAACCAAGATCTCAGGAGCCTAGACCTTCTTGCCCATTACAGCCACCCGAGATTCATCCTGTGGTGCTTCAGATCAGATCCACGCAACAAACAGACGCGCGCGCTTTGAACCTTTGAACCTTGGAACCTTGGAAGGAAGGAAGGAGATGCGCCGCTTTGTTTAGCGGAATCCAAACCCAGGCCCCACTTGATCAGAATGTTTCATCCACATCTGTTTGATCCTACAGCACAGAAAGCCACACCCTACTGCAATCATAGTCGACGAGACCTTCTTCACGCGTCTGTAGACTTCAGGTCTATTCAATTCATCATGGCAGCTCAAAGTGACCAGAAGGACACTCCTTCACTTGACGAATGGATGTCAAAGATACGTGAAAAGAAGCTCAGACCGGTGGTTCCGAATCAACACAAAATTGGCGAGATTAAAGAGAACAAAGGCGACAAGGTTGCAGGTGCCCATAATGCCAACGAGATTGTCAAGATGCGTCAAGGACTTCGGAGCGTGTCCACGCCGAAATGGCCAGGACCGAACGATAGTAAGACAAAGGCAAGCTCCACCATCATACCACAAAGAGCACAGTTACGCTCAATCTCCGGACGAACACCCTCGGCAGAAGCTGTACCAGGAGTGAGCAGTACGATTGCGGACAACAAGGGCTCTACTTCTCCAGACAATCAAGAATCATTTCAGACCAATAGTGACAAGGGCAGTGCGCGGCAACAAGCGAGCATGGTCGATAGTTCTGCGGGCGTGGCCTCTAGTCTGGACGATGAGGCCGACTCGGAGTTTCCCTTGGACACTCTCGACACCAAAGCAGAGCCACCAGCTGATTCTGAGACTTCTAATGTGAACAAGACAGACGAACCCGTGTTGTCGGCATCCTCTGGAGTCACAGAAGCACGCGATGTAGAACTTGTTCTGCCCAACAACGGGCAGGACACTTTCCCCTTAGATCTCGAAACGAGCACGGCTGAGCCAAGCGCGACCGAGACCTTGGCCGCTCCTTCAACACCTATAGCAGCCTCTACAGGTGTATTCGACACATCGGACAAGACGGTGGAACTAAGGTTGCCAGCTCAGAAGGACGAAGCATTCCCCTTGGACCTGGAGAACAGCCAGGCTGAATCTGTACAGCCTGCCGCTGAGAAGGAAGAACTGGCTCCTGCAAGTGGTGTCACAGACCCGCAAGTAGTAACGCCAACTTTAGATGAGCCCCCAAAGGCAAAATCAAAGTCGAAGAAGTCGAGAAAATCGAAGAAAGGCAAGAGCCCTCAAGTCACAGACACAAACAGCACGCCTATCAATTCTGACAATGCAGCGGAGAAGACAGAAGAGGTAAAAGACAGTAACGACGTCTCTACTAGTGCAACATCTGCCAAGACAACGAATGAGGACGGCACAAGCAAGATAGCGGAGTCTGGTGATGTCAACGAGGTTGCACAGATCGAGAACGAAGATAGTATCAAGTGCTCTCAATGCTCTGTCCACATTCCACTCGCAGATCTTTCGGACCACAAGTGTTGATCAAGGTGGAAGCAAGATCCCGCTACTGCCAGAGCAGCAACATTGTCCAAGTGAGACTTTTCCACAGATGCATCCGAGTGGACAACAGCGGCTTGACCTGGATGGGCCTCCGAATCAATTCAGAAGGGCACACCAAACAGGGACCGCCAGGGCTCGTAGCGTCTGTTGCTGACATTCGCACTGAAGTGGCTTGAAGGCATGACGATAAAGTACATCCACGGCATTTCTGAAGCTAGGACTTTTGCTTGCAACTGAGCTTCTGAAATATAGCTTTTTGAACCTTTGTTGTACTCATTTTACCAAATGTAGAGCTAAAGCTATAGTGCAAATCAAACATGTTCAAACCATCGAGCTGGAATGTGAATGATGAAGAAGATTCTGGCCATCAATGGAACGACTTTTCGAGAATTGACTGAGTCATTTGCGAGACCATCAGGCATCTGATATCTGATTGCTACTCGAGCTCGTGATAACTGCAGAAGCAGAACTCTCCTGCATCTGCACATGGTGTCCGAATTTAGATTCGAAATGCGGCAGCTCTTGCCTCGTACGGAGACTACGCGCTCGAATTGATCATGAGGGGCGCCTCGATGTTTCCTGCAGCGCCCCTATTTGTTGTCAACGTTAGCTCATGCTTTCGTGTCGAGAACCACAAACATGACAAGAGTTACTCGCGACTAGGTTGGACGGGATCTCGATAGGTTTCATCATGTGGAAGCCACGGAGCAGAGGGTTCAGTGTGATTGAGAACAAAAAGTCGCAACCGTCGAAAGATGGCAATGACTTCGACGTCAGCTCTTACTTGGTGCTTACGCCAATCAAACGAGTACTGCTACTTTTGCTGCTCGTTGTCTCGTCATTTTACTTCACATACAAGACGATTTTCGCCCCTCACTCTCGATTTGTGGTGATATTAGCATCGAATCAGGGCGGGGGTGTCTTGGATTGGAAAGGTCCTCAGGAGTGGGCCGTCGAACGAGCATCTGTCAAAAACAAGAAGGAATATACGAATCGCTGGAGTTATGGTTTCGCGATCAAGGATATCTCAATGCGAAAGAAATATGCTCACGAATGGCGAGAAAGTTGGGAAAAGGTAGACATTATCAAGGAGACTATGCGCGAAAATCCGCACGCCGAGTGGTTTTGGTGGCTCGACCTCAGCACGTATATCATGGAGCCCTCAATTTCGTTGGAGCGACACCTATTTGACAATCTCAACAATAACGTGTATCGAGATCTCACTACTGGGTTCAATCCACTCAACATAACAGACGACTTGCCATTCACTTCCTACGATAATGAGATCAACATGATCGTACCACAGGATTGTGGAGGGTTCAACTTGGGCAGCTTCTTCATCCGTCGAAGCGAATGGTCAGAACGTCTGCTCGACATCTGGTGGGACCCTGTCTTCTATGAACAGAAGCACATGGAGTGGGACCACAAGGAGCAAGATGCTTTCGAGATGCTGTATCGCTCGCAGCCATGGATCAGAAGTGGTACAGCATTCGTTGGTAATCGTAAGATTAATTCCTTCCCACCTGGTGCGTGTAACGAATTTGCCAATGACAGGAGTTTCTTCTACGCGTATGCACACCATGCTAGGATCGTCGAGACATCGTGCTGACCAAGAATAGTGATCGAGACTTTTGTGTAAACATGGCCGGATGTCAGTATGGGAGAAATTGTTACGACGAGATGAACAATTACAAGGAATTGAGTATCAAGCTCAACCGGCCATTCTGGAAATTCTGGCAATAAGTTACTGGGAAGTCCAAATGCCGCAAGCAATGGCTTAGTGGCACCCGCCGAATAAAGCAAACCTTGAACAGCGAAATTGGCCTGGAATCGAAACACATGTTTACAGCAAGATCTGCTCGATTTGCGTATGTCTGTATGGAGCTGAATTCCGTGCACCGCTACGTCCTCAGGGTAGACAACTTCAAATGTGCGTTCTCCATCATCGGCACTTGAGAACGCTCCCGATGGCGGCCCAGCACTTCCAAGGTTCCGCCCGATCAGCACCGGCAGCATGTGAGTGCGTCGGCCCTTCTCGAGCTAGCCTCTGCAGCAGCGCGAATCATCTCCGTAACACGGCAGTCAATTTGCTTTGACCTGAATCAGCAACATCCCATTCTCGTAGATAGTTCGTCCAGTCACTCTGGCAGATTAAATTGGAATATATGAATATACCCAAATACCAGACAGACACAGCCCCTTTCGGAAGCACAATAGCAAGGAAGCACGCTTGGCAAGTGCAGGCACGGGAGCTGAGCAAGGCGGCCATTCAGCTCGTGGCAGACGAGCGGATCGGCACTTGTGCAGCGGTCTCTACGTATACGGACAGAATGAATTAATGGACGTACTTGAGTACAAGATTGCAGTGAGTGAAAGTCGTTTGCATCGCGCTCGGGAGCCACGGACTGGCGATCTGCGGAGGAGACGAACAGTGCATCACATGTCTCTTGGCAATCTATGATGACAACAAGTGTACAACTACCACACGACGTTCTTCATGGTTCACAGGTTCATACTAGCAAGCAAACATGGTCACCTTGCTACACAGGTCACACAGTCCAATTCATGATGATTTGTGCGTTCGTCACACGGCCAGACCAAGGAGTCCCTCTTAACCTTCGAACACTGCAGAAGAGATCCGATTGAGTGCCACTTCGGTAGTTGCACTAGGCGCGAGTGACAAAAGTTTGTGGTCACGATCTCCAGGCTGCTGCAGATGGCCGTCCAACCAGGAGATACCGGCTCCACAGAAATCCGAACACTTGGACCTCGTGCACGTGACTCGAGATGAGATGCAGATCGTCTCGCCACTGGAGCGTCAGATGAAACAATCTGATTGGCTCATCTGCAGAGACTCCATGGTAACGTTGTTGGACAAGGAGGCGCCCGCTTGCACTGACGGCTTCACACTTGCATTTGCCCGATTGTCGGACTTGCGAGATTCCGGGGATTCGTGCGCCAGGGATCTGCATCCTTCAAGCTGTATCGCCCTCTCCTTCCAGTTTCAGTGCCGGTCTTATGGGCCCGAGTGCCTGCAGTCCATGAAGATCAGTCGTAGATCGAGAGGAGAAGCCCGAGGCCGAATGTTATCTCGAGAGGGCTATGGACGAGAAGATATAACAGCTTCGATTTCCGCGGATTATGTGCAGGATCCATCATTCGATCCATCCATCAATCACTCCATCAATCGCCCCATCCAATTGCCGGATTGCTTCCCTTCCCACAGCATCGCAAGCCTACGGCATATATACACATCCAGCTCTGAAACGATAAGTCAAGCATGAAGGTCTCAATCCTATCAGCTCTCCTCTTCTCTCTGGCATCGACGTACGCACTATCGATACCCGGCGTCTTGCGAGGCCAGGACTCGTCGTTGGAGAGACAACTATACAACCGCAACGCGCACGTCATCCTGCAGGAACCAGTGGAAAGGGCACAAAAGAGGGCCGACGATCATGCGTCGAAAGTCAAGCGGGGCGAGTACCAACCGCCGCATCACCCCAAGTACCGACCGACGGGCACGGCCGTGCCTCCTTTACAGACGGGTCATTGGGATCAATTGGCGCTGGTGAAGCGCAAGATGGAGCAACAGTCGTTGGAGGAGAAGATTATTGCGCATGAGGCTCGTGCGGTGGAGAGTGCGGACGTCCCTGGTGCAGACATCACCATGAGGAAGCGAGCGTAATTGGTCCCGTCACTGTCGGCAGTCACCAAAAGGCCTGAAACGACATGTCTGATGATGTATGTATGTATGTATGTATGTATGTATGTACATATTGTAATGAATTCATGTTTCAATTGTCCATCAGCACAATCAACGTGGCCGTGCGCATGTGCCACACGTTAGAGGGTGCGGATTACAGTACCCCGCAAACACTTCCCCGGACTTTAAAGACTCGACTCGACTAGGTACTTGCCCTCTACAAAACTCTCGATCGGCCGCTCGACATGTCTCGACTTGTGAGAACGGGGACAAGGTCAATGGCACGACACGCCTCAGTCAACCGATTCACGACATGGGCATTCATCGGGTGCGGACGCATGGGCGCACCTATGGCCACAAACCTACACCACAACATGGCACCGGACGACGTCCTGCTCCTATACGACACCAACGCATCGAGTCTGACTGCACTACTGCGGAGGTTGCCGCGTGCCAAGGCAGTTACGAGGTTACGTGAAATCGGCGCGACTGCGGACGTGATTGTGACCATGTTGCCGGACTCGAAGCACGTCGAGGCCTGTTATCTCGATGACGTCGACGGGTTTTGCTTCCACCAGCCCGGCATCGCCGCCGACGAGACAAAGGAGACTACGGACGAGAAAACGACGGGAAGGAGTGGAAAGGGTGCCTTTTCGAGGCGATGGATGATTGATTGTAGCACCATCGACCCGGTCCGCAGTACCAACCTACACGACCGACTCTCAACCATCCTCCCCCACGCAACATTCCTAGACGCACCCGTCTCAGGCGGCGTAAGGGGAGCAGAGTCCGGCTCGTTGTCATTCATGGTAGGCCACCACCAGGACGGGGACCTCGACGTCATCCTGAGGAAGATGGGAGGGACGGTACATTATTGTGGGTCCAGCGGTGCCGGACTCGTCGCCAAGTTGTGCAATAATTACCTCCTTGCTCTGAATAATTTGGCCACGGCCGAGGCCATGAGACTCGGTGAGGCCCTTGGACTCGATGCCCTCACGTTGGGCAGGGTCATTAATTCTTCCACGGGAAAGTGTTGGCCCAGTGAGAGGAATAATCCCGTGGCCGGAGTTACGCCAGGAGCGCCGGTCGAGAGGGACTATGTCGGTGGATTCGGGATCGAGTTGATGATGAAGGATCTAGGGTTGGCCCTGGGTGCTGCCAAAGGAGTCGGTGTCGGTTTGGCGTTGTCTGAGCCTGCCAAGCGAGTGTACGAGACTGTTCAGAAAGCCAGGAATGGCAAGTATAGTGGTAAAGACTTTGGCGTCGTGTATCAATACCTCAAGGACAATGCGGAGGAGGAGGGAGGTTCGTAAATGTATTGTAAATATCTTGAAAGTCATTGTGTATATTTTCTAGGATTTGTATTTTACATAGAGACACCATCCATGTTGCCATTCGAGACTTGCCTGTTGATTTGAGATACCTTGCTGCCATAGCAGACTTCAGCATATTGAGCCTTGGTCTCGACATCCTTCAGGACTCTTATGAATTCTGTGAGCGTGCAAAATCCGTACTTGGCACCTTCGTTCTGGCAACCGAGCTCGGTGGCAATAGGCAAGACACCCTCGTTGAGCTTCAGTCTGATGTACTCTACATTGTCGACCTTTTCAAGCGGCTGCGTGTATGTGGTGTATAAGCCATATTTGATTTGATTTTCACTAAAGTCGATAGTCGCATCATCTGCACACGAAATGACCTCGGTATGTAGCTTTGCACCGAATGGCGTCAGCGTCGAGAGGCGGAAAGCAGGCTTTTTGGGTGCTTTCTTGATGTCTGACGGCATGTACCCTTTCGTGTAATTGAAGAAGGAGACACCCATTGCAGTCAAGGTCGAGATGATGATGGCATCATGAGTTGCATCGAAAATGACTGGTTGGGAAAAGTGCCCAAATGAGGCTTCCTTGTTGTCGAAAGTGACATTGACTGAGGAGGTGGACGAATCAATCGTCCGGTGTTGCAAGCGTGCGAGCAGCTCCTGTACATAGCCTAAGCCTTGAGCCCGTCCAGTGGGGTGACCATAGGAGAACGAGGCGTACATAAAGAGGCCCAGGGCATAATCATAGTCTCGCCAGTCCTGCTCCTTGAACAGCCCGCAAAAGTCCGACGCACCTAGCGCAGCCGTTTCATAAGCACAGAGACTCTGCATGCCAAAGATGTCGTCGGTGGTCAGCTCCAAGTTCTTGGGGAGCAACTTTTGCAATCTCTTCTGAGCTCGAGTAGCATACTTGGCAACGAATTTGGAGCGCTCGTTCAGGCCGATCTCGGCGAGTTGCGAACTCTTGCCATCTGACTTGAGAGATGGACAAGAGTCATAGGCAGCGAGAGTGTTGTTCTCACTTCCACCCTCTGGGATGATGACCAGATCATACAATTCTGAACTCGAGTTGGCACTTGTGCTACCGAAGAAACCTGAAAGATACCACCGTGCACTCTCCAACATTCTGGCCTGGTCGGTAGTGCGAAACACTGGCTTGACTTGATCGCGAAGCAGGGACGTATTGTATCTCGGCTCACGAGGCGTCTTGTACAGGAGCCGCCCATACTTGGTCCAAAACTCGGCACCCAAGTGAGCACTTGCAGCCGATCCCTTTGTGGTCAAGGAAGCCGTCCCCAGCTCGTACTCCCAACTACGCAGGAATTCTAATTTTCCCTCCGGCAGGAAATCACCCAGCACCTTTGCTCGATTGACCTTGGCGGCAAACATGGTCATGTAGCCTGAATCATGGGGACCATTGGTTGGGTATCGCTCGGTGTGTCGCTGCAGGACGTGAATCTGCTCATACGAACAGCCGGCAGGGAGACCAGTAGGACCGATGCCAAAGTTGGCAGGTTTGTAAGGACTCGTCTGACCCCAGTGCTCAGATGGGTCGAATGACTTGGCGGCAAGAGCGATACTCGGGAGAGATGCCGTGAGAAGGATCATTGAATGATGACTGATGATGATGATGATGATTGGTTGAAGAGAGGGAGAGGGAAAGAGAGCGAATGATGCTGAGATATAGTTGCTGAAGGGAGAGTAGGCTCGTGGAAGAAATGGGAGTCTTGATTGGAGGAGGAGGAGGAGGAGAGTAGAGTGGATTAGTTGATGCTGTAGTTTGAGTGAGTGAGCGAGTGAAGTGATTGATTGATTGATTTGATTTGATTGATGGACAAAAATTGATTGATGATTGAGGTCAGAGAATAAATTGGGTTTCCTCGTGTCGTCAGTCGATCCTCTCTCATAAGCAAAGAATCCAATGGATCCACTGTTTCTCCTGCCTCTCGCCCCCTCTTTGTCCTTCTTCAGCTCGCCTGCGACTGACTGAGCTGCACTGTCCACCGCAGAGGAGAGAGGAGCGTGCTGATGGCTGATCAGATCAGATCAGATCACTGATCATCTGTTCTGCCCTCTGATCTGATTGATTGAGTGATTGGATTGATTGAGTGATTGGATTGTTGACTGATTGGATTGAACGACTGATGAAGGGACTGGAGATCAGGAGGCGTCTCTGTGCTGGACAAACCACGCAATTCCCACTGCAAGGAATCCAACTCCAAGGGCAAGGAGACCTAACCTCTGCACTTCGCTGTTGCCCACACCCACACCCACACCTTTTGACTGCTTCTTCTTCTTCTTCTCTGCCTCCATCGCTGCCTCCTTCTCCCTTTCCAGTTCCGTCTCCTGCTCAATCGAATGCTGCCGCGCCTGTTGTGCCCATGCTGGTGATTGCATCATCTCATCTCCCACCTTGACCTCTGGTGTCTGAACTTGCTCCTCTGGCTCGGCAAAGGTCTTCAAGCAGCTGTGGGCGCTCAGCTTTTTCCAATATTGCAATTGACGTGGCTTGATACTTTCGTAGAGTTCCGTAGAGTGTCTGAGGAGCTTTTCAAGATCTAGTCCTACCACACCTCTACTCAGGACGAGGAAGATCATGTCCGCATCGCCAGCGAGTTCCATGACCTCCTCTCGCCGCAACAGCGTGGCCGCTGCAATGGTGTAGATGATCATGACTGGTTCGCTGCTCAGCAGGAAATCAAACATCCGACACGCCTCTTCGTGTGACTCCAGAGAGTGCGTCCACCAGGTCAAGAGCACGGGTATTGCATAGTACGGCTCAATTGCGTGAAGGGAGCTGGCATAGTCGGGTTCTGCCACCTGCACTATCTGATGCACTAGCCGGAGCATGGACATGCTCGGATTTAGAGACGACAACATAAAGTCTCTAAGATACGTGAGACTCAGCCGCTCAAGAGCTGCTTCGGCCGAGCTGCCAAGTACAAGATACATGAGCTGTGCTATGTCATGATATCCTTGATAATAATGCAACCAGGGTTGACTTCTCAAGACTTGGGATATGAGGTGCTGCAGTTCAACTTTCATGCTAGAAATGTGATTTTCGTCGATTGTCTGCGGTAGCGCCATTGTGAAAGACCGGTTCGTGTCCAACAGAACCTGCTTCTCGTCCTCGTGAGGCGTCTTACCGAGCCTTGATTGACATTTTTCTGCATCACATTGGAGCAAAATAGTCCAGATCTTTCGTCGCAATCGCGCCGGGAAGCCGCGTTCTTGACCGATGCGTCGCAGGTAGCCGATATCCGAGTGTAACGGGTGCGTCTCGAGGCCAATATCAGTCATAGAGGATCTCTTCGACATGTTACCTGATTTCTGAGCCGTTTCGCTTGTCAATCGCCGAACGAGCAGCTCGATCGAGAGCTCGGAAACCTCCAGACTTTCAGGATCCGTGGGATGGGGAGTATTTCACCAATTCTCCATTCACCGCAATGGAATGAGGCTCAAATTAAAGTAAATCAATACCGCAGCATCCATTTTCCTCTTATAGATATAAGGCGGTCTTGCCAGTCATCTACGCGCCTAACAGCACACACACCAGGTCTTACGACTTGCTGTCCTGTACCACTTGCTGCATCTCTTTCGGTTCTTGGATTGTGGAGTCAATGCTGATATTCTTGAACGATACAAGCGAGCTTCCCGGTATCGTGGCGCCTTTGCTGACTTCATCTCTGAGTGAATACGTACTTGCAGCCCTACCATAATTTTTGTTGACCACAAGTACATGGTTCATCTGCATTCGTTCTGTTCATCTCACTCTTCTCCAAAAGCCAGGAGCACAACCCTTATACGATAATGATGTGCTTTCGTATGTGAAACTTCGTGCAGCAAGATCCAACGCAGCTATAGTGTCAGTGTATGGGCGTTAGATTGAAAGCCAAAGGCAAAGTATCCCATGTTAGCACACGAAATGTACTATATGGACTCTTGGAGCTCTACGGAGAGCAACAGGAAAGGTCTTTGTTTTCGACTCGAGGATTATTCAGTCACTTTTTGTGTCCACGGCAAAAGTCATACAGCAACTGGGTTGTTGCAAATTGGAGATCGGTTGGTCGTATAAAAACACCTGTGGTCGGCAGAGCCACGTATGCAACAGTCAGTGACAGTCAACGCCCGACACTAAAGGATGAACCTGTACATAATACCAGTCCTGGCGATTATCTGCCACGGGCTTTGTCTGTCGAAGAGTTGTTGCACACAGACAAGGTCAAAACCCCGGCGGAAAAGCAACTGATATGGAGAGCATGGACTGGGATGTCCGACGACATGCAAGCCACTCGTTTGCAGCTTTTGGAATCACTTTTAGAGATGTTGCAAACGGAGGACATCCAGGATGCACGACGTTTGCGAGCCATGCTGGACTCGAAACATGGTCTGATCGATGCACAGCAACGACCTTTCTACTCGTTCTGGGCTCATATGATCTTGCAAGAAACTGACATTGCGTTGAAGCACTATTTGCAGCTTACGCAACCGGTTCAGAAGGACTATTGGCAAATCTTCTTACAGAAAGTCGTTGACACAGGCGATTGGGCCACCGGCATCAAGTTATGGTACCTAGGGCGCAATAGACCGCAATGGCGAGGAAATCCTGAGATAAGAAAACTACTCGATTTGATACCCAATCTCCATACATTTCAATTTCTCGCCGTTCTTCGTCCTGATGAAGCGGAGGAACTTAAATCCATGGTTTCGTCGGCCATTATCATCCATCTTGCAGCTTCTGGCCACCATTCGCTCGCTACTGAGCTGATTGATCAAGCCGTGTCCGCTAAGATTACTATTGGAGACTCTACCTTGGCAGCGGTTATTCGTTCCCTTAGTCAACAGGATCTGCATAGAGAAGCCCTAGCACTGCACCAGAGACTTCGTCAAACTACGTCCTATCCAAGCATGGACTTTCGCACTAATTTAGCGGTCCTCAGTGCCTGCACAGCTCTGCCCTCACCCGAGCCTATGAGAGAGTTGCTGGCAGACGGTGTTCTGCTTAGGCTCAACACCGTTCCTCAACACGTTCGGATGATCGAACCGTACACTACAGTCATGGCTACCTTTGCTCGCTACGGACTTGTAAGAGAAGTGGATGAGATCTTCGCCGAATTCACATCTGATGGGTCCTTGCCAGATGTTGTTATGCTCAGTACATTGGTCCATGCGCGTTCGATAACGTTGGAGGTTTCTCAAGCTGTTGCCCTGTTCCACAGCTGTGAAGAAAAGTATGGCATCAAGCCTGACCAGGTCATGTACAACATTCTGTTGCATGCTTATGCCGACACCGGAAATGTCTATGCTGCAACGGAACTACTAGTGGCCATGCTTGAAGCCGGACATACGGCTGATCCAGTCACAGCGTCTACTCTGATCGATCTCTTTGCGCGTACAAAGGACGCCGATGGTGCCGAAACGGCTTTCAGGCGAATGCGCGAATACGGGGTCAAACCTAACGTGCGTGTTTACGGAGCGCTGATACACGCATACGTGGAAGCTGGCGATGTTGAGCGCTTCGATCGGGCCTTCAGGGAGTTCCAAGCAGCCGATCTTCGACCGAATTCACATATCATGAATATTCTACTTAAGCAACTGCGCAAAGAGGGTCGAACATATGAAGAGATGCGCCGTCTGGTGGATGACATGCGCGCAATGTCAGTATTCCCGACTCCTGCAACAAACACACAATTGATGAGAGCTTTGCTAAGTGAGAACAAGTTGGACACGGCTCTTGAGCTCTTTCAGTCCTTGAGTGAGCCAAATGAGTATCACTATACAATAATCATGGTTGGATTCATTCGGCAACGCACTGCTCAGAGCTTGGACGCACTGATGTACTATTATAATGAAATGCTAGAGAGAGGACTTCAACCATCGTACATAACACTGGCAGTCCTAATGAATGCATTTGTGCTGCGCAGGTCCTCGGCATTCATCAGTCGTGCGAATGAACTTCTCGATACCCTTGCAGACTGGGGCAAAGTGGACATAAGCTCGAGGTTTGCACCACGGACAGTGCCTTCACCAGACGTGTATGCACCTTTACTTCGACGTGAAAAAAACGGGTTCATACGTTTCGCAGATCCCGAGCAAGTCTTCAGGCAATTTCTTGCAAGTCTCAAGGGCACCAATGGCCGACCAGACATCAGGATCCTGACATCGTTGATGTCTATTTATGCCACTGCAGGTCGTGTTGATGATGTACAATCACTCTTTTCTGCGATCAAAAAGGAATCTGACAGACTCTACCGCTACGCACTGACGCCGCCACTCGGTGATGCAAAGGCTAAAGTCAGTGGCGATGCAGCGATCAGTTCTCAGCGAACGCCAGCACGATCTCCTGGCGTCATCACACAGGTCGCACATGGTGCTCGATTTGTGCTAGCAGCCTCTTTGAAGATTTTCACGTCATCCATGCTTCGTGCTGGTCGAGTCTCACAGGTCGAGCGCGTATGGACTGCACTGCCAAAGCAAGGCTACGCTTTCGATGTCCAGAATTGGAATCAGTACATTCAGCTCCAAATTGACCTTGGCAATATAGAAAAGGCCTGCAATCTCGTGACCGACAATTTATTGGAGGACGGAGGCAGGATTTACAAGAGGACAAAGTATCAGCTCCTAGCAGCATTCAAGACACTCCAAAGTGAGAGCATCGATACAAACGAGAAGCAGGGAGAGGTAGAGGCTAAGGAGCATCAGGAAAAGGTTGAGATTTGGGGCAGGATTCAGACGGAGCATAAGCAATTGGTCGAGATTGTGAAGGCATTGGAGGCATAGCGTACGGCGATTCGCGTTGCACTGCACTGCACTGCACTGCATCTGTGACTATTGACAATAATAAAATACATATTTTACCGTCCTTTGGTGGTGTCAGATTCGTGATGAAAAGTGAGGTCCGACAACAGTCGCCATTTCGAAAGCTTGGTCGTGTGCCGACAAAGATGAGCCGAAGGGGTAGCGCCTGTCTGCTTGAATAGCTCGACCTGTTTACCGATGTGATTCCAAAGACACCGACTCTGGAGACGGGTCTGTAATTGTCAGAGTGGTCCCTGCGTGGGCAGCACACAACACTATGCGCATTCCGTTCACGATGACGTACATTTTCCGAATGCCAACAGTCCCGCATCAAGGCATCAAAAACATCTGATTCTTGTTCAAGGCAATCAACCGTTCCTCTGCCTTTCTAATCGTCCCGCTGACGCCCAAGGAACGAATGAAGCCTCCTGCTCCGGCATCAGTACCGTCGCCATCGAGTTGAACAAACGTCAATGCTGCCCAGGCTAGTCTGTAATGCGCCCTATCGGCCTGGAGAATACCCTTGCCTGTCCGGGGAGAGTAGTACTTGATGTACAGCGACGCATTGAGGTGTCCCGTGGCAACGGTGCCGAAATTGAAGAGGAGTGATTGTCGGATGCGGTCCAGGAGGTCTTTTTGGTCCGGATTATGGGGGCAGTGCAGGACTTCGAAGAGGATGTAGCGATGTTTCAGACGGACCATCCGCTTACTCTCTGTCCCTTCACTCAATCAGCCTGTAAGCATGGATTCGAAGAGTGAGGGTAGCCCAGATTTGTCAATCTAGAGCGGTGAGGGATAGTGAATGTGATGTTCACAGACGGGAATCAAATTGAGGCTGGAATTGCGGGACCGCCATGGCAGCGTGATGCGGAGGATCAGAATCCACTCCTGACATACAACAACTACATCGTTCCGAAAACTTATAGCAAGCATCACAACTTTGCAGGATATCATCCAAATGGGCCTATTCTCAAAGAAGAAGAAAGAAGACCCCGCGGCGGCCGCCGAAGCACCGCGCGAACCTTCCCCTCCTGCAGCACCACCTAATCCCTTCCCTGACGCGACACCACGACACAATCCATACGCGACACAAGAAACATTCATCCCACAGACATACACAGCAACCCAGAAAATCTCCAGTGACCCCTTGGAAGCCGCCGCACTCGCCAAGAAGACCCGCGACGACGCCATCCTGGACGCAATCTTCCACGCATTCGCAAAGATGCTGCCAACGTACGGCACCACCATGAAAAAATACGCCTCGCTGACGACGACGGATTATGGATTCAATGAGGGCGAGTACAGCGACCGGTACCCCGACCTGGAACGCATGATCAAAGCGCACATGCAGCACAAAGGCTGGAAAGTCAAGGAATTCTCCGTGAAGAATGGGAGTGAGCGGAGTAAATCCACCCTGAACCGGTATTACCCCAAAGTCAAGTGGCACGTCCTCGAGCCAGGTAAGTCCGTCACGTCCGTGTCCAGGAGCTGCGTTAATGCGATAGGCACGTTCAAGGCGAAAAAGTAGGGACAGTATAGTTCAGCACGGTCGGTAATGGTAATGACGAAAGAATTTGAGTATCGTTTACGATGGCCATGAAGTATATTTTGTGTACATGAATATATACGAAAAGTGATGAATTTTGATTTGATGAGACGGAAAATGAGGGATCGGAGGGAAGAGGGGTGACATTTACAACGGTTGTCGGGAGATTTCATGATTAAATCCCGTTTTCGTGATTTCACTCTCGTAGCAGTGTCGTTTCAGTTAAGCGGTCGTCACTTTGTCCAGATCTTGCACCTTTTTGATCTCACACTCTAAGATCTTCCACTTTTTCGCTTCGGGAGAATCCTGTGCATTGTCGATATTCTTCAGTGTTGGGCGCGAGTCGCACGGTTCTTGGTTGGAGCTTGGCGTTGCGATGGTAAATGTCTTGCCGACCTTGTGGGCAAGGTTGCCGCCATCATGCGTCGCGATCCAGTTGGCAATCTCGCTCTCTGCAGCTGCAGAAGTGCCTGCTGTTTGCTTGTTGGCAGTCAACAAGTTGCGGACCTCGAGGTCCTCTATTTCATTCGACAGCATGAATCCTTGTCGTCTGAGCTGACTTATGACGGTCTCTGGACACACCTCTCCGACATTCTGCGGCAAGTTGAGCAAGAGACCAGAACTGCCAGGATCGCGCGTGAATCCCGTAAGATTCAGGCTGCCTGTGGAATTTGTGTTCGCAAAGAGGGCGATTCCAAAAATCAAAATCATAAAGACAACCGAACCTCCTGAGGCGGACTTGTGGTGCTTCTCGATCGTGACAGGAATTGTCGTCTGGTCGCAGCTGATGGTCTGTATCGCTGACTCGATGGGTGAGCCTGTGGGCTCTGCAGGTATGGTCGGTAATCTGGACGTTCTTGCTGGAAGGGCGCTTCCACCTTGTTTCATGGTCAAATTGCGAAGGTGCTCTTCAGCTCGAATTTGGTTGGCAATAATTTCAGACTTTTTCAGTGCACCTCGCGGTGAGAAGCCAGTGGGAGCTGCTCGAGCGCGGGCAATGCTCGGATTCTCTGTCTTGTTGGCTTCGTCGCTGGGATTCGGTTCTTCTATCGTGCTGGTCGTGTCGTTCTCAGGAGTGACTACAAATGTGGTACTTTGAGGATCTTCAATCTTTTTGTCCGCCAATATCTCGCGAAGCCTCAGAATTTCGATGTGCATCTGCCTCAGTTGCCTTTGAAGGTCACCCTTTTCATTTTCGAGATCCGACACAGAAGTTTCAAGGCGCATGACATGTTCTCGTTTACGCTCTCGACTGGCCAGAGCGGCAGCGCGATTACGCATAAGACGATCTTGGCGCTTGGCGATGATCGGGTCGCCAGATTCATCAAATTCGACGCCAACAGGTAGCGCAAGCGCGGCATCGTGCTCCCTCAACGTCGTACTCGATGCGTTCGAGGTGGTCCGCTTATGTGTCGCTTTGGGAGGAACGGGCAGTCTGCGAACAGTGTCTGAGGCTCGTCTCTTCTTGGCAGGCTCGGTGAGATCCGAGACGTGACAAGTTCCCTCGTCCTCTTCCTTGATGGCATCGGAGCAGATGGAAGAGGTAGTGGTCGAAGTGCTGTGCTCCTGTGGCAAGGAAGGAGGAGCGATCTGTGACATGGTGAAACTGGTCGGTTGCAGCATTTGGGGATTTTGCGATGCAGGAATCTGGTTCTTGAGCGCTGCAGAGTTGAGAACTGTTTGCGCAGTCGGCCAGCTGCCAGGGATGGTAACGGCATCGTCAAAGATATTCTTGTCCTTTTTATCGCCAACGTCCGTTTCATTGTGTTCTGCCTTGACGTGCATATGAGAGAAGCTGTCACTGACCCCTGTCCAGCTTGAGCCCAGTGAAGTACCGCCGATGCCAAAGTCGCCCATCTCGATGTCCATCGTATGAGGACTCGTGCTCGCTTTGGCGGAGAAACTATTCTCCATTGGGTTCAGGTCGATTTCTTCGGAAGAAGGGGAGCCGTCGCAGCGATTGAGATTGGCATATTCGTCCGCGAAAGCGTTGTTTTGATCGTCGCCAAAGTCGAGAAAGTCAATCATAGAGTCTGTCATGCTGACTGTCAACTGACGCAGGGCAGAAGGTAGCTTATCGGCGAGTGGGGAGGGGGATATATGGAGTACTGGGGAGAGAGAGAGAGGGGGGGGGGATTGATAGATACGAGGGAGGAAATGAGATGAGTGAAGGGAAGGTGGAGGTTGAGTGTGTGAGTGAGTGTGTGTGTGGTTGGTGGTTGGTGTGAATGGTGTGTGATGGGTGCGGGAGTGAATTTCCCAAGGGAAAATCAGTTCGATGCTTGCAACTCAATCCCTCTCCCACTCACTTCGCCCACTCGATTGTCCACTATCGCAGGCACTCAGACAGAGGTGGTCTGGCCATCGTTCCCCCGATACGAGCTGCGTGCTCTAGCCACAGAAGATGGTCCCACTTCATTGATCTGATTGGACGCCTCATCTCATCTGCTGAGTGGCTGGTGCAAGTCAATTTGATCGTTCGATCGATTCGATCAACCGTTCAAGAAGCATCATCTCAACTGAGCTTGTGCGACCATACAGGTTCAGCACAAACAATTGCAAGTTCCGCAGTGTACCCCAAAACACTACCGCCACTCAGAGAAATGCGCTGCTTTCGACACTTGGAAAGGTTGGGATGTGATCTTAGACGAGGGACTGAGTTGAAAGTAGTGCAATGAAACTATGGACAATCTGTTGGCCACTTGATGCTGAGTCAAATTCTCCTGGTGAACATGTAGTTTTAACTTATTTCAAGAAATGGTTCTCCTTTGCAATTGCTCTCTGCAATTGACTCCTCTGTCAAAAACTCTTGAAATCACCAACTTTTTGAGATACCTTGACACATTCTCAATTGTACAAACAGTCTATCAAACACATGTGTACATTGAGTCATAAAGTGACAAATTCAACTGAATGTAATCAAAGACAGGACAATCTGCATTGCATCTCATCGGTCGGATTTGAGACGCTTCGCAGCGAGGGCATTGAACCGGACGAATGGAACATAAATAGCAGCTTCAGGCAGTCGCAAAGAACGAGCAGTGCTGACTCGACCTCCTTCCATCACAGAATCGTTTAGAGACTTCCGGAGTATTCACCACGTACTCGAGCGTTCAAGATAACGAGCACTAACTGAGCATTACGACTGTATCGAATATTGGCAAGAAGTCAAAGATGCCATGATCTTCGCCAAAGCTCAGGTCGTCCTGGAAACGCAACGAACACTCGAGCTGTGCTTGAATATTCGAAACAATAACGACTTCAAGAAAGCGCTGCATCGCTTCGAGAGTGGTCAGTCGGGCGTTACACCTTGAGGATAGCTTGATGGCTTCGCATGCTCCTGGTAGACCTCACTGGCTTGGATGTGCGAACCAGATACAACGCTTTACTTTGTCTTTGCAGTGTCACGTCTTGAGTTTTGAGTAGCTTGCAGAGTGCTCGGCAACAAAGCTGCCAATGCTCGATTCTTCGCGTCAGCACAGCTTGTGTGGAACCTATTCAGGGATTCACCCTGACTTGTAATTTCTCTCTTTGCTTGATAATAGTCGGTGACCAATGATGGTGCAAAGGTGCGGATACGATCGAGGCTGTAGAAGGCGCGACTTGTCGCATGTATACCCAATAATTGTCGCCTAAGTCAGACAAGCAAGCAGAACATGAGCACAGAATAGATAAAATGAATATGGATTTGTTACATTTACCTGCTGCCTGTCAATATCAACTATATATAATCTTACATTCAGTGCTCGTTACCAATATGGGGTTGTGGCTCAGTTGGTAGAGCGCTTGCTTAGCGTGCATGAGGTCCAGCGTTCAATTCGCTGCTGCTCCACTTTTTCTCTTTTTTCGCCTTTTTTGCTTGCTCTTCAGTCCTTCTCTGTCGGCCCAGCTTGACATTTTCTTAACAGATATGTAGCTCTTGATTATTCGGAATACGGATCTGAAGATGAGTAAATCTTTTCTAGACACGAGACTTGGAGCAGGCCAAGGATCTGCCTGACGAGTGCTCAGGTGGGCCTTCTTATCTTATCTGAAGGGATTCACGTGCTTTCGTCACCACCTCTCCACATCTGCATGTAGACCTGACCAGATCGATCTACTTTAAAGGTTGGCAAGAACTATACACAGAAGTAAAGGTTCAAGACCTCGATCATTGTTTTCCGCTCTTGCGAGGTGTGACCCTGAACTACACTCAATTTACAACCATCTTTCCACTTGAGCAAGCTTGTAGGCAAGTACGAAACAAGTCTAGCGTGTCGAAACGTAGGAGACTAGCTCTGGCTACAACCTTGGTGCGATATGTCTTCAGAGGATGCGCTGCGACGCGCAATCACAGCTTGTACTAGATGCCGTACACGGAAAACGAAGTGCGATCGCAAGTTTCCACAATGCACCTCTTGTGTCAAGGCCAATGTCGAATGTGCTGCACTGGATCCCGCTACTGGGCGAAGCGTTCCTCGGTCTTACGTGTCGCATCTTGAGGATAAGGTCGCCTCACTTGAGCAGGAGTTGGCGACATTGAAGATGAGTTCGACAACAATTTCATATGCATCAAGTGCGCGTTCTCCAGGATTGTCTGCTGCCACTACATCCCTGTCACCCGCTCCACACTCACCACAGGTAGACAGCGCGGTCACTGGCGAGAAAGCGTTATCATTCGCCAAGATGATGTTCTCCGCCGTGCATTCTCCGGATGCTTCTTCTCTCGAAACACCGGTCAATCCGACCTCCCGGGCTGGAAGTTTGCCCCTCTTTTCCGAAATGCAGACACTTCTGCAAGTCTACATGAATCATTCTGCCCCCCAAGTCCCCATTCTGACTCGCTATGAAGCGGAGGCTCACGTTCAGCAAACATATCTTGTACAAAAATCACCCATCACCTCGGAGGATAAGACTTCTCATTATTTCACCCACATACTCGCCGCTATCGCCTTTGCGAGAGATCCTGCAGACGTCAGGGCCGAAGAACAACACGCATCTGCATTGTACTACCTGCCTTTTGTGCTCAAAGGTTCTCGTCTGAATAGTCTTGAAGCTATCCTTTTATTGACAGTTTATGGCACCAATCGTCCATCAACTCCGGGCATTTGGTACACTTTAGGAATAGCGAGTCGTCTAATTACTGATCTTTCGATTCATGCGACAGCTGAGACTGTTAAAGAGCAGACACTCTTTTGGAGTTGGTATGTTCTTGATCGTCAAATATGTGTCTACCTCTCTCGACCTGTGGGCATCGGTGACAACGTCATTCACTGCCCGATACCTCCGCTAGGTCCAGTACCGAGAGCCTTTTGCGACTTACGCATCATGCAAAGTGAGATACAACGAATCTTGCATCATTCAGACACTTTGCCACGGGAATATCCGACTCTAGAGGAATGGCGACGAGTCGTGACGATGAGACTTGATGTATGGAACCAGAAACGACCAAAGACTGGTGCCGAGGCAGGAGTGGAGTTCAATCTCGATTTTCTCACTCTGAACTACGAGCAAACACGCCTTCTACTACACGGATTTTCTTCCAACTTGCCAATCACTCAATCGATCGTTCTTGAGAGCAGCAAGTTGATTGTGGAGATTTACAGAGACCTTTGGTACCAGGATTCCGTCAACTTTATCTGGTTGGCCATTCATAATGTTCACATTGCTGCATCAAGCTTCATTTACGCACTGTTGCAACGACCCAATGAGCACGCGGCGCAAGAGTTGCAGACCATGAAGGAAACTGTGGTGAATATGTTACATGGCATGAGCACGCGTTGTCCGGCCTCTTTACAAATCCTCGACGTCTTCCTCGACTTGGCTGGGGACGTAGAGAACAGACTTTCCCTGGCTTCGCCGTCACTGTCTTCGGGACCGAGGGATACTGGCATGAGTGATGTGGAGTTTATGGCCATGATTAACAATTCCTCGAGGGACTCACTATGGGATAACTTTATCGCTGGCGAAGACTTTACATTCATGGACTTTACCACTTGATGAGTGGAGTGCACGAGAAATACTTTAATGCTTATATTCACATGTATGTATGTATGTATTTATCTATAATCTACTTTTGTTCAGTCCTCGCAAATGATCTCGTACGATCTGAAAGTCTTGCGCGTTTACGCATGAGGCAAAGTACGCCTCGACATCGACTTCA
This sequence comes from Taphrina wiesneri, assembly GCA_005281515.1. Lineage (NCBI taxonomy): Eukaryota > Fungi > Ascomycota > Taphrinomycetes > Taphrinales > Taphrinaceae > Taphrina > Taphrina wiesneri. The sequence goes on from RHGK01000002.1 coordinate 621,389, forward strand.
GAAGCCACATGTCTCAGGAAGATCCTCATCGTTTCAGCATCACTTCCATTACCGACCTTGTGAACTTCTTCGTCTGTTTTATTGTCGGCATCTGCAGGCAGCAGGGCAGAGTGTCGCAGTTTGCGCTCGTCGAGTCCGTAGGTGGTCAACTCGTACTCCAGCGCGATTGTCTCTGCATCGATGCCAGCCAACGTCAATAACATGGCACAAATGACACCTGTGCGATCTTTCCCGGCAGAACAATGAATCATGATACCCCTCGACTCGCCGTGTCGAATCTTGGCCGCCAATAAGGAGAATATGGTGGTAAAGATTGGTTTGGCGTGTTTGAGGATAGTTTTGTACGCATTCACCATACCCTCACGCTTTTCCTGTGCCGTCTTGCTGGCCTTGCCAAAGAACTTTTGGAGTCCTGCGGGAGAGTAATCGATGTGTCTGAAGATCGGGTCGTGTATTCTCTTGATTCCAGGAATGTCGAGTGGTTTGGCCAAGTCTGGTCCAACGGTGCCATTCATCTCCACTTCTGGGTCTGCTCGCAGGTCAATGACATGAGAGATGTAGTGTGACAATTGTTCCGCTCCCCTCGGTGTTAGGGTCGATAGATCTGCTCCTCTGTAGAAGAGTCCCGTGGGAAACCTTCCATAGCCCCCCAGATCACGAAAATTACCCATGCCTTCGACATCAGGGAACCTAGATGACCTCAACTGACTCTTCCTCTTGAGAAATCGAAGCCGAGTCCTCTCTGCGCTCAAGTATTGCGTAATCACGTTTGCGACCTCTTGATTTTTGTTGACCTTTTTCGTAGTCTTGTCTAATGGCTGTACGAAAAAGTTGTGATCAGCGTCCTCAATCATGGCCAGTTCGGCTCGTTCACCCAATTCATTGACAAACATTCCCGCATCTGCCACGGGAACAATGTTGTCTCGAGTACCGAAAACAACCAGGACGTTGATGTCGGTATTCAGAGCCTCACCAATGCCATACATTTCCTGTGCTCCCACCGAGGCAATCTCAGACAATAGTGTCCATTTGTTCACCAACTCGCCGCCACTACCCGCACGATGTTTCTCCCAGTATCCCGTGGCACCCTCCTGCAGGTGAGGATTACGTCTGACCTTTTCATGAATGAGATGCGCACGGAAACGTCCAGAACAGTTTACGACCGTCGGTATGGTCGGGTCCGTCTTGGCGTACTGTAGACAAACCACGGATCCTCTTGAATGCCCGACTAGTGCCGATACAAAGTAACCTTGCGTACGAACATACGTCAAGACCGTCTTTAGATCATGCAGATCTGACTCTATTGTGCGTGAAATCTCCGAAGCTTCACGACCGATTTGGGTGCCGCTTCCGAGTTGGTAACCACATCCACTAAAGTCGAACCGCAAGCTCGGAATCGTCAATTCGCGAGACAGTAGCTTCTGGTAGCAGTAATCGCGATGACCTGCGTGTCCATGAACGATGATGGCTATACTCTTGGGAGAGTCGGCATTGTCTGGCACATACAAAGTCGCGCCAATAGTCGTGAGGTGGGGAAATGTCGGATTGCTCGAAGGTATATGCAGATTGGACTCCATCCAGCCTGAAAAATTTTTCGTGCAACCGTAGCTGTAATCTCAGGGTGAGAAAGGTAGAGGACAGGTAAGCTATAGTTGTAATGCAATCATCCTGGGAAGCAAAGTTATAATGAACGTCGATGTCACAACAGTTGATGTTTCTGCAGATGTGGAGTCATCTATCGGCAATCACCGAACGAACGGATCAGCAATTCGCCGGGCAGAGCATCTTCTACGAGTAACAGCATTCTTACTCGTACAGCTACACTACTTGTACATTCACATCGTGGCAACGACTTTTGTCACCGCCATGTAGTTCGACTACGCCCTACAAGCGCAACTCTTTGTTACGATCTGGCAAGACTCGGTCAAGTCATGTATGCGTGATCATATACGACCGATCCTGAGTGGCGGCGACGGAATACTGGAAATGACAATACAGGAGGAGTCTTGAACCGCATCCTCCAATTGTCTCGCGCTTAATCACAAAGTCGTCCGATAAACCGTTCTCGGTCGTTCATGTATTAGAATTATGCTAAACCTATAATTACTGCTAATGACAAAATTATGGATCATACATCATAAGAAGTCGTCGTTACAACAAGTGCACCGTGAGAATCACATGGAACAATACAGTCAGTAAAGCAGTCGTGTACGAACCACCAAGCTTGGCCGCTTCACTGGTGTTGAGTCGAGCCACTACAGAGGTGGTCGTCGCCGCGATTGCCACGGGGTATGCCGTCACGAGAATGACTCTCGTGCTCGTCCTGGCATCATTTACTGATGTTTGCCCCGGCGGGATCGCATTTCCGTTCGCATCGACAATCACGATGGACTGGGAAGTTGTCAAGAAGCCGCTGCTGGGAATAGATGCCGTGGAGATACTCATCGTTGTTGGCGTCGATGTGATTGTATCAAATGGTGTGATCACGATTGTAGAGCCAGGACCTGGGAGGATATCTGTCGAACTCGATGTAGGCACCGCAGACGTCGCTGGTTGAGCAGGATTGTCTTCTCCTGCAATGAGAGCCGTGGCTGGTTCTGATGTACTTTGTGCACCGACTAGTTCGTCCGAAGTTGTAGTACTCACGACTGTACTCGTGCTGGTATCTATGGGCGTAACTTGTACCGTAGTAATTGAGATTTCGACAACAGCACCACGAGTTGACGTGGAAATGGCCGCAGTATTTTTAGAGCTTGAGGAAGAGTCCAAGCTTGTCGTTGTCAATGCGGTGCTATGATCGAACGAAGAAAGTCCTGAAGAAACTAACACTCCAGACGCTTGCCCACCAGAATTTGTACTTTGCAGCAAGGAAGGGCGGATCGATACACTCTGAGCTGATCTTGAACTCGATCGAGAGGCATATGAGGAAATTGAGAGATTGGTCGAGGACTGGGCCGTTGTCGATAATAACAAGAACGTCACTGCAGCGAACAGTGCCTGTGCCACACACACTTTCATAGCAACAATACTACTTTATGATTGACCTTTGACGAGAAACGGAAAACAATTCATTGCGAGAAGGCTCGCGCCGGACATTGTCTGAATGTATTGAACATCAACGACTTCGGGAACGTCTGCAATCATGCACAAGCTATATGGATCCCGGAGGACGAAGCCACAGAGTCACCCGGGTATTACTGTAATTGGCTATCGGATGACTGGGAGGGCCTCGTGTTGGAGGTCCATGAAGCGGGCTTTTGGTTGTATGGATGATGATTGGGATGGAGGAGAGGTTGGAGATGCATCGGTGGAAGGGACCAGATGGGATGGCGGGGCCGATCGTCCTACGGGAGCAGCCACTCCAGAAATAGAATCCTACAGGTCATTTCTGCCGCTCCAACCGCCGTGCAAGGATGTACATACATCAGTTCCTTGGTCTCAGGCCTGCTCAACGGTGCTCAGTCTTGACGTGACGCGAATTAAGAAATGGAGGAAATGGTGACCATGTGTAGACGGGGTTGTGCTGTTCTAATGTACGACTCTGAAGCATTTATCTACATGTCGTGTGAATTAAATGTTACATCGCGAAAGAAGCTGATTGACGTGGTCCTCTAAATTGTTATGATCCTCTGATGTACACTCGTTCAGGTCATGACCGAGTCCCGTACAGTGAGGGCCGTTGCTGGCGAGGTATCGTCTGCCAGGTTTGAACTAGATTCTACGGGTTTCGTGTTCCCATCATCATTTGCTGCGTTTTGCACGGCCTCAAAAGTAGCAGACCCGGAAGCATTCATCAGAGCATCCTCCTGCTGATTGTTTGGGCGTACTTCTTGATTCTCTGGGTCTTCGCCCGGGAATGGCTCAATTCTTGTGCCCAGCAAGCTGGAAACCTCTCCTGAAGTTTTGGGATTTGTGTTTCGTGAACCAGCCACTTCATTTGCAGCACCAGACAATTGTGATGCGTAACTTGCCAGAGTCTCTCGGGTTTGTGTTTGATCTTCTACTTGAAGTCCAGAATTCTTCTCACCATCTATCGCTGCAGCAGTAGAGTTGTTCTTGGGCAATTCGGGTCTCCCAGCCGTGGATCGATTGCGATATTCGTGTTCTGACATGTTGGAGATATCGCCATGCAGCTTGTACGTGGAAGTAGACGGCTGCAATCTGTTGGAGTCTGAGGCGAACGACGAGTTGAGATGAGTAAAGTCATCTAGGACAATCTGACTATCCGTACGGTTGACCAATCGAGGATCAATCCTTGCTGGCGACAAAGCTTGTTGTCGATCCGGGGCTATTTGGCCACTAGGAGTCGCAGTCGCAGAATCTGTAGGTGTGATGTTGCCAGACTTGGGTGTTTTAGGCATTCGTGCAGGACCGACTCCTGAATTGCGCTGAGCAGCACGCTTTAAACGCAACATGCACTTGTTGCACAGTGGACGCCCATCGGGACCTTTGCGCCAAGCAGGTGATTCATCAACACCACAGGAGACACAAACCTTGGGCTCGAGAGTCAGAGGATTCAAGGCCTTCTTGGGTCCCGGCCGTCGACTTGGTGTCACAGACTTTGTGTTCCCCGAAAATGATGGTTGATGTGGCAAAGGCAGACCGGGAAGTCGAGGCATTGGGACATCGACAGGTCTCAGATCGGGTGATGTCTCTTCTATGTGTGCGGACGGTATACAAGTAGGACGGTTGGTAGCAGGACTTCCCGAGTCAGGCAGATTCTCAGGCAAGGTCGAGAAACCAGTGGATTTCGAAGGCTGCCGGTCTGCGTGATTGATCCACGGACGAGGCGGTCGAGGATCCTTCAGTGGTGGGAGATTCTCGAACGTCCCATCACTCGCTTGTGAGTCATGACGTTCTGCTGAATCTTCTGTTTCTTGAGTCTTGGGCTTCCTGATCAGTCTCCGGCTCGGAGCTTTGTGATCTTTTCGCTTTCGAAGACCACACTTGTTGCAAATGAGATGTCCAGCAATGTCCCTGCGCCAGGTTGACGTTTCCGTAGCCTGACACTCGAAGCATTGTTTCACCTCAGTTGTTGCTCCATCAGTAGCAGTTGATTTGGCTCGAACTTTAGCCTTTTTGTAAGGCATTTCTTGGTCTTTGATAGGTGAAGTCGTATGTTCTCTAGACAGGCTATTTTCTGGTTCGATTGCTGTTGCTGTTGCAGTCGTTGTCGTCGTCGGCTTCGTTATTGGTACTATCTTTCCCGATGGACCATTACTCAGATCACGCGTCTGAGGAGATCTTTTGGCTGGTATGATCGCGTTGTCGGCTACAGGATTCCCCACGTTCGCGGTGGCCTGTTTCTTGCCAAAGGGCATGGGATTCGGCAGGAGACTGATGTCTGATACCTGTTCTCCGATCGGCCAAAGCAGAAATCGGAGTCGAAGGAGAGGATCAGTCAAGGACCAGACGAGAGACGAAGATGATAGAGGGCGAGGGGAGACACGATCAAGATCTGCTACGTTACTGATGGATGAGAGAGTGAGGAGTTAGGGTGAGGCTCGCTCGGATCGATCGAGGGCAGGAAGTGATTCGCACCTCAGCGCATCAATCACTTCATCGTTGGCGTGATCAGTCCCTTCTCCTGCACGTGTGTTCATCATTCACGTGTTTTGATCATGTCTCTCGCTGATCATGATCACTGGGAGGACGTTCCCGGGTGATTGGCCAGATCTCTCTGCCAGGTTGCAGGCCCTACTTCACACAGTATCGTGTACGTTCTTCTGCTTCGTTGAGCACCTGTTTGCAGACGAAAGATGTTCTTGCCAGATGAGCTGCTGCCTGTGTCAAAACAACAGGGTCTTATTGCACGACGCCTATCAGCACTTTGAACATCGTGCATCTTGCAATTGAGACCATGATGGGCAGTGCCAAACATTTCCTGCTAGCACAGGACACGAGAACTCAGTCTAGCCCCACTAAGCGGAGACCTGATGCTATGTAGCTATAGAGCATTGAATATTGTGCCATTTCTATCTACGAGCATACCTACACGAGGGTCACTTCAGGGGCTGTTGTTGTTGGTGGTGGCCATAGAAAACGTTACCGGTGATCAGTGCTGCGCCTCCGTTTTCTGTGGAAGCCTCCCGGTGGCTGCAGCCGTTGGAGCCGAGTGGCTGGGATTTGTGGATGTGGAGAGTTTGGTGACGCAAGGCGAAGCTTGACTCGAGCTCTTATACTCTGTCCTTCAACTTCCAGCTCTGCCTGCCATTCCCCGATTCTACCATATCCTCCAAACGTGACTTTTGTGCTAGCACTTAGGCACTCTCGCACCTCGACTTTGGAACGTATGGAAAAAGCTGGAAGAGCGCCAGGGCCTCCGCCCATGTACAGCGGACAAGATCACACCAAATTCAACCAATTACCCTCACTCTTGACCCTCAGCAAGCAACAAAACATCTCGCCCTTTTTCGCATCGCAATTGCACATACTTCAGGAGTATACGTCCATTCGGATTGTCATTGATGACAGCGGCAGTATGCGTACAAGTGAAACAGATCACTTTGGAAGAGCTGCTGGGACCAGATGGGACGAGCTCTTACTGACACTTCGGAGTGTATTTGACATTGCCTGCGCAGCTGCTACCACAGGCGCATCGAATCCAAATGATCCTACAGCTGCAGGCAACGCTGGTGGTGCTGCTATCGATGTCTATCTGCTCAACGGTCATGCTGACGGCCGCAAGCAATTCCCAGGAATCAGATCATATGGGGAGCTTGAAAATCATCTTCGAGGCTTGCCGGTACGTGGCCGAACGCCTACACTTGAGTGTATGCAAGATCTTTTCCACTATGAACGCATGCAAGCCATCGGTGAATTGCCTGTCCTCACCGTTCTCTTTACAGATGGTCAGCCAGACTCAGGCATTCCTGCCTTTTCTCAGTTTCTCGGTCATGTACAGCATCAATTTGGAAACTCATTCATCACCATCTCGCTGTGTACCGGCGATGATGCAGTTGTGTCAATGTACAATGCACTGGACGCCGGTATCCCTCGTGTCGATGTAATGGATGATTATCGCTCCGAAAGAGCCGAGATCGTTGGGATTCAGGGACGAAAGTTTCCTTTCTCCAAATCAGACTACCTCGTCAAGATGCTCCTCGGAAGTCGAATTACTTTGTGGGACAGTCTAGACGAGAGGAAGCTCAGTAAGCCGCAGAGGAAGATGTTTGAGGACTACTCTGCAGCAGCCTTTGGAGTCTCGAGCAAGAACAGCAAGGGCGATTGCATAATCTCGTGAAAATTCCACGTCTTCGGCTCATCAATCACAACTATCAATTGTATCAATACATTCATTATAATACTCGGAGTCTTCTCGGCTGTCATACAGTAATCAACTATTAATCGACACTATGAGCTGCGGAGAACAAAGAAAATGCAAATCAAGTGGGAGAGAAGATGCTGCTGATACTTAGGCGAGGGAGGGGATGATTAAGGTAACCTAATATAGACGAAACACTATAAACAACAGATCGCCTCCTCACTCTTTTTGCTCTCCTAATCATTGACTCGCGTTACGCTCTCATTGACAAGGCAAAACACACAAGATTGTGAGACCATTCAAATGCCTCCTATCGGATCTTCCAAAGTGTCTCATGGATCTGCCACAGAATTGGAATGTCCTTCACATCCTATCGGTTCTCATTGGACACCATATACTCGGTCACTCCAGAGGTCAAAGCGCGAAGCTGCTGGGCACCGACCGGACAACCATTGCTCGTTGCTTACGTCCACTCGTTGACTCTGGTCTGGAATATCATCAGTTCGCAAGTGTTCGATTCGAGCTTGACAGCAGGCACTACCGCACGGTCCCTCGGCTACAATGGTTCGACATAAAGGAATTGGTTTCAAGATACTCCAAGACCGTGGCAGACTCGACAGAGGCACTGTTACGCGTCATACGGGCGTATGATGTCGATCCGTTACTTGCGGCTAAGCTAGTCTATTTCGAACTGGAAAACCCTATGCCGTTTGCGCAATCTGAGCAGAGTCCACCCCCGAATCAAGAGTCATGCGTACATTTGCTTGGAGATTCGAAGCTCAGTACGAACACGGCTACTGAGCAGCGCCTGCCAAGTATCGGAAATTGTTCGCATTTGGCCTCCTCCGACATGTCTAGTACCAGTGAGGGTGAGCTCGCCGATCTCAATTTTGACACTGCGGTTAAATCGTCCTTCGAAACACAGGCGAATGAATCCGTGGAACGAAGATGCGCTTCTGCAAAGCTGAACAGGCCATGGAAATGCTTGCGATGTCGTGATATGAGTCGAAAATGCAACAAGGACCCCGCTGGTTGTGATAAATGCCATGCAGATAAAATCACTTGTGAATATCCCGCTGAGAAGAATTGGGAGTACATGGAAGACACCGCTACAACCAAAGCAGATCTTGCGTTGGACACACTGCAAGTCCTTGAACGCTTTATATCCAAGAAGCGGGCCTTGACTGCGAGCCCTCAGAGCCGTAACTTGACTCAAAATGTAGACCTTGCAAGAAAAGAGACGAGCAAGACTCGTGTAACGACATCGCAGACAACTTTTCACCAATATCTAAAGATGGATAAAGTGGCTAAAGCCTCGATGAGAGCAGCTGAATGTGACTCGCTAGAACGGAAGTGTGTCTATTGCTCGAAGAGTCAAGTAAGCAGGTTCCAAAGCACCTCTCTGCAAAGCTGATGACCACAGTTTCGAAACGTCCACGCCAGGAAGTACCACATGCTTTATCGTTGTCCGAGCAATCCGGCAGCAGAGAAGAACTACGAAGAACGAAAAGCAGCTAGGAGGGCGGGACGGACTGACCTCAAGTCTTCGGGGAATTTTGAGCCTGCAAGAACAATAGAGAAACCGAAAGCTGATTTCATGGAGAAATGCACTCCAGAGGCTCGGATACCACTAGTCACGCTTACGGACTGCGAAACGCCAGAGGACACGATCGACTTGAGCTCGCATGAGCCTGTCTCACTTGCGATAAGTCCAGGCTGGAAAGAGAAAGCGGATGGTCCCTTGAAGCAGCTCGAGTTCCAGGAAAAGTCGTCAGGCCACCAGCTAGAGCTTCTGTCCAGAATGCAAGTGCTGAAAGAGTTTCTGTCAAATTTCGACAAGTCGATCACCTTGATCAGTGATGCTACCTGGCGTGTATTGCCCCTGCTTACAAAAATCGATGAACAGAATCGCTTCCCAAGCATGGAACACTTTCTTTACCGTCGGTGTGGACTAAGTAAGGGCCACTACGCAACCATGTTGAAGTTGATGTTCGAGTACATTTTCAGGACGTCCACCACTATCGAAGCCATACCAGTGTTGAAGATGGTAGCATGGGGTCTCAACAATTCATACGATTTTGTTGCCTTTCTCGAATTCCTCATGAGTCAGTCGGATAAGGCTGACTGGTCAGATCTTGTAGAATTGCTTTTAATTATTGAGCTCAGGTGGTAGTCATATAGTAGGAAAATAATTAGCAAAGGAATATGCTGCTTGAATTATCTTTGTCACCCGCGTTCGACGTTGTGAGTCACTCCGCACTTGATGTCATCCTGCAGAGATTGCTAGTCTTTGGAGTAGAGGATCTCCTTCGACCGCATTGACCCCGTTTATTGATTAGTGGCGTCAAAGATGGGGACGTGGGTGGGGTGAGCGGCATCGAGCTTTGCTTTTGAATGCCGGTAAATTTGTCGAGATATTCGTTCTCGAGTCCATCGAGCTTACCAAAGACTCGCTTCCATCCCGTCGTGTCCATCCAAGACTCCTTCTCACAGACTGCCACGAAGAGAATGACGTTTTGTGTTATCCCGACATTGTAAGATACACCGTACGCAGTGGATTGCGCGCGAACTGCGGTTTCGTCGTCGCGAAGTTTCGACCACACACGACGGACGTTCTTCTCCACTGCTCCGTCAGGCACCCAAATGAACAGAATCATGCCGCGCTGACGACGAGGAAGAATTCTCGATGTCGCTGACCGGAGGCCGACCAGTTTTCTGATGAGCAGAGGTGTCAGTGCTGATTTACTGATCTTCATATTGGACGACCAACCAAATATGCGCGTCACGGATACACTAATCTCCTGATCGGGAGAAATGTAACTGCGCGCAACGTAGTCTGTGATTGGTCCAGAACTCGCGTAAGTAGTAGACATTTCCATTGTCGAAAGTTCCCAATAGGGCATAATTCGCTTGAGGACTTCAAAGGAGAGCACTTCAGATTCAATGCTGGAGCCACCAGCATTCTCGGTGCTGAGTAGATTCTGTGAATCACTAGCCAACAGAAGCGTATACACTGATAGATGCTGATCGGGATTGCTGCAAGGTGGAAAGAGTGACGCTTCAGAAGGCTTAAATTTGAGGTAGAGGGAGGTGTAGGTGGACGGACTGTCTTTACAGATTGAGATTGGGGAGGAACGCAGCAAGCGGATGTATGCCGATGTTACGTAGATGCGCAAATCGAGGGTGTCTAAGGCCCATATTCGTAATGGTTTAGAGAGTCGCTTCTGATAATCTTTGCGTGTATTCGTAGAAGTATTTCTTGGGTCGGGTGTCCCCGGTCTCGATGGATTGGGAGTGCTCGTCGTAGACTCGCTCGAAACCTTTGAAACATGGAGAGTGCTAGCAAAAAGACTTGCTGTGTTGCGCAAACAGGTCTCGCATGGCTCACTATTCACAGTCTGCGCGACGTCCACAGGACACCGCACCTGGTTTCGTTCTTGTGAGTCAGGGCGAGTAATGTCCAGTAGTCTCCCGAGAATAAAGTTGTCCCAATTCTGCACAATTTCCGTGGTCGAGGCATTTTCACCCCATATGCGAAGGACAATGTCTTCAGTCGCTTTCTCGAATTGTCTAATGTGCGCCGTAGCTACTCGATCCCCATGCTGACATTCTATAGCGCGCGTGGAGTCGTTGTTTTCAAATATGTCAGGCCAAGATTTCACAGCTTCGCTCTGGCGTTTCAGCTTGGCGCGCTTCTTGTGAGCCAGAGCCATGAATGTAGTCAGGCGGCGAGAGCGACGGTACCATAGATAGCAGGTCCAGGCAAATGTTAGAGCACTGTATCAAAAAGATTCCCTCAGTTTCTGCAAGATGACTCAGGAAAGAGTACGAGTAGCGTAATCGAGAAGTGGCCGAATTGTGGGGTAATAAGTGGACTACTCATGGGATCTTCTTGCGTGCAATAACAAACGTAGATAAGGCTGTCTCCAACCACTTTTCTGTTCTTGACCGTCCGCAATCTTGACTATTGGATGGTTCATAGCGCCTAGAGATTGAAGTAGAGCGCACTTGGGTCTAAAGGCGTGTTTAAAAGCTTTTCTTTCTTCAGAAATTCCAAAAATTCGTGCCATCTTGTGTGCTCCATGTGTCCAAAGCTGTCTTTGCGCCAGAAAGGTCGTATGGATGTAAGACTATCCGATAGAAATTCTTTGGTCTCTTCTGGACACGCTCGAGCCAAAATCTGCACCGTCTCGTCATGATTCCTCATGGCAAAGTCATGCGCCTTCTTAGTTGCCTCTATGAACATTCTGAGATCATCAAGTGACAAAGATGAAGACTTCGCTGCTCGAGCTAATAACGGGGAATATCCATAAGGTATACCATAGTCCTGCATCTTGAACTCTACACTGGGAAAATTCTCGCGCTTTGCCCTAATGCCCTCCCACGGGCTGAAGACCCAAGTGGCATCGATGCCTGCTGCTCGTGTACCATCGGTAGCGCGTGAGTTGGTGAGTAGCTCAAAGAGGTCCAGCTTGGCGGTGTCTTGTGCAATCTTGATGTCGCCTGCACCACCGTCGTTGCGAATCATGGCTCTGATGATGTTATCTTCATATTTTGCATTGTAAGAGCCATATCTTTTGCCGTCCAGATCAGCTGGCCTGCTAATTCCAGCTTTTGATGAGCATAAGATGGATGAAGCATCTTGATCCAGTAAAGCGAGGACTGCCTGAAGACCTTGTTGCTGATCCTTCGCGATTTTCGAGGATCCTTCTGCGTATGCAATGATGGACTCGGAGGGAACAATGGCTAATTCGGCGTCGCCATTCACTAGCTTTCTAGCTGGAGTCGTCTCATAATTATCTGATTTCGGTGACACTAGCGACACATCGAGGCCAGCGTCCTGATAGTATCCCTCGGCTTTGGCGACCAGTAAAGCAGTATGTATGACATTGGGAGTCCAATCAAGCGCGACTCGTATCGTTGTCATCTAATTCAATTCGTCTGCCTGCAACAGGATGTTGTCCTCAACACTGTTGGCAGTAGCTGGAGTCTCAAATAATGAGCACTTGAAGGTGATTTCGAGCAATAAAAACAAGGGAGCACTGTTTTTCGGCTCCATAAATGTGACACCATTTTGGAGGTTGGCTGCTCTATCGGGCTTGTAGTCAAATGTATGCACTTGAACAATAGCTGTATTACACAAAATGGATTAACCACAAAGCAATGATCTGATTTCATCAAACATCTTTAATAGTTTGCTTCGTCAATCGATTTGCCGCTCTGCTATAATTGAGTAAGACACATCGTTCGATTAATGTTGCAGTGCTCTTGCTTCTTCATGTCCGCTTTCCCAATGTGTAAAACGACTCATACTGCGGAATAGATTACCGATATCTCCTGATCTTCGGAGCTATGTTGTTCGCTGCAAGTTATCGATTACTTGAACTTGGAATATATCACCAGCAGTATGAGCATGATCAAAATGGCAATGATGCTGCCAGTTATGATCTTGTTGGTAATCATCCTACACGAGTCAAAGGCAAAGTCAAGAAGAACAACGAATCGCTCACCTCCGCCCCATACTCTTCAAGGACTTCATGCTCTTGTCCACATATCCATCCGCTCTCATAAGCGTGTCGCGCGCATTTGTGATTTGTTCTCTCTGCACATGCAAATCTCGAAGAATGCCTGCTCCGACGCCCTCCGTTTCGTTCGCCAATCGTTGGGAAGATTGTAGACGCTGACTGGATCGTTCCAGACGATCAGTGCCATTCAAAAGTCGATTGCGCTGTTCGTAGGACTCTCCATCCTCGGACTGTCCATCACCACGGGCACCAAGTAATTCACGTCTAGATAATTGCTCCTTGACTTGTCGCAATTCGCGCCGTTGCGAATCGAGTTTCAATTTATATTCTCTGATTTTTTGATTCGGCTTTGATCGCTTAGCCGTTGGTATGTTCTGAATTTCGAGCTCCATTGAGCCGATGAGTTCCTTTGCTTCATCTGCACTCCTGCCGGCCGACGAAAGGGTCGCTTTGCGAGCTTCACCGACTTGTGAGGCTGCGTTCTCGATCGCACCACTAATTTCAACGAAAATAAGAGCGAGGTCCTCTTCGTAGCTCGAAAAACGTTCGCTGACATTCGACATCGTTCACTATTCGTCAATATTGCCAAGGAGATCAGTGTTAATGAGCTATGTCAGGCTCGTGAAGTCACTAAGTAATTCGACGGGTAGGCAAGATTTATGTAGCGACACCGGAGCTTGTCAGCTGTATGATAAATTCAACCTTTGTAGTGCTACGTGTACCTATAGCTATCAACTTGTACCTATTATGTGGAGACTCAGACCTGCAGGATGCGCACTGACCGAGCAACGGCTACTCACGGAGTGCCCAATTCCAGGGATGAGCTCTGTATCGCATCAACTTCGGAAATCTCGCAATCAATCGCCATTTTAATCACGTGCGTCTGCATTGCCGTGCGCGCTGCTGGTAAGCCCCACTGGTGATAGTAGTACTGTTGTAGGTAGTGCAATCGCCCACCAAACTTAGTGTTACGTTTTGATTCACAAAGATCACTAATGGCCATTAGCCATCGAGCAGGAGACAAAAGTTTGTATCGAAAAACTTGTTGTAATTAGCTAGCACAAGTGTTCAAAGTTATGTGAAGATCGAGGGGAGGAAAAAAACTGGAGCAGCAGCGAATTGAACGCTGGACCTCATGCACGCTAAGCAAGCGCTCTACCAACTGAGCCACAACCCCGTCCTGATGGTATCTTGCTCATCTGTCAGATTATATACTGTTATACATTTGACCACAATCAAAAGGTAGACCGACGTCTCTGATGGTCGCGTTTTCCCAGGACTCCGTGCAGAATTTTACAAAATAACTTGCTCGTCACCCTTCAGCAAGCTTCCACGTTCCGTGTATGGCACCTGAATCTCGTTGTCAAGATGATGATGGTTCCTAGAATCCTTGTTCAACCTTGGGAATTTGGCCATGCCAGCCCGTACGAATGAATGAATGGTTTGTCTCCCAGCTCAAGTCATCTAAAGAATGGGTGATGATTGAATGATCAAAATGTAGACACTCTGAGGATTTTTACCCAATTGCAAGAGCCAGATGTATTTAGTAGGCAGCCGCTGATCACCATCAGATTGATCATGATCAGTGTTACTTCAAACACATTGCAGGCTCGTCTCGTCGTCTTCAGACCTGAACTCGACACGGACACATACGCTTCTCGCTCCTTGTCCATCCGAACTTTCCCTAACAATCGAGAACTTGTATCGCCGATTGTCCTCTTTACTCGAAGCTCATCAAACCACATCTTGTTAAGTAGAACAGAAGCGCTACAACCCTCATGGGTTGTCTTACTGCTGTGCTTCGCAGCTGTACATATGCAGAGTCAGACAAAAGAACAAATGTTCTAGGTTCAGGACCTCCTAGGGCGTGTCATGATAGAATCAAGAAGATAGATGTTCCAGATCACAGCACTGCGGTCGTATCGAGGCCATGCGATCTCTCTATCATTTTCGAGGCAGCAGAACAAGATCAATCCGGATGTGGCACCTTTCGCGAGAACGTTGACGGGCAGATCCTGGACGAGAGCGACTCAACCCTACACAGCAGTGCTCGTAGAAGGAATATTCCGTATATGGTTCACGCAGACGAGCTCTTCTACTTCCAGATTTGTGCACCCGACTATGCGTCCTCAGCACCTACTTCCGGACAGTCCAGCAATCCTTCCATGCGAAAGACACCTGCAAAGTGTACTGAGCACGTCGGTGATCATGCAGGTACGTAAGACAGTCACTCAGTCAAGTGATCGCTCACCTGCAAGAATCCCTTGAAACTCTTGATACGTCTGACAAATCCATAGCAAGCAATAATGAGAGAGAAGATGTCTCTGGCCTTGCGCCTCCACAGGGATACGTTAGATCTGTCAGTCTGGCGGAACTTCGAAAGTCGATTGCGTTCTTCGATGCAATCACGTTAGAAATCGAAAAGAATCGAAAAATACAGAAAGAGTCCAGCACTGACGTTGAGCTGAAAGACTGCCATGCTAGCCTCCTGGGTACGGTACCATACACAGGTGAGAAAGTCTGTAGGACATCGGGTTCTGAGGCACAGTCACCACGCGTGGCTTTATCACCAATGAGCTTGACTTCTACCACAAGCTCCACTGCTTCCTCGGCAGACCACCTCAGCGTACCTAATCGAGCAAGTGGGAGCGGTGAATCACTGGCAGGTAATGTAAAAGCCTCCTTCGAAGGAATCGGACGATCGACTGAGACGCGGCACTCGACAGACGAAACACTCACGCGGTGCAGCTCTTGCCAGATCAAGCCAGCGTCTACTACGTTTCGAGAGTTCGTCAAAGGAGCGCTCGGGTGGACTAGAATCAGTGACCATGCAGAACAGCACTGTGCTTTAGGGGATGCCATTCCGAGGTGTTCACTTTGTCTTTTAAAATTCGTTAGTATCAGCGGAAACGATTCCGATTGCGACCTGAATCGCAGTGAAAAGCTCGTGCCGACTGATTCGCGAGACTCAAGGCAGCCAGTAACCCTTGGGGAGTCGAGACATCAACAAGACGATTACTCATTGTCTGAAAGTCGACTGTCATTGCAGCTAACCAGAATCCATAAACTCAACTCATATCAAGATCCGACGACTGAAGAACATTCTGAGCTCGCTGGGACCTACGACTGTAATCTTGCATGCTCTTGCTCCGATGACGGTACGCCGCCGATTAAACTCAGAAACAGACAGCTCCTATCGTCGAACGCCTCTGTCAATACTGCAATCACAACCCACGAAGCAGGTTTAGTTCCTCCTCACGATGATCGAGATACTGTGACTTTAGTCTGGCAAGATTTGATTGAGGCTGTCATCGAGAGCGCTGACAGGCCAATCGAGGTGTATGGATAAAGAATGGCACAATGGACTGCTAGCAGTTCATACCCCTTTGCACTCATGGGAATAAATTTCGATTCGAAGAAGTCTCGAGATGGCAAATGTAGACTGTTGAACCACATGCTTCAGTTCAAACCTGATGCTGCATTGTTCAGGCCTGAAAGTACTTGTAAATCCTGAGTACATGCTTGTATGGTCACATGCTTGTTTATGTTTTAGCACTCAGCAAAGATTGTATTTTCTTACACAAAATAGTTAACATCCTGGCAAATCCTCTGGCTCTATGTAGCTGTTGGCAAACCTTGACATATCGAGCCGCGCATACACCATCATTACTTGTCCACTCACAGAATATTTGTCTCCAACCCTATTGGGAAATCCTGTCCGCATCATCCGGAATCGCCGCATTCACGCCACAGCGCCTCTTCCTACTTCGTTTGTTTTTACCGCATTTGGTGTCTGTTGTGTTACTTGACCATTTGCAGCAGATGCGTTCGGGAGATGCGTTCCTCGTTCCACAATATACTTCTACACGGTCGAAAGAACTATTGAATTCATTTAGTTTCGGTCGTGGATATGTATGGTCTCGTGAAATGACGGCAGAAGCCAACAGATTCTAAGCACTGCGAAACACAGAATGTCGACATGCAGGTGCTGGACAGGTCAATTTGCCCCCGATGATAGTTCTTCTTCGACTGACAGATCTGTGGTCGAGGCCTTCTTACGAGTCGACTGGTCCTCGACCTGTATGGGGGCCATTACATACGTGGGACTTTTCGACTCGAGCACATGTTACCATGATGTTTAAAGTCCGCGATACGGCTGTGGCACTCATCCTCGGACCCGATTTGCATCTCATCTACAACGGTTCAGCGGCGGATCTCTATGGGGCTAAACATCCACACATCATTGGTCAGAAGTACCGAGACGCGTTTTCAGAAATGGACATTCTTGAGAGGCTGGTACAGAGCCTGCATGATGTTATGAGCACTGGGAGGTCCGAAGCTTTCGATGTTGCTCCAGTGAAGATGGCACGAGACGACAACCTTGTCGATGAAGAGTTGGTGATCAGCTGGGAATTTGTGCCAGTGGTTGATGATAAGAACCAGTACTCCTCGGTGGTATGTCCTTTCAGAGACCACACAAAAAGTATTCGTGAAAGTCAGAGAGCGCAATTCCTCGCCTCGCTCCACGAGGATCTAGCTGTGGCCACAGCTCATGATGACTTGATACGAAAAAATGTATGCGAATGCTCAGTACTTCACAACTGAAATTCCCTTTCATGTATCTGCTAGTGGCTGAGCCATCGGGCAATCTTCATTGTGTGGCTAGCTTCAATAGTATAGCTTCAGGTAGAGCCGAGTCTGGCTTCTCTGAACAGATTCTTGCACAAGCTCAAGCGTTGTTGGGTACCTCAACAGCTGTATGGAGTAAAGTGCACCTTGAAAGCACAACACGAACTATACCCTGCTACATGGTTCCAATTTTGCCAAACTCAGATACGAAACAAGCCAAACAGATACTGTGCATCGGAAGTAGTTTGGGATTGGCCCTCGATTCAGTACAAGAAACCTTCATAAAATCATGTGCAAGTACAATAACCGCTGCTATGAACCTTCTCAAATCCTCTATATCCCTGCAACAGACAGAAACGAGATATGAAGAGATGTTGTTGAAAACCAACATAGCCATTAATGTTGAGGACGAGGAGACACGCTTGCCTATATTCGTCAATGATGCTTGGAGAGAAAGTGAGTAGTGACTGGCTGTACCTGTTATGCTGCTAATTATCTTCCAGTGTGTCAATTTCACAAACCCTTGGACAGCATCGATGTGGATGTGGACTTTCCGAGCTTGTGGCATCCGTCACAGCGTGAAGAATTTATGGTACAATACAAGAGCGTTTGCAGAACTAAGTTGATCCAAAATGTTGATGTTCGACTCAACCGTCCGTACTATCCGCCAGGCGTTTCGCAACAAAATTCGGAGGACTCTGTTTGGTTAAGAGTCTCAACGTCATATCTGCCGGCAGCGCACAAAACGAAATCCAGTATTCTCTGGACCATCATAGATGTCAGCCATTATAAGCATCTCGAGCGGACCGCTCAGGAAGAACTGGATAGAGCAGTAGACCTACAAAAACTAAAACTGGAAAGCAACTTTGAGAGGGAACGTGCCAATGTCGCAGAGCGTAATGCCGCCAAGCATCTGCAATACATTGACTTTAGCTCACATGAGTTGCGAAACCAGTTGGGAGCGATCATGCAAGCTGTGGATCTCGCGACCATCATATTAAAAGAACGAAAGGACGAATCTGCGGACATGCTAGAGGTTATTGATCATCTTTCCTCGATCGTCATTTGTGCAAAGCACATGAATCGGATTGTGGATGACACGCTCTCATTTTCCCAGCTCGATCATGGTGCTCTACAGATTGCACTGCTTCCATGCAAACTGGACGAGACGGTTCTCGATGTCTTAGCTATGTTCAAGGCTGAGTTGAACGTGAAGAAGATACTACTTAAGATAGACATTGCCGATACTGGTATTTTGATGACCGATTCTAGTCGCTTCTCTCAGATTTTGATCAATATGTTGACCAATGTAAGTGCAATCATGGTCTACAAGACTCCAAGGCTCATCGAGACTAGGCGCTGAAATTCGCTCCGCACGATGGGACCGGTTTGATATCGGTATCATTGAAAACAACAAAAGTTCAAAACAAAGTTCGTGTGCACTGCGACGTGTCCGATAATGGCCCAGGAATGTCAGAAGTCGTGCTCACATCGCTTTTCCAGAAGTTCTCGCAAGCATCGGCCAAGACTCATGTACAATACGGAGGCAGTGGACTGGGTTTGTACATATCGAAACGTCTTACGGAACTCCTTGGAGGTGAAATCGAAGCTACCAGCACACCTGGCAAGGGTACCTCCCTGAAGTTCTATATTATTGCAAGTGCTGTCAATCTGCCGAACTTGACAAGAGCAGTAATTCCTAGTCAAGAACGTGCCTTGGAAGCCGTGCCTGTGCAAGAAGGACATCAGCGGTCGACTTTGCTAATTGTGGAAGATAATTTGATCAACCAACGTTTGATGTGCAAAGTGCTTGATTCGTCGTATGATTTGCACACAGCGAACAATGGACTCGAGTGTCTCGAATACATGCAATCTCATGCGGGCAAAGACATCGACTTGGTCTTATGTGATATTGAAATGCGTAAGGCATGGCTTTCCTGTGTAGACTTGAGACTGATCAAGACTAGCCATTATGGACGGCTATGATGCCGTGCGACTCGTCAAGGAATGGCAGACTTCACAAAATGTGCGAGTAGTGCCATTTCTCGGCGTCAGCGCAAATTCAAGACCGGAACAGATTCAGAAGATGTTGGACGCAGGTATGGACAAAACTATCAGGAAGCCTGCGAGCAGGAAGGACATTTTAAACATAGTTCACTCTATGCTCATTCAGCCGGCCGAGCGAGGTTGGACCAAAAGCACGTCCTGTCCTTGACTGACGACCAAAATCGACAGTCCAGTCATAAAGAAGAGCAGCATGCGCCCCGAGACTCAATCATCGCTTCACATCAACGGAAACGTCATGCGCGTATGCAGCTGTAAAAACGTATCACATATTCAGTTCGGTCCATCGAGACAGTACCGTGGCTGTGATGCCCAAAACTATAGTTCAAAATCTTGCGCTCCCTCGCAAGTGCTAGATTGCAAAGCGTGAGAAAGATTGGGGAGGATGAACAAGAGAATTCGATTACCCCAGATCTTCAAGATTGTGCCTGTGGACTTCTAGCCGAGGTATTCAAACCTGTTGCGTGAGCCACGAGCTCCACATGGCTCTTTATTACACAGAGATCTATCGACGGACCATGCACGTATGTTGTGACAGGCGCAAGGGGCTATGCGAGCGTTTCCAATTACCTGGCTGCGCGCCCGGACACTGCAAGTGCCTCACCAGGTCGTGTCTTCAACACTGATGAGGTCAGGAATCTGTGCAAGATGTCTTGAGTACAAGATTGATTGTAGAATGAAGCTTTTGTGAGCAAGTGGGATCTGCTGAAATACATGATTCCGCTCATCCGCTGCATTCCAGACGATTTCATAAATCCATCACTTCGTTGTGTAAATGAAACCTATCGGGTGTGATGCCGCATCTGGTTGTTTCGCGATTTGAGGCGAGATCGTGGCTTACAGTATGGATTCCTTGACACGTACCGTATTTATCTGCAACTCGAGCTCAGGGATGAAATCGTGTTAAAATGACGTTTTCTCCTCGCACAATGTTTAGTGAGTTATGATCAAAGAGAGACGTTCTTTCTTGACAAATGTTATCCGTAGCAGGGCGAACCTTGTAGGTGACATCAGCAACTCACGTCCAAGCACCATTGCATGGACCTGAAGAAACTACAAAATGGTAAACTCGAATGATAAGTCAGGCAAGATTTAGCCACTCGAATTTGCAGTTCAAATGCTTAGACAAATGTGTACACATCCTATCGCGTGCGACATGGGCCGATATGAGCCAAGCTCGGGCGAGGCTCCAGCGCAGCAAACACTACGCGTAGCTATTATAATTGATACATTTGAGAGAGAATGATTGACATCTCCGCAGGTGGCGTAGCGGGGTTACTGCCACGGATTTCCATCATTCGTGTTCTAGAACAAGATTGTTGTAGATGTCGACTTTTGAATCTTGTTTTGCGCGAAGAGCAAAATGAAGTACATTTGTACCCTACCTGATAGACACGAATGCCTTTCTCTGTGCTTGTTGTCAGACTCGGCACATACCATGTGTCCTCGTTCTATTCTGCCATGCAAAGATGTTTGTCTTTGTGAGGGTACGCCATTGACGGCGGCTGCGACGTGTCTCTGCACCAATGAGAAGGCAGAAATCGCGTTGCCGAGGCTCTCAGACCTTCATCTGTTCGTTTGCGTCTAATCTCCCCAGATTTCTCCACCAACAGACTATTTCAACTCCAAGCATAACGCGGGGTTCGGGTCCTTCTATTCACGAGCACCACTCAATAACACCACGCGGACCAGCCAGAGAGAAGTCAATAAGGGCGGCCGTCACCAAGCCAAGGCTTCTTTGGACGATTGTCTGATTCTCTAAGCCCACTTTCCTGATCCCCACAGATGTCGCTTGGGAATGTACTTTAAAGTAAGACGTCCTGCGCACTTTCTTTCCTGCGTCCGACTTAGAATTTGACTCGTTGTCGCGACCCGGCTACTTGTCCTTGAACCTTATCTACACCACGTGCGGTCTCTCATTACGTGTCAACTCGTACGATTATCTTCATAGTTCACAGACTTTGTGACTCGTACGCAACCTTGCACCATCAAAATGCGCCCTTTTCCTACATCAGCTGAGTCAGTTAAATCTCTCGAGGTCTACCCGCCTATCGATGGCACAAGAACGACATCCTCCAGCGAAGGTCATGAGGATGAACTAGAGAGCGTCGCTGTGCATGACCGAGACTACGAGAAAGGAGGACATGTTCACCTTGAACGAACTCACACCGGCTCAACCATGCAGACGTTAGCCAAGACAGCAACGGGACAGGCTCAAATTGGAGCTGATGAAGACCCAAGAATCAATATGAAGACCTTCTTGGCCTGTCTCGCCATCTCCTTCTTATGGACCGGATCACAAGTGCCCCTATACATGCTGCTCGTTTCCAACAACTACACACTCGCAGATGTCGGCGGTGCTAAAATCCAAATCTGGTACATTCTCGCGCCTCTCACTGCCCTCGCCACAACTGCTCCTCTTGCAGGGTCAATCGCGGATTTGTTCGGACGACGATGGACCATTCTCATCGGTGGCAACCTCCTGATCATTGGATTAATTCTCTACGGTACTGCTCACAACGTCGCTCAAATCATTGTGTCTCTGCCGTTCTCTGGTGTGGGCGCAGCATTGCTGGAAATCAATGCTCTCGCTGCAGTCAATGAGATTGCGCCGAACAAATTACGAGGATTCTATACCTCGATGTTGATCTGGACTATCGTTCCATTCTTCCCGCTTGGTATCTATGCCCTGGAACTGGCAGAGCGGGCGACTTGGCGCTGGAATGTCTGGATTCCTCTGATATGGTGTGTAATCGGACAGGTTATGACCTTCTTCTTCTATCACCCACCTCCAAGAAGATTCTTTGGCAAGCAATTGACCATGGGTCAAAAGGTCAACAAGATCGACTTCCTGGGTGTTTTGTTGTCATTCGCTGGTATCATCCTGTTCTTGTTCGGGCTCGCTTCAGGTGGTTACACAGCTCCATGGAAATCAGCCACGACCTTGGTACCTTTGATTCTGGGCTTCTTCTTGTTAGTCTTACTCGGCTACTGGGAGACTTTTGCTCGACACCCCCTGTTCCCTCCAAAGATGTTCAAGAATGCACGAGTCTTTACTCTAACGTTGATCATTACTGCTGTAGCTGGTGCGAACTTTTTCAGTATCCTTATTCTCTGGCCAAAATACGTTCTCTCGACATTCTATGGTCGTGCCATCGCTTATCAAGGACTTTTGATCATGGCGCAGACTGTTGGTACTCTTTTCGGAGCTGGGTTCTTCTCATGGACCATCACTCGATTCAAGGGTGCCATTCGTGTGCAGATGATGCTCTCTTGTATCATGATGATGGGTGGTCTTGGAGGTCTATATGGTGTCAGCCAGGATCAACCATACATCGCCGGTCTCTGTGTCTTCATCGGTGGAGTCGGCGTTGGCGGTATAATTGTGCCTGCTTCTGTCATCACCCAATTGTGTTCTCCTGATGAGTATCTGGGCACTGTCACTGCGTTGACCTTCATCGCTCGTGTCATCGGTGGTGCAGTTGGCTTCACTGTCTACTACTATGTACTCAACCACGAAGTGAACAAGCTCTTTAATTCGTACCTCACGAATAAAGCAGCACTTGCATCTGTGTCAGTGCTGCTCAAGATTGGTCTCGATACCGAACAGATTACCGCTGCGTTGACTTCATTTGGTATCGATGACACCAAAGCACTACTCGCCACTCCAGGTATCACTCCTGCAGTTATTGACCAGCTTCATAGGGCCGCGACTCCAATTTGGGCGGAGGGTTTCGGCACTGTCTGGATTGTTACTATCGCATTCAGTGGTGTTGGTTTGATCTGTTCCGCATTCTTGGGTGATGTGTCCAAGTACATGACCAACCACCGAGCTGTACACATTTGAGCATATCTTCGTATTGATAGGGTCAGGCATTCATGGAGCTTTCTTCAATCTGTTATATCATAATTCGTACTTCTGTAATATATTGTTTTACTTTGATATTTGTTACATTCAGATCGAATATCTCGATTTGCTGTAGAGGATATCGTGTAAATGTACATATCTGCGTTACTACAACAGATCATTTGCTCAGATTGCCTTGATTTGAGCTTGTGCTACAGACACAGACCAAAAGTGAGCGACCATTTTGATGGAAGTGAAGCGTGGTATTCTGTCTGTGTGGGCAGAGCCCAATACAGAACAGGGATCTGCTACATTGACAAAGCCTCGATCTTTGCATATTGAGAAGAAGGAAGTCGTTTGCTTGAATTAGCACCAAATTGTAGCGACATAGATCTATCATTTTGGAGGCATATCATAGAATGAAGCTTCAGGGTCCTTTGAAAAATGCCCATTATTTTCGTCCAGGTCATCGTGGGCAATCATGAATTGCAAAACATGGAATGGCACGATACATTTCGATAGCAGGCCTTCAATGTTGTACCACGAGTCAGTCTGGTTCGCACGTATGAACAGATTGGGCATCCTTGAAGACTCGACAGTCTCGGAATGTCCAGAATTTTAATCTGACAAACAGGTTCAGACATCGAAATGAGTACGTGGTACTGTAATTATACTGTGTTTTTGTAGCTACGATCTAATTTTGTAGCTAATTGTGTAGTTCATCTTGTAGCTAGAGCTATGGTGTGCTGAAGTCTAGTTGACACAAGCTCCGTTGACAACCCTTTGGCCATTGTAGCACACAGCATAGCCGGGTGCGAGTGCGTTGGAGCAAGCAGTGGCAGTTGCGGTAGGAGCTGCTGAGCTGGTAGTGGTTGATGCTACTGGGGCAGACAGAATGTAACCGTTCGAGTTTGAGACTGGTACTCCGTTATTGTAGGTGTTAGTGGCAGTCGATGCATCCTTGACAGTGTTCCAGAGAACGCAAATGTTGGTAGTTTGACTGTACTCCTGGTAAACGTTGAAGAAAGCACATCCAGACACCAGTGAGCACGAGGCAGCACAGTCGGTCACAAGCTGATTGTAACTGGTGGCAGTGCTGTCGACGTATGAGGATAGATAACCGTTACCATCGGCAGCTGCGGTCAGGCATTGGAATCCAGCGGTGTACCCAGCAGGGGTGGCTGCGACAGAACATGTGCCGGTCGTCACTGGAGCAGCAGATGTTGTTTGTGCTGCAGAAGATGTCGTCCTAGCTGCAGTAGATGTCGTCTGTGCTGCAGTTGTGGTGGCAGCTGACGTAGATGTCGTCTGGGCTGCAGTCGTGGTAGAAGAGCTCACAGAGGGGATGATCTTGGCGTAACCAGCAGAGTAGGTGATTGGAACACCGTTGTTGTAGTAGTTGTTGAAGTCAGATGCGGATTGTACGTACTGCCAGAGTACACAAACATCGGAGAAGGTTGAACCAGACTGTTGCTGGTAAATATTGAAGAACGCACACGATGAAGTGGCAGTACATGATTGAGCACATTGAGCAGTGTTGTAGCCATCGGTAGTCAGGTAAGCGCTCAAGTATCCGTTACCGTTTGCGGCTGCAGTCAAACCCGATTGTGTCAGAGTGTATCCACTGATAGGTCCTGCGGTCTGCGCTGGAGTGATGACTGCGGCGGAAGTTGCGGCTACTGACGTGGTAGTGGCAGCGGCACTGGAGCTGGTCGATACACGAGTGCTGGTTGCAGTTGTACTTACTGTGACTCTAGCGAAGGTGGAGGATGTGGAAGACGACGTAGCTTGAGCAGTTGTGGAAGGTGTAGTGTAGCTTGTCGTGGTAGTCGTTCGCACTGCACTAGTACTTGTGGAAGTCTGAGTGGTCGAGGTTGTAGTGGTAGTTGTCTGGACATTTTGCGTGGTTGCGGCACGCGTTGTGGTAGTACCTGCTGCCACAGACTGGCTGACAGGTTGTGCTCCAGCAACGAGGTAAACGTTTTGGAAGGTGTTGTATCCTCCACAAGTCTCGGATGTGTTGCCAGAACATGGGGCGTCGCAGCCAAGGTTGAGAGAGGTGATATCGGTAAGGACATTGGAACAAGTACAGGCTGTACCAGATGTCAAGCCCGCGTAGATGGTTTGTTCAAAGGCACAGAATGATCGACACACCTCCACAGTCATTCCGTTGAGCGAAATGAATGGTACACCGAGGACAGCCGCTGGAAGGTAACATCCCAGATTCTGGTTGTCGGCTCGTTTCTCGGCGACAGGTGATGCACTGCTAGCGGCAAGCAAGCTTGCGATGGAAAGTAATGTTGGGAAGAGCATGATGATCCTCCGGTTTGCAATGAGAGATGTGCTTCTGCCATTTCTACGTCTGGGACCCCAGCAGTACTTATACTTTCTACTACTGCGTCTATGGTCTAGATACTGATGACGTTTAGACCGGTCGATAACACATCGATCGAGCTTAAAATTGTTGCTGTTGCAGCTATCTCACATGGATCCTGACACAAAAGTTAAAGCGACCCGGGACTTGAAAATCTCCGGGTAACCGTGGATCGACCAATAGGCCAGATGAAGTGCTAGTCTAGGCCGGTTCCGAAGATTATGCGGGACAGTTTAAGCGGGAGATCTTGGATCTGAGTTGTGACAAACTCGGCCGACGCCCACGAAAATCAGCCGACCTTGTGAATTCATGTGTCCTGATCTGCTGTGCATTCCGTGCGGGACGCTCTTTGGCTTGACTGTGCATGCATATACGGTATGAGCAAGCGGGCTTCCGAGGTTCTACTTTTAAGGTGAAGGATTTTCCAAGGCTGGCTCTGATCGCTAAAATCCACATCTTCGTTGCGAGACACTGCATTCATGTAACTTTCGGTCTTAGAACCCCTGTATCTCGTAGGATTTATCATGTGCATGCTCGAGTTGGTGGTAAATATCTTATTTGTTGGTTGGACTTATCTCGAACGCGCATGGTGTTGATCAACGACAACGAACAGGGGCTGTGATCTTAGGCCTCCGCGGAGGAAAGAGTAGCGCTTCCGAAAGGACTAGATCAAGTTTACGACAAGTCTCAAACTTGGCACTGATTAAGTGCTTGAGTCAACAAGGGCTGAACAGATTGCAACTCAATTTCTGGAGCACTATCATGCTATGTTGTCTTTATTCAATGAACATTTTCCTTGAAGCATATCCTTAGAAACGTTTTGCTATACTGCGTTCGTGAAGCAACTAAACCGGTGATCTGGTCGCTAAGTTTTGTGCACAGAAATGAGATTATGTGACAAAATGCGACATGTTCACGCCAGTACAAGCGTAGGAAATCGACCACATATGCAGTTGTTGTCTCAAAACGCTTTCACTGTACGAGTCATGCCATGTATAAGGATCTCGGCTCGATGGCATGTACCTGTCCATGAATGAAGCTGCTGAGGCGCGTCGAGGTTTGTGCATGCTCGCCTCCTTGTATTTGGTGGAACTAGGAGCATGCGAGACCGTCATTGACAACGCGAGCTCAAGGTAGAAATACGTATGGCCATTAGAATTGCTGTGATACCTATGCAACGGCCATGTGAACGAATATGGAGTGTATGGTAAATAGCACAGTCCTACATTAGCAGAAGCTACAAGCATTCAAGACCAAGACGTGCCTCTTGAAGCTCTACGTCTAAAGTAAAGATGTGTATTTGTTCAGGCTTTGTAGCTGTTCAGCTACAGGGTTACTGGTAACTTATGCTCGTATATTGGGGTTATTCATGACACACGTACCCCTGGGTCCCCGGGCCCGGGTCGATCGAAAGGACTATCGCACGTGTCGGAACAAGAGCATCTTCCGGCCTCCGGGCCGTGCTCGGCTGCTTTTCAGAGCTCGCCCTGATGGCAACGGACCGGCTCGCGAGCTCAGACAGTGCGGGCGAGATGCCAGATCTGGCATTCAGTGGCTTAGTTGACGCAGCCACTAATTCGAGCTAAAGCCGAACCATTCCACGGTATGCGAACGTCAAACAAAGCTTCCGTTACTGTGCTTGACAGATTCATGCCAACTGTACTCAGGTGCGCTAGGGTTAGGGTTAGGGTTAGGGTTAGGGTTAGGGTT